>SKCR01007178.1:0-335102 GCA_019454045.1 Zanthoxylum bungeanum
AGATAAATAAAGTTTCGGGACTCAATAGAAGTTATCAGGACTAAATGTGGAACAAATAAGGGCAAAAAATGCACTTGACATTTGGATTTGGAGGTTGGAAACTTGAAATGGCGTTTTAACGAAGTACAATTTCAGAAATTTCAACTTTGCGTAATTTTTGTATTTTGGCCATAACTTTCTACTCTGATATCGGATTGTGGTGATTCATGTTCCAGATTAAAGAAGACTCAAATATCTACAACATAGACGTTCATAATAATTTCTAATTCAGTAGTTGTCATGACCGAAACTTATAAAATATTCAGAAGTGTGTTATGTAGGAATGGCAACGGGCCGAGCTTATAAAAAAACTTTGCGCCCGGCCTGATTTTTTTATTATAAAAAAATTATTATAAAAAAATATTTATTTTATAAATAAAAATATTCATTTATTTATTTTAAGCGCGGGCCGGGCCCGGGTTTTTTTGCCATATATAGTGTTATGTGCAATTTTTAAAGTCATTTTCAAAACAAAAAAAAAATGAAAATTGTCAAACTTCCACCAAACATGCTTGCATGTTTGGTGGAGGATTTAATGCCATGTTTTCTGCCATGTTTGATGGAGAAATTAGTGGAGAAATTAGGGAATGCAAAATTTTGTCTATAAATAACAAGTCATTTCATTTGTAAAATTCATACATTCTTCTGTGAATTTCCTTAAGAATACTAAGAATATTGTATCTTGTTTCAGAGCTTGGAGGGTAGCGTAGATCGGCACCCCCAGTTCAAGTTTAGTGGATTGGGGGACAACGATACATTACGCCCCAAGACCACTAGTTTCAGGGGCAGATAGTGGCATGCTTCGAGGGACGACGATACGTAACGCCCCTGTACTATCTTCGATCTGGTAGATGCTACCGGCAGGGAATATGTCGTACTATTCCCCTGAGCCTCTAGCTTTCTAACTAAAAACTACACTATTACTCTTTTCTCAATCAAAATCTTATGTATGAGACCAACGCCCAAACTCGTCAACGTGAAATACAAACTCAATATTAATAATTGTATACTTAATAACACTTTTTTACAATGACTATCACACAACATAAGACTAATACATGACTTTTACTTGACTCTGACTGGACTCTCACTCTTTCTGACTTGAACTGGTGGACTCCAAAACCTAGTGACTGCATCAATATCCGTCCTTCCAAGCTCGTCCTCCGAGAATACCTGTAAAACAAGAAAACTGGAGTGGGGGGTTAGATCGTTGTATGATCTATGTGAGTGGACGAAAGCTGAATTACTGTTATAAAAATATTTACATTCTAAACCAAAGTTCAAGAAATAGCTTAATACGAAAACTTTTTTGCTGTCTGAAAAATCTGGAATTCTTTATGAAAATCTCTTCTAAACTCTTTCGGTAAAACTTATCTTTTATGAAAGTTTCTTATAAAACTGATGTTTTCTGAAAACTTTATTTTCTAAAAATCTTTTCTGAAAACTAAATCTGAAAACGATTCTGAAACATGTATCTGTCTCTGAAAACATGACGTATATGGGTGATTGTATCACCGTCCCCTCATATGCCTAACTAGAGCTAGGAATGCAAATCCATGACTTTGGGGCATTACGTATCGCCCTCCTCCAAAACATGCCACTCTTGTCCCTGAAACTAGAACTGGGAGTGCGGATCTATGCTATCCCCAAGCTCTGAAACTAGGATCTATGGGCATCTGTCATCCCTAGTCCTGAACTAGGATCTGGGGGCGTTACGTATCACCGTTCCCCCAGTCCTCTACATACGCACATGTCATCCATCAATTTCATGGTGGTAACAAGTTACATACTGAGGTGAGTTTTTCCCCCATGCCTCGAAAATCATAAAATCATACTTTGAAAACGTTTCTATCTCAAGCATAACTTAAACCATAAGCTTTCATGTAATAATTGTAATAAATATCGTCTAACGCCCTAAAGCGTAAAAATAAGTCTGATATGAAAAATAACAAAATAAAAGTCAATTTAAAAGGAATGTGTCCACTCACAGAGTTTGGAATCTGGCCGGCATTACTCATTTCTTGAAGAAAGCCTTCGTTCCTGCGATAATCTATAATTGATAACCTGATTAGAAAGTGAATTGAGGAACACATTTCGTATCAAATCGAGTATATCTATCAGAGTACTATTATAATTATCGCAAGACATATCCCACTTATATCATGATGTTATATATATATATATATATACAAATTGATACGAGACCCTTAGGGTGGCCTCTAACATGCTGGGGTGAAACTGGAATGAATTGAAATTATTTTGGGAAAAGTCTGTCATCGCGTCGTGATGCGGACCCGTTCCCATCACGACACGCATGATTCCAGAAACGTATTTCTCAAATTACCAGGTCACGCTGTGATGGAAAACTCTGTACACGTCGCGATGTATTTATCCATAATCAAATATTCAATAATTTCCCTGTAAGCATCGTGAAGCGCGATGAGTTACGTCGCAACGCGAGGCCAAATTCAGCCTTGACTCTAATTCTCCAAGCCTAGTTTACTCAACAATCATTCCACTCTTCCATATTACAACATCTACTCATCAATCCTCTAAAATTCAATGTAAATACTTACTAAACCACCACTCTTCTATTCAATATAACCATTTAATCTCAAAGTCCTAATTAGCTTAATACTTAGGGTTCCCATGTATTTGATTCTAACTCAACACAATCATTTCATGCTCATGTGTCTCTAAATTCTATGTTTATTATGCTCTTAACATTCTTTCACCAGTATATCAACAAAACTACTCAATCCAAGATTTGGGTCAAATGACCTTACCTCAATCCACTTGATTCTTCACGTTCCAAACTTCTCTATCGTTGCTCATCTTCTTCTTTGCTTTATCTTCTCCTTTCTTCTCTATTTTTTTTCTCTCTTTCTTCTTATTTTTCTTCTCTTATTCTTCTTGATTTTCTTCTTTTTCGTTTTTCCTTTTTTCTTTCTTTCTCTTTTCCAAATTTTGTGAAATGCTAATAGTAACCCCATTTTTATACTATGGCTCATTTGAAATTGTCCAAAATCGAGAAACGTTGAGAGATTTGTAGAAACTTTGAGAATTCTCTAGAATTCCCTCGGGTACTATTCATCTGAATTTGTGATTTGTATTTTTAGCCCATTTTGGGTTCGAATTTTCAAAAATGATCGACTCAAAAGTTGTAGAACTGAATCTTAGCTTTCTGACGATGTAAAATTCATAAAAATCGGAGTTCATATGTGAAAATTATGGTCCAAATACCATGGGCTATCCGGTGTGGAACATCGTGGCATCTAATATCAGATTCTCGAAGAATTTACCAATTGTTCCCAAAGTCATCTCACGATGGTATATGTTTCCAAACATGATTTATATTATGTGACACTCGTCCCACAGTATAACAATAGTTGAAATTCTCGGTCGTTATAAATTCTCCTCCCCTTAAACAAGATTCGTCCTCAAATCCTCATTAAACTTGGGATCTTACCAAAATCATATGATTCATGGGTTCCTTATAACCACTAGCTTGAACTGACTATATACCCATCACTTTAGTCTCATCCACTGTACTATACCACTTACTGATGATTTTCTGTGTGCTATCATTACACCACAAGACAATGTGATGATAATGTTGTACCTAGAATGTTATGACTTGGAATTCATAACTAAAACTGTAACCTAATTTGTCTATGTGAATTCTTACTTTGTTGTAACTATTTTATATCATTGGGGATTCTATTTGACTTATTAACGAAGGCCTTTACCCGGCTGATCATTTACCACTTGACTAGTAAGCATATGAGATTCTCCATCGTTATTAATATCTAACTCATGCATCATACCTTTTATCATACTTGGTAAACTACTTTAGAATCTGTGGCTTCAGTGAATATCCCTTAAGTTCTTTACTAAGAGGTACTACCTCATTTTTGTTTCATAAGATCTTCGCTGAGTATCATCGGGTTCTTTAGTTATACTCAATAATTATTTGACTCGATCGGGTTCTTCTTAGCTAGTACCTTTGACTCTCACTAGAAATACTGGTGTCTCATGGTTAGGCTTCCTATTTTCCATTTCCGGAATCAATAAGTTTACAAGAGTGATCATTGTCATTATTAACGATGCTTGTACTCGATACTTTTTTTACTCCACTTGTTCAACTAGATCTTAATATTATTTCTCATATCTTTGCTACTAAACTCTATATATTCTTCTTGCCAAGCTTGCTTATGAGCTTCTCTCTTCAAGTTCCAATATCTCTGCTTATCTATGGGGCCTAAGGCTTTATAACTTACTGATATTGTCTACCAATGACGCCTGTACTTAAAATGTTACTTCTGGGTAGTTTCCTAGTGGTCCTTCTCAATTGGCTGAAGATTCAAGCTTAATTGCATGCACATTTCTTATTTTTCTTGCAAAAATTTGAATTTAATTTTTTTATTATAGACTCTAATGAATCTCTAAAGCCTAATTATGCATGTTAAGGATATGCCCTATACCCAACTTGTGGATGGGCTATATGTATATGTATTTGTAATATTTTCATTAATTAATAAAATGACAATCATTATTATACGTGTCTTACATAACTTATATGAATCATCAAACACTGTAATAAAGCCCTTGGAGTGATAAGATGATGGCTTCCACGCCTTATGAGAATCATTACTCTTAAACGTTCCTAGTCATAGTTTTGTGAATAATCTGAGCGTTCACAAAGCGGAGAGACTAGCATGATAATATGATCTGCCCTTAAGTGGGGTAGCCGATCTCATAGGCTACTAGCGGAGATCCGTCCGCTTGGTGTATCATATGGATGCATGAGTTGCTCGTGTCCATCAAACTGACCACCAAAAGTTTTCACATGTAGTGTTTATCCCATGTGTCTGTGAGAACTTTCATGTATCGATTGTATGACTAGTCCTTAGACTTGAGGTCTTTACAATCTTATGTGTGGATCAAATAAATTTGACATTCTCATTCCTCGGTTCAAAAGATCCGTTCATTAGGGTATGATTGGGTCATTTGTTGAAACACATGAAGTTTGTAAAGATGCAACAGAGAATCGCCACTCTCTCGGATAATATTTTCTTATAAGAGTAGTATTCCAGTTCGCGGGTTGATATGTGTGATCAGTGCTTGAGACTGTGGCCGCAGCGGAAGAATCATGTGAGATTCTTGAGTTAGCACGATTCATGACACTATCAACATCATACATTTGACTATATGGGTAGACACTTTCCGTACCATAGGTCAAACAGTGGGGATACAGTGATGCGAGAGACCGTATCATATGTAAATCGCATACAAAATGGGTATATATCTTTCCTTCTCATTTGAGGGCCTTGGCATGTTGCTAGATGTCAAACTTGGTCATTAAAATCGAACGACCATCTAATCAGAGGATAATTTATGTTCGATTAAATTATCACGATTTATTTCATGTCCAACTTGAGAGGAACCCAAAAGGTTACGCACAACAAAGTCGAAATCAATGGTTAACAGTGAAAAATACAAATTTAACAGCATATATTATTACTGTAGGAATTGTTCATAAATGGTTCAATGTGTTTAATTATTGAACATATCATTTATGAGGTTCCATAGTGGCTTAGGGATTGGTGAATGACGATAGGGGCACTTTGGGAATTGGAATAAAAAAAAAACATGAATAGTATTTTTTTTATTTGTTATTTATTTTGAATTCCAATTCGGCCCAAACTCTTATTAAGGTTTTATAATCTCATTAAACCACTAAATTAAGATCCAATGGCTAAGATTAAATTAACATTTATCCCACATCGGATTCTTAATTAATTTTGTTGTCTTTGGAGCACCTACATAAACCCAAAGAATTCTTTACAAATTTTACACCAAAACCTTTCATATCTTAGGTTTATATAAGTGAGCAACTCTAAAGTTAAAGAGTAAGCCACTGATTTTGAGGATCCTTAATTCTAATTGACTAGAGGAACCTCAAGTTAAAATATTTGAGGTATTTGCCTTGGCTAGCACCAAGGACAAAATACTCGTGCACTCAATGAGTAGTTTTGCTGTTGAGTTTTGGCTTTGATGTGTGCACCTTTGGAGGCCACACACTAGGGTGGCTCTTTGGAACATGGAAGAGCTTGCTGAGTTCGAGAAAAGCTTGTAGATTGGAGGGTGGACTGGAGGAGCCTTCGGTTCAAGTCATTCTTTTTCTTTCTTTATTTTAATTAGAGTTCTTATGATAGTTAGCATGTTTAGGTTTATGTTCTTTGCATGTTTTTTTTATGCGTTTTTATGCTTAGAATATATAGTAACATGCCTACGCTTGTAGAATAATAAAAACAAATGGGTCTTGGGCAAAGGGATACCGGCATCATAATTTCATTAATTTTCCGCTGCGCACTGACGGCCGCTTCCCAACAGTGGTATCAGCGTGCCGTTTTTGTTTTGAATAGTTCTCTCTCATTTGAACTCGAAATTGGGTGTGTAAAAGCTCGTTGGAAAGCTAACACCCTGAAATTATTTTAGGCACAAGTTTTGCATGATTTGGTTAAGATTTGAATTATGAAATTGCATTTAAAGTTCACGCATCTGTAAAAAAATGTGAATAGTAAATTTATTTGAATAAAATAAAATGCAATATCATAATTAAATATTAATCAAAGTTATTTAATGCCTAAAATAATTCCAACATATTAAAACTCATATGCTTGATGATTCTATGTATGATTAGAATTGACATGATTATTTTAGGGTGCAAGCATCTAGAGAATTTCTAAGAAATAGAGAGTGTATTGCTTATCCCTTAGCTAAGTAATTATTCCATGATGAACTTAGAGATTTATTACCTTTAAGGCTAATAAATATAAATCACTTGTTTATAATAAAAGACATTATAAAAGATACAAGTGGGGTGGGACCAAGGCATTAATAAAACTTTCCAAACTAATATTAATTTAACCAAAGGTATTACTAGAGTTAGATAACGATTTGATGTCTTCCTTCACTCACTACCTTTTTATAGCCAAAAGGAAAAGCTGTGAAGACATCTAGATAATCATTTACTCAAAGCTTTCCTTAAAGCATATTTAAAGTGTTGGAATAATTTGGAGGATCTATTGTTTATTCCTGTCACCAAGGCAATAAGATCCTAAGAGGTAAGGGTATTTAAGAGAGTTCGCTCCACCCTCCCTCTGGGGAATTTTCAATGGAGGAATCCATTTGACAGTTATTCACTTAAACTTTCTAAAATCCTCAATAATATTTTAAGTCTAAAATTTACCTCCCATTGTAAAGTATAGACCCAAAGGGCTTAAACTGTATTGGGAGGACTAGGCTTTACCAGACTGACCAATACAAATTTGTCCCTAAATCGTACTATTGACAATGGTTTGACTTTTCTGAGTCATAAGACGTAGCGACCCTTAGGCGTGGTCTTATAACTTAGTGGCAAAGATTGTGTGTCCACAAGGACTAGCATAAGCTATGACATGTTTGATTGCCCAACCCAATGATCAAGGAATTGTGATTTATATAATAAATTGGTTGAGAACCTACCTAAATATCGTATTTTATAACGACCGGCCTTAGTTGGAGTTATGAAATGATGATAATGGGATACTTGCCCACAATAAATCTATCATATTGGGGTTGATGC
The DNA here is from genome assembly GCA_019454045.1 of Zanthoxylum bungeanum. Lineage (NCBI taxonomy): Eukaryota > Viridiplantae > Streptophyta > Magnoliopsida > Sapindales > Rutaceae > Zanthoxylum > Zanthoxylum bungeanum. The sequence continues at coordinate 7,670 of SKCR01007178.1, forward strand.
GATTTGCTTAAAATTTTAAAACAATTGAGTGTGAACAACTTCATAATATTAAAAGCCCATGTTATTATGAAACATTAATGAAAACATATTCCTAATTTTAACATTCTCTCTTAGCAGGTGGGTTAAAATATTTCACAAACATTCAAATGGCAAACAGAGTATCACTTCGTTCTATCCTTGATGAGCATAAGCTCAAAGGGGACAACTACAATGACTGGTTTAGAAAACTTAAAATGGTCTTACGACAAGAAAAGATTTTCTATGTTCTTGAAAGACCATTTCCCCCCGAACCCGTAAAAGATGCTGACCAAAATACATTTGATGCTTGGAAGAAACACGTCGATGATGATGAACAAGTAGTTTGCATAATGCTTGGCTCTATGTCGGACGAACTTCAGAAAGCTCATGAAGATATGGATGCTCAAACCATCATCTTTCACTTGAAAGAGTTGTATGCAACTTCCGTTCATACCGTGAGATTCCAAGTGTCATGTGCCTTATTTCAAACAAGGTATAAGGAAGGATCTGTTAGTGGACATGTGCTTAAGATGATTGGCCACATTGAAAAATTTGCCAACCTCAGGTTCATCATGGATCATGAGATAAGTCACGATCTAATTCTTCAGTCCTTACCAAAAGACTTCTCTAACTTTATTATACTGTTTCATCTGTCTGATAAAGAAGCTACTTTAGCAGAATTGTACAATCTGATAAAGCAAGCAGGGAAGGACTTAAAACCGGAGCTTAAAACCTCCATCATGCTTACGGGTACGGGCCTGAAGCCACGAGGCCCAAAGAAAAATAAGGGCAAGGCCTGTTGGTTTCTATGATTAGTCCCAAAATCAAAATGAACAAAAGAAATACGAATGAAAAATGAAGAAATATGGCGGAAACATACTTACAACGATCGGATTTGGATTTGTTGATGAACGAAAATTTCTCCTTCCAAGTAGTCCAAGATTCGGCCAAGGCAGTCACAATGTTCCAAACTTTGTTTTGTCTTTCCAAGCTCTTGAATAGGTTTCCCTAATCACCTTGTATGATCCCTTGAAGAGTGCTAGCCCTTAGTGAATTTTTGCAACAAAGATTCACACATTTCCTTCACCCTTTTGGCTAAGAAAATGAAGAAAATGGAGAGCAAAAAACCTTCACTGGTTTCGGTATTTTGGAGAGAGAGGACATAGTTTTCTTTTCTAATTTTTAGGCTTCTTAAACCTTAAATGAGAAGAAGAAAATATCTAATACCAAATACGGTATTAGGTTAACCAAAAAGTCAAAGCATTTTGGCTCCAAAATTTTGCATTAAATGGCCTCACCTAACTCCATCATAAATAGTGACACCATGTCACTGATGAAAGACTTTGACATCTATCACTAATCAATGACAATCGATGTGACTCGCGATGTGACTTGTGGGCCCCGCTCGAATTCAAAATGCGAGTGGGCCCGCAAACACCTCCGGGCTCGGTTTCGCTAATTCTGAATTAACGAACTTTCATCGCGACGTAATAAATATGCCTAGCAAAATTACTATTCACGTCGTTAACGAATCAATTCTAAATTATCTCATTTGCCCGAATTAAAATCTAATTTTAATTCCGCGTCGAAATCCAATTTCGTTTAATATATCGAATATATTATTTTATCGATTAGTTCCAAATTAATCATTCTCTCTCTTCAAATAGTACTTTATCCAAGATAAAGTGTCTCCGCAATAATCCCAGATTAATTATGCTCGGATCATACGTCATCGGTAAATCTTCGGGAAGCGACCCAGAGATCTCTGGATATTTTGGCAGTAAATACGGTCGTCAGACTATCTGAACACATGCGTACCTCGTACTATATTTTTACCGATTTACGAGACAAGTTTGGCTTCTAGCAAAGCGCCAGGCCTACCCAATTCTCCTGAAATATTCTTACTGGAATATACGATCTATATCAGGCGTAGTATACCGTAGTATTATGTATTACTATCCAATATCAGATGTCACGTGCAAGGCTTGGGGCTGGAATAGTGTCTGCCCCGTACGAAGCACATATCGGATATCAAGCAACTAGTCTATTTAAATCGGATAATCATGACCTTGTCATATTATCCCGATGCTTGCAACACAATAGAGAACAAGTTCTGAATCCATGCGTGATCATCATCTCCATATGTCTGAAGTGATACTTCCGTCTTGACATCACATCCAATACACTACGATTCTCAATAAACCTAGAAGAGGCGTACACAGAACCTGTTAAAGCCCTGGAGGACCAAAACCAAAGTTTACTGATTGTCGCAAGTACTAGCGATGCATGTCTCAGGTTAAGACCAAATACATCTACCCTGAAGCGGACTCCCATAGACACATATACATACTACCAATGGGATTCCGTGGGGTCTATCCAGAGCAAAGATGTTTTCCGTACCATCGGTAAAACACAACCTCCTATCACACTTGCATAAGTATCCAATACTTAAATATATGAGAACTATGCCGTTATGCCCTCATAACGCGTACAAGTGCAATACTAGTCTATTCCGCATTATCGATGTCCTATCTCGATAATATTACGACTAGGGATATTTAATGATTAAACCTTTAAAGATTGATACTGTCTCATATCATCTCAATCCGGATTTATCATAAGGACTTCTACCATTTATATATCAAAGTAAATAAATTACAAAACGGTAAAAGGCAATTTCATTACAACACAGTTAATTTTGTGCAAAAACACAATGTCTTTTACAAACATTGACCCTATGGGTCATAACTGTCCAACAATCTCCCCCTTCACCTATAGCCAGTCACTCAAGCATCTAATACCTGAACTATGTACATGTCGCTCAAACTTTTGCTGAGGAATAGCTTTCATCAGCAGATCTGCCATGTTGTCATCTGATGCGACCTTCTCGACCTTCACATCGCCACGATGTATAATCTCTCGAATCAGATGGAAACGTCGAAGAACATGCTTGGATCGTCGATGAGACCGCGATTCCTTAGCCTGTGCTATAGCCCCGTTATTGTCACAATACAATAGAACGACTCAGCTGCTAACAGAACTACTCCTAATCTAATTAGGAATTTTCGGATCGAAACTGCTTCATTTGCTGCTTCAGCTGCTGCAATGTACTCCACCTCAGTTGTTGAATCGGCAACAGTCTCTTGCTTGGAAGATTTCCAACTCACTGCTTCGTTATTCAAACAAAAAATGTACCCAGATTGTGACTTATAGTCGTCTTTGTCGGTTTGGAAACTTGCATCGGTATACCCAGTTACCTCAAGTTCTCCATCTCCATAGATTAAGAAAGCATCCTTAGTTCGTCTAAGATACTTAGGATGTTCTTAACCGCCATCCAGTGACCTTCACCTGGATCGGCCTGATATCAACTACGCATGCTCAAAGCATAGGAGACATCAGGTTGCGTACATATCATGGCATACATGATCGATCTGACTGCCGAGGCGAACGGTATCTGACTCATGTTGTGTCTCTCATCTTGAGTTTTAGGACACATGTCCTTAGAAAGATAGACGCCATGTGACACTGGAAACAGTCCTCTTTTGGACTTATTCATGTTGAATCTCTTCAACACTTTGTCAATATATGTACTCTGGGAGAGTCCAAGCAGCTTTCTAGATCTATCATGGTAGATCATTATTCCCAGAATAAAGGCTGCTTCTCCCAGATCTTTCATGGAGAATTTCAATGAAAGACAAGCTTTCACCGATGTTAAAATGGGAATGTCATTGCCTATAAGCAATACATCGTCAACATAAAGGACAATAAAAGTCAGTGCTCTCCTACTAACCTTCTTGTATACACAAGGATCATCTTCATTTTGAATGAAATCATATTCTTTTATCATCTCATCAAAACGTTGGTTCCATGACCGCGATGCTTGCTTCAGTCCATAAATGGACCGATTTAAGTTACAAACCTTGTTTGCAAGTCTAGGCACGATAAAACCGTCAGGCTGTTGCATATCAACATCCTCCGAAAGGTTTCCGTTAAGGAAAACGATTTTAACGTCCATCTGACATATCTCGTAATCGAAATATGCAGCAATTGCAAGCATTATCCGTATGGATTTAATCATGGCAACATGTGAGAAAGTTTCGTCGTAATCGACACCATGTCATTGACGATACCCCTTCGCTACAAGCCTAGCTTTGTACGTTTGTACATTACCATCTATGTCAGTCTTCCTCTTGAAGACCCATTTGCATCCAATAGGCTTTACTCCTTCTGGTGCATCGACCAGTGTCCAACTTGGTTGGTGTACATGGAATCCATTTCGGACTTCATGGCATCTTGCCATAAAGCGGAATAGATATCTTGTATCTCTTCCTCATACGTAGCCGGTTCGTTATCCTCAATGAGATTAATATCTAAATGAGGTGAGATCAGAAACCCATTTCTCTCAAGTTGTTTCCTGACTCTCTCCGACCTACGCGGTCCTTGTGTAATAGAAGATTATGATACAGTCTCATCTCGGATGAGAAACCCACTTTATTTCCTGTCCATATTTCATATGGAGTTTGTTGAACAGACTTTGATGAAAACTTATTCAAAATAAGTATTGCATTGTTCAATGCATATCCCCATAAGGAAATAGGTAGCTCAGTGCGACTCATCATAGACCTAACCATGTCCAACAAAGTTCGGTTTCTCCTTTCGGACACACCGTTTAATTGCGGTGTTCCAGGAGGAGTCCACTGTGAAAGAATACCATATTCTTTCAAGTAATCTAGAAACTCATTGCTCAAGTATTCGCCACCACGGTCCGACCGTAATGTCTTTATACTCTTACCGGTTTGTTTTTCAACTTCGTGTCGAAACACTTTGAATTTCTCAAAAGTTTCCGACTTGTGTCTCATAAGATACACATAACCAAAACGCGATGCATCATCCGTAAAGGTTACGAAGTATTCGTATCCACCTCTAGCCTGGCTAGACATGGGCCCACATACGTCACTATGAACGAGGGCTAATAGTTCGGTGGCACATTCACCTTTACCGCTAAAAGGTGACTTAGGCATTTTGCCTAATAAGCAAGATTCACAGACGTCATATGAATTTGGATCAAATCCGTCCAAGCACCCACTCTTCGAAAGTGTGGATATGCGAGTCTTGTTTATTTGTCCCAAACGACAGTGCCACATATAAGTTTCATCATTATTACTCATTTTAAGTCTTTTGTTTGTTATATTATATGTTCGAGATTGATTTATATTCAAAATATAAAGACCATTATTTACATCAGCAGTGCAAATTTCTACATCATTTTTATATAAGTAACACCCAGTGTTGCGAAATACAAAAGTATACCCACATTGGGTTAACATAGATACAGAAATAATATTCCTAGTCAAACTAGGTACATAATAACAATCATTAAGTTCAAGTACATGCCCCGAGGGCAGTTCTAAAACAAAAGTGCCAACGGCCAAAACGGCGACTGGTGCCCCATTTCCGACGCGTAGATCAATCTCCCCTGATGCCAGTCTCCTGCCTATCCGCAGATCCTTCACATCAGTACATATGTGAGTACCACAACCAAAATAAAAAATCCAATTTTTAAAAACTAGAAATAGTCATGTTTATCTCAATAACAAACATATATGAAGCCGGTGCCTTGCCCGCTCTAATCTCCTTCTGGAGCGCCTTGTACTCGCGGCAGTCACGTTTCCAGTGACCTTGCTTGCCGTACTGGAGGCAAACATCCTGAGATTTGTCATTAGGCTTCCCAGAAGCCTTTGACGATTTGGCCTTGCCCTTTCTATTATGCTTCTTCTTCTTCACACCTCCAGTCGCCTTGGGCCCAGCCCTCGGTGTCTGAGATGTCGAAGCAAAGTGCGCCTCGCGCTTGTTGCTCTTAAGCAGTTCCTTTTCAGCTTCTTTGAGAATTGATAACAACTCTCCAAGAGTATCATCAGTGTTCATCAAGTTATAGCTTATTATGAACTGTTTCCAAGTGTCGGGGAGAGATTACAAGATCATATCTATGGTCATCTCAGCCTCTAAGACTATCCCCATCTTGGCAAAATCATTTATGTCAGCAATCATCTGTACCACATGGGACTCAACCGACATGCCTTCTGACATACGTGAACGGAAGAGCTTCTTCACTAACTCATATCTCTGCGACCTTCTGTTAGATCAATGAAGATCGTGCAACCTCGCCAACATGTTATAGGGATCCAAGTCCATGTCCTGTCGACGGAAATACTGAGTCATGGTAGCAAGCATAATAGACTGAGCAGTTTCACAATCATCACTGTGAGTCTTCCAAAGATCCAGCTCAAGTAACTGATGAGGTTTGGGCTTAGGCCCAATAGGTCTCTGTATGGTATATAACAGCCTCTCGGCTCTAAGGAAAATCCTCAAATTCATTTCCCAATCGGCAAAGTTCGTGCCCTTGAAGACATTTTCGCCCATGATAATGTCTCGGACATTTCCCTTTCCTGTCATCTTGATTACGATAGTCTAACTATCTAATCAATGATATAGGGTACAGTCTAACTGTTACAAGAAAAATAACATTATATTAGTCTAACTAATAAAATAATTTTGACGAAATAATTTAAAAGCGCGTAAAGCTAAATATCTGAATGAAATTGTAAATTCAATACTAGCCTCCCACTATTTTTCGGCGAGCCTCTAACCCTCTGTCGAGTACTCGGGAAACCCAGTTTCCTAGTGGGCTAGGATCCCGTTAAATAACACACAACCTTGACTTTGGCCAACAAGCTGTATGATATTTAACTAGGTAGATCTCGAAGATCAATTGGATCTAATCCAATTCCTAGATCCGGTAGGTGGACATCCAAGTCTGAAACATATGTACAATACATATGCCAATATATCCAATATATTTGCCTAACCTTTTTCCTCTGAATCAACTAAGCCTTGGCTTTGGCACAACAAGCTTAATGATTCCAGTTAAGCGGGACCCATTGACATGGAAAGTTTCGTAATCAATGTCGAGGGACAAGAAGTGATCTTGACTTTGGCCAACAAATCACGACTTGGACAAGACACCGATATGGAACAAAACTCTCATGATTCAAACACATCCGCAATTGACAAAGGTCTTGACTTTGGCCAACAAACCAATGCCAACTTTGGATCTTGAGTAAGAATCACTCAACAGAAGGAAATAACGCTTAATATATTTTGAGTGTTTTTCGCGTAAATTGGAAACCATTTATTATATTTGTTAAGGTCTCATCATACACCCTTAAGCATGCTTCTAAAACATCATAAGGCGCGAAAGTAAATTAATAACGATATGCGGATGGATATTTAAACAGATTGTTCCTAGAACAAATCACTCAATTTCCTCTCCCCAGCTAGCACTATTCTACTTCTACCCAATTACATAATACAATAATAGAAACCTCATTAACATTGAGGGGAATTGGGTGAGAAGAGAATACAAAGAAATAATAAGAGAGAAGGCTGGACACGCAGGTCCAATTTATAAATTCGGAATTTACAATAATTTCCAAAATTACCCTTTCCCTTCTAATATCCATCTGATATACGCTATTCATTCATCACATCCATATATTCATTCATAGCATGCATTACAACCAATCTAATCCAATTAATTAGTCTTTAATTATGTGACCATCCAATGTTCAAACAACGATTTGATTTTGCGCGAGTCCAACTCGTTTGAGAATAAGTACTCGAAGTACGAATTCTTGAATTATATCGAACTACTCGTTAAATCTAATTTAAATCGTATTAAATACTAATTCTTTTATTTAATTTCAAATTAAATATTTACACCTTTAATGCGCTTTAATGACTTAGATTTCAAATCTAATCCTATCGGGTCTCAAAGCCCAACTAACATCCATTGTTCGTTTAATTAAAGTCCGATGGGCTTTCAATTGATTTTATAAGGCATGGGCTTTGGTCAATATGGGTCAAACCCAATTACCAAGCCCAATTGAGGAATCACCCTCATTTGCCATAAAACCAATATCAAGCCCATAAGGCCCAATTAAATTTTAAAGCCCATTAACCAAATTTTAAAAAATTCCAAATTTTATAACTTAGTTAATTAAAGTATAATACATCAATTAATTTAACTAAATCAATATTTCCAAAATACAATTTACCAATTAATTATGTATCTTATTATTCAATTATTATCCAACAATTTTTGAATCAAAAATCAAGTCCATACATGCCATAAAGCTCTCGGCCAAGGTAAGGTTTTAAGTCCGATTTCGTTTTTCAATCCGATCAAATTACAAATCGACTTTTCATTCGTTCCAACTCATCCAATGATCATCAAAACAAAATTTTCCAAGAGCCTAGGGTAGTAGACACATTCGGCCAAGCCTCATGGTGGGGGAAATTTTGATCCAATCACAATTTGTTGAAATTGATCCAATCAAATCTCATTTCATCAACATAAAAGCATACTCAACCATTTAATTTAATCAAATCATTCTCACATGGATTTTCCCCAAATTTTACCCTAATACATTTCATGCTCATTTTAGGCTCAATGATACCATTGTTGGTTTCTATGATTAGTCCCAAGATCAAAATGAACAAAAGAAATGCGAATGAATAACGAAGAAATATGGCGGAAACATACTTACAACGATCGGATTTGGATTTGTTGATGAACGAAAATTTCTCATTCCAAGCAGTCCAAGATTCGGCCAAGGCAGTCTATAATGCTCCAAGCTTTGTTTTGTCTTTCCAAGCTCTTGAATAGGTTTCCCTAATCACCTTGTATGATCCCTTGAAGAGTGCTAGCCCTTAGTGAATTTTTGCAACAAAGATTCACACCTTTCCTTCACACTTTTGGCTAAGAAAATGAAGAAAATGGAGAGTAAAAAACCTTCACTGGTTTCGGTATTTTGGAGAGAGAGGACATAGTTTTCTTTTCTAATTTTTAGGCTTCTTAAACCATAAATGAGAAGAAGAAAATATCTAATACCAAATACGGTATTAGGTTAACCAAAAAGTCAAAGCATTTTGGCTCCAAAATTTTGCATTAAATGGCCTCACATAACTCCATCATAAATAGTGACACCATGTCACTCATGAAAGACTTTGACATCTATCACTAATCAATGACAAGTGATGTGACTCGCGATGTGACTTGTGGGCCCCGCTCAAATTCGAAACGCGAGTGGGCCCGCAAACACCTCCGGGCTCAGTTTCGCTAATTCTGAATTAACGAACTTCCGTCGCGACGTAATAATTATGCCTAGCAAAATTACTATACACATCGCTAACGAATCAATTCTAAATTAACTCATTTTCCCGAATTAAAATCTAATTTTATTTCCGTGTCAAAATCCAATTTCGTTTAATATATCGAATATATTATTTAGTCGATTAATTCCAAATTAATCATTCTCTCTCTTCAAATAGTACTTTATCCAAGATAAAGTGTCTCCGCAATTAATCCCAGATTAATTATGCTCGAATCATACGTCATCGGTGAATCTTCAGGAAGCGACCCAAGAGATCCCTGGATATGTTTGCAGTAAATAAAGTCGTCGGACTATCTGAACACGTGCGTACCTTGTACTATATCTTTACCGATTTACGAGACAAGGTTGGCTTCTAGCAAAGCGCCATGCCTACCCAATTCTCCAGAAATATTCTTACTGAAATATACGATCTATATCAGGTGTAGTATACCATAGTATTATGTATTGCGATCCAGTATCGGATGTCACGTGCAAGGCCTGGGGCTAGAATAGTGTCTGCCCCGTACGAAACACATATCAGATATCAAGCAACTAATCTATTTAAATCGGATAATCATGACCTTGTCATATTATCCCGATGGTTGCAACACAATAGAGAACAAGTTCTGAATCCCTGCGTGATCATTATCTCCATATGTCTGAAGTGATACTTCCGTCTTGACATCACATCCAATACACTACGATTCTCAATAAACCCAGAAGAGGCGTACACAGAACCTGTGAAAGCCCTGGACGACCAAAACCAAAGTTTACCGATTGTCGCAAGTACTAGCGATGCAAGTCTCAGGTTAAGACCAAATACATCTACCCTGAAGCGGACTCCCATAGACACATATACATACTACCAATGGGATTCCGTGGGGTCTATCCAAAGCGAAGCTGTTTTCCGTACCATCGGTAAAACACAACCTCCTATCGCACTTGCATAAGTATCCAATACTTAAATATATGAGAACTATGTTGTTATGCCCTCATAACGCGCACAAGTGAAATACTAGTCTATTCCGCATTATCGATGTCCTATCTCGATAATACTACGACTAGGGATATTTAATGATTAAACCTTTAAAGATTGATACTTTCTCATATCATCTCAATCCAGATTTATCATAAGGACTTCTACCATTTATATATCAAAGTAAATAAATTACAAAACGGTAAAAGGCAATTTCATTACAACAAAGTTAATTTTGTACAAAAACACAATGTCTTTTACAAACAGTGACGCTATGGGTCATAACTTTCCAACAAGGCCAAGGCTTCAGATCACCTGAAGCCCAATGGTAAGGTGGAGAAGAAAAAAAGGAAAGAGGAATGTTTCTTTTGTGGAAAGAAGGGTCATTGGAAGAAAGACTGCAGATCCTTCAAAGCCAAAGAAGCTAGGGAAGCCCAGGAGGCCAAGAAGCCCAATGCTTCAGGTATGTTGTATATGATTAAACTATATTTGACATGATCCAGGCCGACAACAAACCAAATGACGCATTACAAGTGCCAGAAGGGCCAATTACGAGGCAGAGGACCAAAAGACTTAGAGAAGCAATGGTGGGATTAGTTCAGAGTTTTATGGCCGACTGCAACAAACAAATAGAGATGCATGTGGGCTTCGATGGAAAGGGCCCAAAACCATTTCACTTGGCCCAAATCAGTTTAGAGTAAAGCTTCATAGGCATTTGAAGACTTAAAGACTTGATATTTGTGTAATTTCGTTTTTAGGGTCTTTGTGGTCTTTTTGCCTTTAGGGTTTCTTTTGTAACACTATTTAAACTTACTTTCTTCTTCATTTGAAGGCAATCAACGAAATTTATAACTCAAAAGCTTAAAGCTTTGGCTATGGCCGAATTCTTGTAAGGGAGAGATTCCCCTTTTCAAGTTTGAATCGACTTATCTAAGTTTAGCAAACTTAGTGGCGTCTCCATTTGCTAGCAAAACACTACAAGGATTCATTAAAGGTTCTCAAGGGCAAGTTCTTTGTGGGTCTTCTTGTGGCTTTGGAAGGGTTTTGTTTCTATAAAATCAAATTCGCGGTTCTTGGGGTTCTGTCCGTTGCTTGGGGTTTGCTTGGATTTCGAATCCAAGTGGGTTTCTTGTCATTTGGTATCAGAGCTCAGGGTTCCAAGGTCTGATTTTCCTATTTTTTTTCTGTTGTTTGATTCTGTTTTTATTTTCGTTCTTGGTTATTTTCGTTTCAATCTTGTTGGATCTTGTTTCTGTTTTCGTTTTGTTTATTTTCTGGATCTGGTTTTGTTGTGAAGCATATTCTGGATCTGGATCTGGTTTTTGTTCTGAAGTATATTATGGATCTGGTTTTGTTGTGAAGCATTTTCTGGATCTGGTTCTATTGTGTTATGCATATCAGTTCTTTATTTTTCATTTTTCAGTTCTGGGTTTTTTGTTGTTGATTCTTCATATCAGTCTGTAATCTTGTTCATTTCTGGATCTGGGTTTCATTCTGTTCTTCCTATCAGTTCGTCATATTAATTCTGTTCTTTAGCATATGTTGAAGAAATAAGCATGTTCTTTGGGCGGCTGTGTGTTGTTTTCTAAAACCCTAGTGAAGTTTGAAATCTGACTCTGAAATCATAACCACAGTATCAGCTTCTGAAGTTATCAAAAAAAAAAAAAAAGAGAAAAGAAAAAAAGGACTTGAGTGATAGAGATCACTTGAGTGATTGAATTTTTTTGGTTGAATTTAGTTTGTTCCATATTATCATTTAGGTGCCCGTGGAGGGTATCCCATCAAAATTTCTATAGCAGTGCCAAATTTTCTCCCGAAATTGCATACGACCGTGAATTTGCATGCTTATTTTTTTTTTCCATTGTGCTAATTGTTCACTTCTTTATTACAAATACTCTAGTTTAAGTATTATTGATTGAGTCTTCGTCGTTCCTATTCCTGTTCACATTTCGTTCCACCTGCCCTATATATATATTATTGGGTTCATTGTGTTCCATGCTAGCTTGAGGACTACGCTTGGTTTTGTATTCTTGGATTGAGTGTGATTCACATTTGAATTGAGGAAGAACTCAAGAGTGGTAAAAGGCAGTGATTGTGAGCACAGTATCGGGTAAAAGCCAATAGAGTGCAAACACGAGTGGAGTGATATCATTCGAGTGTAAACACGTGAGATTGTGAGGATTTACATATTTGCTTTACTTTCTTGTTATTTCTAATCTGTTTGTTGAGCTTTGAAATGGCAGGTGTTAGTTTAACTGTCGATGAGAAGCTTGCAGCTATGGATAGAAAGTTTACAGATATGATGGAGAACATGAATACTGCTTTGGAGAGATTGTCCAAGAGTGTAGAGAGTATTCAAACTGGTAGCGGTCCCAGAATACCACCACCTCAGAATGTACCACCACCTCACAATGTGCCACCTCGCCGAGTACCACCACAGTATGTACCACCAGATGAAGAGGAAGCTGAAAATGAGTTTGATGATCCTGATGGTTTTGATGATGTGGAGGAGAGATTTCAGCCTAGGCATGATAGGATGCCTAATAGGAGGTTTGATAGGAGGAATGATAGGAGGGATAGACAGTTTGATGATAGAGGTGCATTTGATGCCAGAAGAGAGGATTATGATCGGAGAGGATATGGTAGGCGAAGAGATGTAGATGGTGATCTAGGTAGCATCAAGATCAAGATACCAACATTCCACGGCAAGAATGATCCTGAAGCTTATTTAGAATGGGAAAAGAAAATAGAATTGATTTTCAGCTGTCATCACTACTCAGACGAGAAGAAGATCAATCTGGCAGCAATTGAGTTTACCGATTATGCTATGATTTGGTGGGATCAGATTGTCTCTACTCGGAGAAGAAATTATGAGAGACCGGTTCAGACATGGGCAGAACTTAGAGGTCTCATGAGAAAGAGATTTATACCCAGCCATTACTATAGGGAGTTGTATCAGAAACTACAACATCTGTATCAGGGGACCAAAAGTGTTGAGGACTATTACACAGAGATGGAAGTTGCCATGATCAGGGCAAATGTAGTTGAGGATGCAGAAGCTACTATGGCACGGTTTCTAGGGGGCTTGAATAGAGAGATTGCAAACATGGTGGAGTTGCATCATTATGTTGATTTGGAGGATATGCTTCACATGGCTATCAAGGTAGAAAGGCAACTCAAGAAAAGGTCAACATCCAGATTTGGTACTCAGGCTACTTCTGCATGGAAAGGAAAATGGGTTCCGAATGAGAAGCGAGATGGAGGCTTTGATAAGCCTAGAGGCGAGTTCAGTGGAGGCTTTAATAAGCCTAGGGCCGAACCTAGTGCCAAGGGTAAAGAAGCGGCAGAACCGAGCAAAACTAGACCAAAACCTGAGGGTGCAGCTGCTAGAACTAAGGATGTTAAGTGTTTCAAGTGTTTGGGCATGGGACACTATGCTTCACAATGTCCCAATAGGCGTACCTTAGTGATTGATAAAAAGAGTGGAGAGGTGTACTCTACTGATAGTGAGGTCGAGGAGGAGATGCCAGAGTTGGAGGATGCTAGTGACCATGAGGGAGCTGCATATCCGCTGGATAACTTATCCTTAGTTGTCAAGCGTGCTTTGAGTGCTCATGTTGTCGAGGATGAGAGTGTGCAGCAGAGAGAGAACATATTCCATACTAGGTGCCGTGTGAATGGCAAGGGATGTAGTATGATCATAGATGGGGGCAGTTGTACTAATGTTGCTAGCACTGCTTTGATTGAGCGATTGGGGTTGAGTTGCTTGAGACACCCGAAGCCTTACAAGTTGCAGTGGTTAAATGATTGTGGGGAAATAAGTGTGACAAAGCAGGTATTATTGAGCTTTACCATTGGGCCATACACAGATGATGTCCTATGTGATGTGATACCGATGCATGCTGGGCATATTCTTTTGGGCAGGCCGTGGCAGTTTGATAAGAAGGTATTCATGATGGGTTCAAGAACAAGTACTCTTTTCAGCATAAGGGAAAACCTATTACATTATACCCACTTACACCTGCACAAGTCCATGAAGATCAGGTTAAGTTACAACTTGAGCGTGACAAAGAGAGAGCGAAGGGAAACACCACCTTGGGTGAGACTAGTGAGAGTGATGTATCTGGTGAGAAAAATAAGGCCAGAGTCGTGGGAGTTTCCAAGGGAAGTGTGAGTGAACGTGAGAGGGAAACAAAAGGGAGAGTTAAGAAGAGCTTCTATATGGGTGAGGGTGTGAAGCGAGAAAAGCGTTCAAGGCTAGCAAGCTCATGCTATTGTTAGTCTATAAGGAGCCTCATATTTATTTTACTAACTCTGACCATTTGCTTCATGTGTCTATTTCATCTCTTTTGCAGGATTACAGTGACGTACTGACAGATGACATACCTAGTGGGCTTCCACCCATTAGAGGTATTGAGCACCAGATAGACTTCATACCTGGAGCAGTCATTCCTAACAGACCGGCTTATAGGAGCAATCCCGATGAGACAAAGGAGCTACAAAGGCAAGTACGGGAGTTGATGGACAAGGGGTATGTAAGGGAAAGCATGAGTCCTTGTGCAGTACCAGTGCTTCTAGTTCCTAAGAAAGATGGGACGTGGCGTATGTGCGTTGACTGTCGAGCTATCAACAATATTACGGTAAAGTATCGTCACCCCATTCCTAGACTAGATGACATGTTGGATGAATTGCATGGTTCCAAAATTTTTAGTAAGATTGATTTGAAGAGTGGATACCATCAAATTCGCATGAGAGAGGGAGATGAGTGGAAAACTGCATTTAAGACTAAGTATGGCTTGTATGAATGGTTAGTTATGCCATTTGGTCTTTCAAACGCACCTAGCACATTTATGAGATTGATGAATCATGTTATGCGTGCATTTTTAGGTAAGTTTGTTGTGGTTTATTTTGATGACATCTTAGTTTACAGTAAAACAGTAGATGAGCATGTGATGCATTTGAAGCATGTACTTGATGTTTTACGAAAAGAACAATTGTATGCTAACTCTGACAAATGCACATTTTGCATGGATAGAATTGTTTTTCTTGGCTTTGTTGTGAGTGCAGATGGCATCGAGGTAGATGTGGAGAAGGTAAAGGCAATTCAGGAATGGCCTACACAACTACAGTGACAGAAGTCCGAAGCTTTCATGGGTTAGCGAGTTTCTATAGGAGATTTGTCAAGGACTTCAGTAGCATTGCCGCGCCATTGACTGAGGTAGTAAAGAAGACAGTTGGTTTTCAATGGGGCGAGGCGCAAGAGCGAGCATTCCAGGATCTTAAAGCGAAGTTATGCAGTGCACCCATTTTAGCACTACCCAACTTCGAGAAGACATTTGAGATTGAGTGCGACGCATCAGGGTTAGGTATTGGAGCAGTTCTCATGCAAGAAAAGCGGCCAATAGCCTATTTTAGTGAGAAGCTGAATGGAGCAGCTTTGAGGTACCCCACGTATGACAAAGAGTTATATGCGCTTGTGAGAGCACTTGAGACATGGCAGCACTACTTGTGGCCTAAAGAAATTGTGATCCACACCGACCATGAATCATTAAAGCACTTGAAGGGTCAAGGTAAGCTGAATAAGCGACACGCAAAATGGATGGAATTCGTTGAATCATTTCCATATGTTATACGCTACAAGCAAGGTAAAGAAAACATAGTGGCTGATGCATTATCTCGCAGGTATGTTTTACTTACTTCAATGCATGCACGGATGTTGGGATTTGATTTGATTAAGGAATTATATGAGTGTGATTCTGATTTTGGTGAGATTTTTGCTACTTGTGCAAAGTCATCTTTTGGAAAGTTTTACATTCATGAAGGATTCTTATTTAAAGTGAACAGATTGTGTGTTCCTGCTTATAGTATGCGTGAGTTGCTTGTGAAGGAAGCGCATGGGGGAGGTTTGATGGGTCATTTTGGGATTACTAAGACTTTAGCTATTTTACATGAGCACTTTTATTGGCCTAAAATGAAACGTGATGTTGAACGTATTTGTGATAAGTGTCTAACATGTAAGCATGCTAAATCTAAATTAATGCCACATGGGTTGTATACTCCTTTGCCTGTACCTAGTGAACCCTGGGTTGATATATCGATGGATTTTGTGTTAGGTTTGCCTAGGACAAAGAGGGGTAAAGATTCAATCTTTGTTGTAGTTGATAGGTTTAGTAAAATGGCTCATTTCATTGCATGTCATAAAACCGATGATGCTACAAACATTGCAGATTTATTTTTCAGAGACATAGTGCGACTCCATGGTATACCTAGGAGTATTGTATCTGATAGAGATGTTAAGTTCCTTAGCCATTTTTGGAAGGTGTTGTGGGCTAAACTAGGCACCAAACTATTGTATTCTACCACATGTCATCCACAGACTGATGGACAAACAGAAGTAGTTAATAGGACTTTATCTCAATTATTGCGCACTATAGTTGGCAAGAATTTGAAGAGTTGGGAAGATTGTTTGCCATTTATTGAGTTTGCATATAATCGTAGCATTCATTCTTCTACATCATTTTCACCTTTTGAAATTGTTTATGGTTTTCAGCCACTAACTCCATTGGATTTGTTACCTTTGCCTGTTGATGAGCATGTGGGGCTAGATGGAAAAAAGAAAGCCGATTTGGTGAAGCACATACATGAGAAAGCAAGAGAGCAAATACAACGAAAGAATGAGCAATATGCTTCTCATGCTAATAAGGGAAGAAAGCGTGTGGTATTTCAGCCTGGAGAATGGGTTTGGGTACACATGCGCAAGGAGAGATTTCCTGCACAACGTAAATCTAAGCTACAACCGAGAGGGGATGGTCCATTTCAAGTTTTGGAACGGATTAATGACAATGCATACAAGCTGGATTTACAAGGTAAGTATAATGTGTCTGCTACATTTAATGTTTCTGACTTAACTCCTTTTGATGCAGGTACAGATTCGAGGTCGAATCCTTTTCAAGAGGGAGGGGATGACATGATCCAGGCCGACAACAAACCAAATGACGCATTACAAGTGCCAGAAGGGCCAATTACGAGGCAGAGGACCAAAAGACTTAGAGAAGCAATGGTGGGATTAGTTCAGAGTTTTATGGCCGACTGCAACAAACAAATAGAGATGCATGTGGGCTTCGATGGAAAGGGCCCAAAACCATTTCACTTGGCCCAAATCAGTTTAGTTTAGAGTAAAGCTTCATAGGCATTTGAAGACTTAAAGACTTGATATTTGTGTAATTTCGTTTTTAGGGTCTTTGTGGTCTTTTTGCCTTTAGGGTTTCTTTTGTAACACTATTTACTTACTTTCTTCTTCATTTGAAGGCAATCAACGAAATTTATAACTCAAAAGCTTAAAGCTTTGGCTATGGCCGAATTCTTGTAAGGGAGGGATTCCCCTTTTCAAGTTTGAATCGACTTATCTAAGTTTAGCAAACTTAGTGGCGTCTCCATTTGCTAGCAAAACACTACAAGGATTCATCTTAAAGGTTCTCAAGGGCAAGTTCTTTGTGGTCTTCTTGTGGCTTTGGAAGGGTTTTGTTTCTATAAAATCAAATTCGCGGTTCTTGGGGTTCTGTCCGTTGCTTGGGGTTTGCTTGGATTTCGAATCCAAGTGGGTTTCTTGTCAATATTCTCAAAACTCTGAACCTTCTACTTGGGTGTTTGACACCGGTTGTGGGACTCACTTGTGTAACAATATGCAGGGCCTGAGAAACAGAAGGAGACTCCGTCATGGGGAGGTTGACTTACGCATGGGTAATGGAGCAAAACTGGCTGCATTGTGTGTGGGGACTTATTCATTAGTTTTGCCGAATGGTTTATTTTTAGACTTAGAAGATTGTGTTTATGTACCTTCTCTAGTAAAGAACATCATTTCAATTTCTTCTTTATGTAATAAAGGCTTTTCATGCCTAATAAGTTGTAATGAATGTTCTATTTATTTCAATGAAATAAAATATGGAGATGGTATTTTGAATAATGGTATCTATGTCTTACAAACTAACAAAGAATGTTCAACCTCTAATATATACAACTTTAACTCGAATAATATCAATGAATCACTTATATGGCACAGTCACTTATGTCATATCAATGAAACAAGATTAACTAAGCTACATAAGGATGGGTATTTCAGACCTTTCAAATTGAACCTTATGGAATTTGTGAGTCTTGTTTACTTGGTAAAATGACCAAATTACCCTTCAAAGGTAAATGAAAGCGTGCAGCAGAGACATTAGAACTCATATACTCTGATGTATGCGGACCAATGTCAGTCACCGCTAGACACGGATCTACCTCTTTCATTTTGAGGTCTTGCTTTAGAAACTGCAACAATACAACTAAACCAAGTTCCTTCCAAAACTGTTAGTCAAACACCATATGAGTTATGGTGTGGGAAACGTCATAGTATTAGTTATCTAAGAGTTTGGGGATGTGACGCATATGTTAAGCTCACACAAACTAACAAATTGGATGATAGAGTAGTTAAATGTAAGTTTGTAGGATATGTCTTGAACTCAAGAGCATACGCGTTCTACGTCCCAAATGAACAAAGAACATTTGTCTCATGAAATGCTAAATTATAGAGAATGAATTCCTTCTCAAGAAATATAGTGGGAGTAGATTTGACCTCGATGGGTTACAAAAAGAACAAACTAATATAGAACTAAACCCCGGGCCCTTCAAAAGGGCAGCGACGGAACAACCACAAGGTTATAAACTTAGAAGGTCTGGTAGGGAAAGATATGAGCCTGAAAGATATGGTTTCCATATTAATGAGGAACATGATCAGGTCATTGATTATGTTGATCCCATCAGTTATGACGAAGCAATGCGTGACATTGATTCAGTCAAGTGGCTTGAGGCCATGAAATCTGAAATAGACTCTATGTATCAGAATCAAGTCTGGGACTTGTTGGATGCACCTGAAGGGATAAAACCCATAGGCTGCAAGTGGATTTACAAACGTTAAAACTAAGCCTAGGTTGGTGGCGAAAGGTTAAAGACAAATCCAAGGAATTGACTATGACGAAACCTTCTACCTATTGCAATGATAAAGTCCATTCGAATTTTACTGGCACTAGCTGCACACTTTGATTATGAGATTTGGCAGATGGATGTCAAAACAGCTTTCCTTAATGGGAACCTCGTAGTGGAAGTCTATATGACACAACCTGAAGGGTTTGCATCTAAGGATGATCATAATAAAGTATGCAAGCTTAAACGATCCATTTATAGACTCAAACAAGCCTCCAGAAGTTGGAATATACGATTTGATTAGACAATCAAAGAATTTGACTTCATCAAAAATGTAGACGAGGTTTGTGTTTACAGGAAAAGTAGTGGGAGTCTTGTTGTGTTTCTTGTATTATATGTCGATGACATATTAATCATCGGGAATGATATTCCCATGATGCAAGCCACCAAGCAATGGTTATCTCAGAATTTCTCCATGAACGATTTGGGAGAAGCAGCCTACATCCTCGACATTAAGATCTATTGTAATAGATCTAAGTGGTTGTTAGGACTTTCTCAATCTACATACATAGATAAAGTTTTGAAAAGATTCAAAATGGAAGATTCCAAAAGAGGTAATTTACCTACTTGTCATGGAATCAAATTATCTAAGGAGAAATGTCCACATACTCATTCAGATAGAGAACGTATAAGTAGGATCTCTTATGCTTCAGCAATAGGATCGATAATGTACGCCATACTATGTACAAGACCTAATGTCTCTTATGCTCTTAGCATAACGAGCAGGTATCGGGAAAATCCTGGTGAGCAACACTGGACGGCTGTCAAAACAATCCCCAAGTATCTAAGAATAACTAAGGATGTGTTCTTAACATACAGAGATTGTTCTAAGATGAAAGTCATTGGTTACTGTGATGCGAGCTTTCAGACCGATAGAGATGACAACATATCGCAAACATGATATCTGTTTATTTTGAATGGCGGAGCTGTCTGTTGGAAATGCTCAAAGTATTCAACTACAACGACTCCACCACTGAAGCCGAGTATATTGTAGCATTTGAGGTAGATAAAGGAGCAATCTGGATAAAGAAGTTCATCACGGAGCTAGAAGTGCTTCCCGCGATAAAGAATGGCGTCACGATGTACTGTGACAACACGGGCATTGACTGGCGTAATCACACGCGTATAACGCAAGCGCACATATTGTTCAACTAGTATAAAAAGTATCGATCCCACGAGGACTTAGTACTTAATCTATTAATTTTATGAGGTCAAGTGATTACTAGTATCTAACAGGTTGTTTGATTGATTTAAAATGACGATGATTCTAAATTTAAAACAAGTAAATGAAATTGCGTGGAAAGTAGATTAAAGAAAATTCAATTTAAAAACTATCTAGGGTTGTGAATTCTTCCAATATTATTTAAAGATGACGTGGTTATATTATAGTTGGGTAAATTATTGATTTATTAATCTGGAACATTAAATTATGTAAAATCCCCTTCCGATGGTCATTTACAAATACCTAGTATAATCTAATTAAACCATATGTCTATGTCAACCAAATTACCTAGATTCATTAAGATTAAGTTCCAATTATGACTACCCCCATCCAACAGGTATATTCCTATCCTGTAAGGAAATCTATTAAAGGGTTATCTATCCTTAAGGAGATCGTGGGCTATTGAGTCTAAGGTTTTTAAACTTAAAATCCCTATGTCCAGTTCATTTTAAGTTTACCTAGTCAATTTTATTAGTGACCAATTAATAAAAAGCATTAAGATTATGACTCAACAAATAACTTTTTTAATTACTAAACTATAATCTAACCCTTATAAAATGGTGATATTAGATTTTATCACAACCATAGATAACTAACTTAGTTACAACACATAGCTAAAGCTGGAAAAAACTTAAAAGACATAACGTAAAATTGCTAAACAGTAATTGTGGAATAATAAATTGCAATAAAATGAAATGCTAAGGTAAAAGGAATTAACTTATACTATTCACTATTTAGATATCTCCCATAATATAATTTATATACTTGTGATAATTTTGCCAACCAACCATATAGGCGGTAACCTGATTAAGTCAAATTAAGTCCAACCAGCCATTAAGGCGATAATATTTGTCAATAAACCAGCCATAAAGGCGAAACCAAAAATAAACCAGCCATAAAGGTGGAACAAAATTAAACCAACCGACCAGTATGGCGGTACCCTCATTAAGTCAGGTTTAACTAGATTAAATTGAATAACCAACCGACTAGTATGGCGGTATCCTCATTAAGTCAGGTTTTAAATAGTTTATATATTATATTTTAAGGGAGATTAATCTAAATAGTAATAGTAAAAGAATTACATTTTTACCTTAGCATGGAGAAGTTACCTCATCATGGTTGAATAGTAAAAGTAAAAAAAGTTTAAGAAGGAAAATTACTATTTATAGAAGAAAATTACTATTACAAAACGTAATTAAAAATGAAATTTTAAAGAAACTAAAAAGATAACTCCCTATTTACTTCAGAGAATTCAGAGAAAGTGGTACATTTGAAACTGAAAATTCGAGCCGAATTTATAGGCCCGAGTAAGGGGTGCGCGTCGAGCCGCGCAAGGAGTGCGCGTCGCGACGCGCTGATGTGGCAGCGTCTGATTCGTTGCTTCGCATCTTATCTGACAGATGGTAGGGTGGCTGAAGCGATAAGGTGACACATGGCAAGGCGGCTGGTTGATGTCGGCTCGTTGAATTTTTGACACGTGGCACGCGGCGCACGTTAGCAGATCGCTTGTGATGATGACACGTGGCACGGCACACGTTAGCAAAGTCAAAATTTTCAAACTTTGACTTGTTGACTCGGTGCACGTTAGCAAGCCTCCGGCGCACGTTAGAGGTCGGGACGCCAATGGTTTCGGTGTCGCGACGCTCCAAAATTACCAAAATACCCTTTTTGCCAAATTTCACAGTTTTGCTCCAAATCACCTCCAGAATGTCCTGAAACTTTATTTATCTACAAAATAACACAAAAAAAATCAAAATATTCACAAAAATCAAGAAACTATACAAAATATTAAGTTAAATTAGTGGGAAATAGTGATATTTTTACCACTCATCACACCCCCAAACCTAACATTTTGCTAGTACTCGAGCAAAATAAAATAAAATAATAAAATATAACTAAGCCACTTTCGTATGGATCACGGTTGCATTTAGCATATGCAACAAGCCTTTAAACCCCTAGGTGTCCCTAGTGGACGAGTTGTAGTCTCGTGAGGGTTTACAACAATGATACCCACAAACATTTTAAAAAAGTAAAAAGGTAGTGAAACTAATGCACACAAAAGCAAAAAGACAAGAGAAAAAAGAATAAAGAAATTAGTAACTAATCAGGTGAAACTTGTACTCCAAGTTTATTAGTTGTTTTGTTTCATTCTAAATTACTGAATAAGTAAATTCTCCGATTTATATTTACCATTCTCCATATACACAGCCAACAAAATATTGAACAACTCATTTTTGCCCAAAACAGTCATAAGTGTAGTTTGATAAGAGAGTAATATTTTTGTCCTAAAGTTTATCAGAATTCACAATTTTTTTTTGTACCAATGGAATAAATTTTCTGATTTTTCTGATTTTTTCTTTGATTTTTGAATTTTGACTTTTTATTTATATATAATACATTCCGTCTATGTAGCGAGCTTTAGGTCGGTGGCTCCCAAACCAGTTGGCTTTAGGGCACCTGATGTTAAAAACACCCTTACAAACTTAATAACTCGGATCTCAGATGTTTTTTTTTATTCTATCACTTTTTTGAGATGTTTTCTCCAATTAAACCAGAGCACTGGATATTACAAACTTTTCAATTTTAGCTCATGTCCGTATGTTACTATGCATGTTGATTATACCTGCCAATTGAGTATATGAAGATCCATTTTAGTCAGTTTTAAGGAGAAATTACAAATTAAATAATTCAAAAAGAAATAAACAAAATTAACTTGTTTTGAAAATAGGTTTGAAATACGTCTCAGGAGTGGAAATTCCTTACTCAGCTATCTCTTACCAATTTCACCTTTTTAGTCAAAATAAAAACAAAAACGCAAAATATTTTTGTAATTTTTTAAAATTTTTCAATTTTTTTGTATTTTTCGAAAAGTTTTGGTCTAAAAATAAAAACACAATAAAAACAAGATACTATTAACTATTCCTCACCCCCAAACCTAAATGAGACATTGTCCCCAATGTCTTTAAACAGTAGAAGAAGAGTTTAGAAGATAGTACCTGGTTGGCTGAATTACTACAAGAAAATTAAAGGTTAAGATCCAGATTTATTCGACGCTTCTTACCACGATCATCTTCGGACCATTTTATCTTTGAAAGGATAAGATCAATTTGTGGTTCAAAGGCCAAGATTTGGTCAAGCAAATCCTGGGCAGTTCTGGCAGTAAATAGGAGTTCTTTTAAAGGTTTTGACACGAACCCATTTCTCCGAGCTTCATCAAGAAACACACAAAGAAAATCATAAAATCCATCAACGTTAAACAACCCAATCGGTTTTTGGTGTATGTTCAAGTTTCCCAAAGATAACACTAGAAATATTTCCTCCAATGTGCCCAAGCCACCTGGCAAAGCAATAAAAGAATCAGCACGGTTAATCATTTCTACCAGTCATTCAGACATACCTGGCACGATCAATTCCTCTATGTTTGATGGTTCAATCAGATTTGCCTCGGACAAGGGTTTTGGTATTATTCTCAATAGAAGCAATATGGGGTCGGTAATATCTAATTAGATTATATATAATTCTTTTAGCAGCTGAGCTAGGCGTCAGCACATGCTAAAGAATTAATGGTCTCATCAACGATCCAGATAAATACTTCGACTATTCATCTGATTCGTTCGGATCATACATCATGGCGATGTGATGATCGAATAACTCGCATCAAATGATATTCATGCAAATCCACTAACGAAAGCCTTTCTCAGCAGTTTGAGCCAACCGTACATAGTTCGGGTGTCAGACACTCGAGTGACTGGCTATAGGCCAAGTGGAGATTGTTGGACAATTATGACCCATAGCGTCACTATTTGTACAAATCATAGTGTTGTTGTACAAATTAACTATGTGACAAAGGAGATTGCACTCTTATCATTTGTGATTAGATCACCTAGATATATAAATGATAGAGGTCCCTATGATTTGATCCTGGACTGAGAATGATATGAGACAGTATCAGTCCACGAAGGATAAATCATTAAATATCCATAGTCATAGTATTATCGAGATTGGACATCGATAAATACGTAAAAGACTAGTATTACACTTGTGCATTATGTGAGGGCACAACGGCATAGTTCTCATATATTTGGGTATAAGATACTCACGTAAGTGTAATAGGAGGTTGTGTTTTACCGATGGTACGGGAAACAGCTTCGCTCTGGATAGACCCTCTCGGAATTCCATTGGTAGTATGATTATGTGTCTATAGAAGTCCGAAATTAGGGTAGGTGTATTTGGTCTTAACCTGAGACTTGCACCGCTAATACTTGCGACAATCAATATACTTTGGTTGAGGTCGTCCAGGGCTTTAACAGGTTCTGTGTACGCCAATACTGGGTATATTGAGAATCGTAGTATGTTGGGTGTGATGTCAAGACGGAAGTGTCACTCCAGTCATATGGAGAAGATGGTCACGTAGGATACGGAACTCGTTCTCTTAAATGCTCGAGCTATCAGGATATTATGACTTGGTCATGTATATCCGATTATAGAGACTAGTTGCCAGACATCCGATATGTGCTTCGTACGGGGCAGACACAACTCCAGCCCCAGGCCTAGCACGTGATCATTCGATACTGGATCGAAATACGCAATACTACGGTATACTACGCTTGATATAGATCATATATTCCTATAAGGATATTTCTGGAGAATTGGGTAGGCATGGCGCTTTGCTAGAGGCCAACCTTGTCTTGTAAATCGGTATAAACGTAGTACGAGGTACTTACGTGTTCGGATAGTCCGACGACCGTATTTACTGCCAACATATCCGGGGATCTCATGGGTCGCTTCCCGAAGATTCACCGATGATGTATGACTCGCACTTTAATTAATCTGGGATTAATTTGATGAGAGAGAAAATTAATCTGGGATTAATTACGGAGATATTTTATCTGGGATAAAATATTAATTAGAAGAGAGAGAACGATTAATTTGGAACTAATCGATAAAATAATATATTTGATATATTATACGAAATTGGATTTCGACGCGGAATTAAAATTAGATTTTAATTCGGGCGAACGAATTAATTTAGAATTAATTCGTTAGCGATGTCAATAGTGATTTCGCTAGGCGTAATCATTTAATTACGACGCAACGGAAAATTCGAGCCCAGGATTATTTGCGAGTGCATTCGTATTTCGAATTCGAGTGCGGCACGTAAATCAAATCGAGCGTCAAATCGTTAGTCACATCAAGCGTCAAATTAAATGTCACTTTGAGTGATGTGACAAGTTGTCACTTGATTGAGTGATGTGAGTGATGTGACATGAAAGAAAGCATTTTATGTTTTTTCTTTTGAAAATTGAAAAAATGGTAAAGGTTTAATTTTTGGAAAATATAAAACCTTTACATTTTTTATTTTTATCTCTCTCACTTTTCGGTCTTCCCTCTCTTTTCCCTCCTATCTCTCTCGGCATAGAGCCACGGTTTCTTCTTGTTCTTGTTCTGGTTCTGCCGAATTAAATGAGAAGTAAAAGAAGTGATTTTGTTGCAAAATCTTGTGCTATCACACACCTTGAGTCATCCTATGGTGTTAGGGCAGTGTTCTTGTGAGCTCGGAATCCGTTTTTGAAGATTGAAGCTTGGAGCTTCCATGGAGTCATCAATGGCCGAATTCTTGGTGGAGTTTCACAGCCCAAACCGAGCAGTCCACGAGCTGGAAGAGCCACTGACGAGCTTCTTGGAGGAGTTGTATTCTTCGCGTCGCAAGATCCGGTCATTGTGAGTATATTCCGCACCTCCTTTGATGTGTATTCACTTGTTTCATTGCTTGATTTCATGACCTTGGGACCTAATTAGAAAACAACAGCCTCCGGCGCATGTTAGAGGTCAGGACGCCAAGGGTTTCGGTGTCGCGACGCTCCAAAATTACCAAAATACCATTTTTGCCAAATTTCACAGTTTTGCTCCAAATCACCTCCAGAATGTCCTGAAACTTTATTTATCTACAAAATAACACAAAACACATCAAAATATTCACAAAACTCAAGAAACTATACAAAATATTAAGTTAAATGAGTGGGAAATAATGATACTTTTACCACTCATCACGCGCCATTGCTTAATCAAATGAACCAAGGTCCCACCAGAAATCCAAGCATGTACTCAGGCGATTTCATCTCATCAGGGAGATTTTTGAGAGAAAAGAAGTTATTATAGAAAAAATACCCACAGAAGATAATCTTGCAGATTCTCTGACTAAAGGGTTGACTCAACAAAAGCAAGATAGGCACACCTGAGAGTATGATGTCCAGATTCATACTAGTTGGCTATAGTGGAAGTTGGAGATTGTTAGAGATATGCCCTATACCCAACTTGTGGATAGGCTATATGTACATGTATTTGTAATATTTTCATTAATTAATAAAATAACAATCTTTATTATACGTGTCTTACATAACTTATATGAATCATCAAACACTGTAATAAAGCCCTTGGAGTAATAAGATGATGGCTTCCATGCCTTTTGAGAATCATTACTCTTAAACGTTCATAGTCATAGTTTTGTGAATAATCTGGGCGTTCACAAAGCGGAGAGACTAGCATGATGATATGATACGCCCTTAAGTGGGGTAGACAATCTCATAGGCTAGAAACGTGTTCTTCAAATTTCCAGGCCGCATCACGACGTAACTCTGTACGCATCGCGATGCGTGCATTCCATAATCAAATATTCAATAATTTCCCAGTACGTGTCTCAACACGTGGTGAGTTGCATCGCGACGTGAGGCCAAATTCAGGCCTTGACTCCAATTCTCCAAGACTAGTTTACTCAATAATCATTCCACACTTCCATATTACAACATATACGCATCAATCTTATAAAATTCAATGTAAATACTTAGTAAACCAGCACTTTTCAATTCAATTTAACCATTTAACCTCAAAGTCCTAATTAGCTCAATACTTAGGGTTCCTATGTAATTGATTCTTACTCGACACGATCAATTCATGCTTACGTGTCACTAAATGCGATGTTTATTGTGCTCTTAACATTCTTTCACCATTATATCAATAAAACTACTCAATACAAGATTTGGGTCAAATGACCTTACCTCAATCCACTTAATTTCTTCACATTCCAAACTTGTCTATTGTTGCTCATCTTCTTCCTTGCTTCACTTCTCCCTTCTTCTCTCTTTCCTTTCTTATCTTCTCTATTTTTTCTTCTTTTTCTTCTCTTCTTCTTCCTCTTCCTCCATTTCGTTTTTCCTTATTTCTTCCTCTTTTTTAAATTTTGTGAAATGCTAATAGTAACCCCCTTTTTATATTAGGGCTTGTTTGAAATTGTCTAAAATAGAGAAAAGTTGAGAGATTTGTAGAAACGTTGAGAATTCTCTAGAATGACCCTCGGGTACTATTCATCCGATTTTTTGATCTATATTTTTGGCCCAATTCGGGTTCTAATTTGTAAAATATTCAATGCGAAAGTTGTAGATCTCAATCTTACCTTTTTGACGATATACCATTAATAAAACTCAGAGTTCGTATGAGAACGTTACGGCTCAAATACCATGGGCTGTTCGGTGTGGAACATTGTGGCATCTAGTAGTTTCCTAGAAATGAAAGTTTTCAGAAACATAAGTTAAAGAGACTTTCAGAAAAGATTTTCACAAAGGTTTCCAGAAAGAGAATTGTTTTCAGGGAAAGATAAGTTTAGAAAAGATTCGGATTGATTTCTAAGATATGAGTTTCTTAAAGTATTTCAGTTTTCATTTTAAAAACACTCCACTCACTTAGATCGTTCAAACGATCTAACCCCCCACTCTCAATTTCTTTATTTTGCAAGTATTCCCGGAGGATGAGCTTAAGGGTATGGATACTGATGGCAGTCACTAGGGTATGGAGTCCACCAGGTCAAGTCAGAGAGGGAGAGAGCTCAGTTAGAATCAGAAAGAAGTCATGTGTCAGTCATTGATGTTGTGTGAGTTGTTATAAAAGTTTAAAATGTATATCTTTAAAGTTATAAAAGCAAGTGTTATTAAGTATACAGTTTTGATGTTGAACTTGTATTTTATGTTGTCAAGTTTTGGGCAAAGGTCCTATACTTAAGATTTTGGAATGAAAAATAGTATCAGTGTTTTTCTAGTTAGAAAGTCAGTAGCTCAGGGGGATAGTACGACCTATTTCCTTCTAGTAGCATCTTCTAGATCGAGAATGTTACACTTATAAATGGTAAATATATCAATATTACCATCCCTTTAACCTAATATTTTGTATAGTTTCTTCGGTTTTGTGAATATTTTGATGTGTGTTTTTTTTTTATTTTGTAGATAACTAAGGTTTCAGGACTGACTGGAATCAGATCTGGGATAAGACAACGAAAATGGACAAAAGGGCAAAATTGTCATTTTGGCATAGCGACGCGCAACACTTATGCGTCGCTATCGCTAACTTGTGCCGACAACTGCTAACGTGTACTGGACACGTGTGAACATCATACAAGTTTGATATCATGCGTATTTGCTAACATGCGCTTACCACGTGTCAACATCAGAACAAATCTGCTAACATACGGCAGACACGTGTCACCATCACATGCTGCTGACAATCATTATCGACACACATCATTGCTAATGTTAGCATCATGACGTGCACCAACTTTCTGCAACGTGACGTCGAGCCAATAATTCTACCTACAACCAAGTGTCATCATCTCCGCAAACCATGTGCCACACGACACAAATCAATGGCACATCGCGACACACAATGTTTCACGCGTCGTGATGCATGAGACCAAAATTTGCCTATAGATTGAGGCCGAAATCAGAATTCCAATTCATACCTTATTCTGGGGATTTCCTTAAGAATTCTAAGAAAATTGTATCTTGTTTGTTTATTTACAGCTTTCTGTATTTAATTTTTTATTTTACGCAATAGTTCTTTATTTTCTTTACTTTTCAGTCTTTATTTTTACTTTATGATCTGATGAGGTAACTCCCCTCTGCTGGGGTGAAGGGTAAAGTTTTTATTATTAATAATTAGATTAATCTCCCTTCATTGTAATATATAAACTATTTTAAAATCTGACTTAATGGGATATCGCCTTTACGGTCGGTTGCACTTAATTAAATTGATTTTAACCTGACTAAATTGGATACCGCCTTTATGGTCGGTTGGAATTAATCATAAATTTGACTTAATCAGGATACCGCCTATATGGTCTGTTGGTAATGTCATGGAAAGTTTATATATTATAATAATGGAGATATCTAAATTAGAAGTAATAAAAGTGGAACCTCTAACCCCAACATTTTATTTATTGCTTTATTTATCTTTTTAATTTCCAGCTTTACTTTATGTCATTTACTTTATTTATGTTTTTACTAGTCCTAGATATGTGTTGTAACTAAATACCATATCTGGAGTTGTGATAAATTCCAATATCACCGGTTTATACGGGATTATTTTATGTTTTGGGTAATATAAAGGTTTATTTATTGAGCCTTAAGCTTAATGCTTCTTGTTAATTGGCCATTAATAAGATTGATTTGGTAAACTTAAAATGAACTTGGGAAAAGGATTTTAGGTTTAGCCTTAGACTCAATAGCTCATGATCTCACCTAGGGGCAAATGACACTTAGGTAGATTTCCTTACAGGATAGGAATATACCTGACGGGCGGGGGCAACCATAATTGGAACTTAATCTTAATGAATTCAGGTAATTGGTTAATATATGAATATGATTAATTGGGTTATACTGGGTATTTACATCTGACCATCGGAAAAGGCTTTTGCATAAATTCATGTTCCAGGTTAATAAATCGATATATTGCAGAAATATGAGATAACCACTTCATCTTTAAAAGATAGTGGAATGATTCACAACCATAGATAGTTTTATAATATTGAACTTTCCCTTAATTTACATTTGCACTATTTTATTTACTTGTCTTTAGTTTAAGATCAACATCCAATCAAACAACCAATCTATTAGATACTCGTAAATATTTGGCTTCATAAATTAATAGCATAGGTATTAAGTCCTCGTGGGATCGATTCATTTTATACTACTTGAGCGATACATGCGCTTGTGTTACGTGAGTGATTTCACCGATCAAGTTTTTGGCACCATTACCGGGGACATATTTATCTTTCACTATTAATTTTAGGGTTAGGTACCTTTACATGTGCCTAATTTGTTTTTATTTATTATTTCTATTTTCTTGTGTTTAAGGTTCTCAGATACTACATGAGAAGAACCAGAAGCTTTAAAATCCGTCCACTTGACCTAGAGATTGAAAGAACCATCAGACAATTGAGAAAGGAAAGGCGAGAAGGCCAAGAAGCACTCATCAACATGGAACCTGAACCTTTGGAGGTTGCACCACCAATTCCTATTCGAGATAGAACTATTCTGGTGGTTGACGGCTTCATTTCATGTATTTTACTTCCTCTCTTACTAGAAAATACGTGTGACATCAAAACATGCATTCAGATGATATTGCAGTCAATTCAGTTTGGGGGGAATGCAACTGAAGATCCTAATGGCCACATCAGCAACTTCCTGGAAGTTTACGGCATATTCAATTACAACCGAGCAGCAAAAGAAGCAATGAGACTATGTGTGTTTCCATATTCCTTGAAAGACAGAGCTAAGCCTCGGCTACATTCATTACCAGCAGGTTCTATCACAACTTAGAACACTATAGCCATCAAATTCCTTCAAAAGTACTTTCCCCTAGCAAGAACTGCAAAGCTGAGGAATGAAATTACATCCTTTGTACAACATGACTCAGAATCCCTCTGCGAAGCTTGGGAAAGATACAAGGAGTTGCTCAAAAAATGTCCTGGCCATGAGATTGTAAAATGGCTAAAAGTCCAAACCTTCTATAATGAAATTTTTGAACTAATGAGAACAACAATTGATGCTGCTATTGGAGGAGCATTAATGGCCAAAGGAGAAGATCAGGCCTGTGACATAATTGAAGAAATGGCTAACAATAATTCTTTGTGGCCAACAGAAAGGAGCATGATTCAATGAATAACAAGAATCAATGAAGTCAGAGCTAAAACAGTAATGAATGCCAGGCTAGAGCAGATGTACAAATGTCTGGAAACACTTAGCACACAAGTTATAAACATCGTCGGTGCCATAATTTCACCATATGGAGGAGCACCAGAGGCAAACCAACATGATGAGACGGTGAATTATGTCAACAATTTCAATAGACAATGGAACAATCCATATTCCAACACCTACAACCCAGGGTGGAGGAATCATCCCAATTTCGCATTGAGCAACAATTCAGGACAAAAGAACAATCTACCACCCAGATTCCAACAACAGAACAAAGGCCATGAGTATGAAAAAGAACCATAAATAAAAGAACCAAAAAGCAAGAAGCCAAATACGATGCTATATTTCAAGCTTAAGTAGCATTCAATCAAAGCCAATCAGCGTCTATAAAGGCACTGGAAAATCAAATAGTACAACTGGCTAATACTCATAGTTATAGACCGCAAGATACCCTTCCTAGCAACACGGGACCAAATCCAAGGATCTGAGGGAATGAGCAATGTCAAGCCATTACTTTGAAAAGCGGTACTGAGATCAAGAAAAATGTTGGAGTCAAGGCATCCACGGAGGAAGTTCTAAAAGAAAGCAGTGAAGCAGATCCAAAAATGGAGGAAAAAGAACCAAAAGCAAATGATCAAGAAAAATTCACTCCACCTCTACCCTTTCCACAACGTCTCCAGAAAAGTAAATGAGACAAGCAGTTTGCTCGATTCTTGGAGATATTCAAAAAGCTGCATATTAATATTCTATTTCTAGAAGCGTTGGAACAAAAGCCCAGCTATGTCAAATTCATGAAAGACATTCTTTCACGAATGCAGAGATTGGGAGATTACGAGACATTAGTATTGACAGAAGAATACATTGCCATCATTCAGAGGAAGCTTCCCCCAAAGTTGAAATATCGTGGCAGTTTCACCATCCCTTGCACCATAGGAGAACATTACTTCGGTAAGGCTCTGTGTGATTGATGCCTTTGTCTATTTACAGGAAACTATAAACTGGAGGAGCAATACACACCCCAGTTACTCTATAGCTCACTGACAGATCGCTCACATTCCTAGAGGTGTAGTGGAAGATGTATTGGTTATAGTCGACAATTTATTTTCCCTGCAGATTTCATTACCATTGATATGGAAGAAGACAAAGATGTACATATCTTCCTCGAGAGACCATTTTTGGCTACAGGTCGAACTGTTATTGATGTACAAAAATGACAACTAACCATGAAAGTACATGACCAAGAAGTTACATTTAATGTTTTCAAAGCCATGAAATTTCAGAATGATGAATGATAAGCGGTAAATATATCAATATTTACCGTCCATTTTACTTAAAATTTTGTATAGTTTCTTGAGTTTTGTGAATATTTTGATGTGTTTTGTGTATTTTGTAGATAAATAGTTTTTACATGCATATCATATTCTAATTTAAAAATTTGAAATCACATAAAATCATATTTCATGTTTATAATGATAATGCATCTAAAGCATGTTATGGCATGTGAAATGCAAGAGTATGCACCCTAAGCTATATGACATGTTATTCAAACAATTCGAATTAAACATACATATAACATAAAAAAAATTATTTTGCATTGACCAGGCTCTTATTTTTTCCTATACTAATCTAATTAGTACAAAAAATACCCAAGGCATCCCTTGGTCTTCAAATCACGCTCCAAGGTGATGTTGGCTCCTTTTGCGACTTTGTTGCTCCAAAATTACAACAATTGAAAATTTACATTGGAAAATAAAATTACTACAACTGTTTTACAATGGCCTTATGGCCTTACATCCCAAAAACAAAACCAACATTAAAATAAAGGCCGGAAAAATTTACGACCAATGTAAAATCCATTCATCACATGAAAAACAATAACCATACATCATATGAATGTTATTTTATGCCTACTCATCTAAAAATGAAAATCAATATTTATAACTCATATAAACATATCAAAACAATAATGTTAAATGAAAAATAGAAGGGTTAAGAACACATTTCAGGCATGCTCTCGATGCCAATAGTAGGAAACGCTTTCCTTGCGCAGCGGAAATAGTTAAGGCACACGGATCGGACTTGAAAACATTTTCTGCACTTCTCATTTAATTGTTGAATGCTAATGCCACCACTAATGAAATTTTTCTTCAGTTTTAGACAAAATTCCAGCCCTGAAATGGCTCCAAAATGGCCCCCGAACAATCCTAAACAACCGGACAAAAACTAGACTATTTTTGACCCGATATATGCACAACGCACTACGGAAACAACCCCGGATATGCGCGGACAGTGGCTGTGTTTCGGTTCAGATTTTTCACTTGAAAACAGCCCCAACACATCACAAAATGTTCCCCAAAAACTGGATTAAACCGAAACCAAACCGAGTTCCGTTTCACCAAGTAAATGTGTGGCAATGAGGAAAACATGCCCTCATTGTCGTGAGCAATAAAAAATAGATGACGATGATGATTTTTTCGACACCACAAAGTATTCTGAACTATATCTCATTACCAACAAATTCTTGTGTGGGCAAGCCTCACAAAATCAATCCCTAAACTATTTAGAGATCAATGTCACACAACTTTTGTTATTTTATTTTATTTATCTTTGTGTTCTTCTTTTAATTTTCTCAACAACTTGAGAGGATTTGGAGAAGAAGAAGATGGAGGCTAGAGTTTGAATGAATGGCTTCTCGAAAAAGAAAAACAATTTTTCTTTTTATACTTAGGATATTTTGTTTCCAAAACAAAACAAACCCTTTATATTTCTCCATGTGTCAATTTTGGCCAAGCATGTGATAATTTTAAAAAAATGGTAACAACATATTTACTTTCCATAAAGATAATATATGTTACAGAAATAAAAATTTAACACCTTATTAAAAGGTGTAAATTCGAAATTAAAGCAAAGGGTTTCCAAAACCCAAAACATGAAATTCCAATAATGGCCTTATTTAAATTATATCAAATATAATTTAATTTTATACATTTAATAATTATCATATAATTATTAAAACTATATATTAACTTTTAATATATAGTCTAAAGTGTGAAAAAAATGATATTATGAATCAAATTAATAATATTTATAAATTTGTGAGTATATAATTGGACTATCCAATTATACTAAATCTGCTATAGTATATCAAGCAAGCACGGGGAACAAATGGACCTACGGTTATGAGCTTCAATAATTTCGAATTTTTATTAAGCTCTTAATTAAATATTCTGAATTATTAACTCAGGGTTATTCCACTAAAAACTCGAAGTTGCACTCTCGTTGCCGCATATGATATATTAAACCGAACCAAGTCGGTGTCCATCGATATAGTCACTACATATAGATTAGCCATTCATGAGTATCTTGTAATTAGAGCCGGGTCATAATATCCCTTATACCCCTCTAATTATTTTTACCTTAAGTGTCATTGATTCTCTAATGAACGAATTATTCATAAGCATTATGAATTTTAATCTTTCTATTCTTAATAGAAAGACTTGAGCGCTCTAACCGTTCAAGTACCGAATCAACACTTAAGAAAGATACTCCTATACTTCTCGCAAGAAGGAGTGAACTCCATATCTATGTAAAATGTTCCCAGCTACACAACAGACCATGCCCCCAAAGTACATAGTTATTAGTCGGGACTATTTCACCAACCTCACCTTTGTAAATCAAAAGACATAGCCTGCCATGCAGGAATTCGTACTATACTCATGATTAAGATGAATCAATATATGACCATCTAGTAGATCGAAATGAATTTCTTTATTTAACGGATATTATAAGTATGTCATTTCAATCTGGGTCCAGTCCTATATGATCACATCATAGAAGGTGCCTCCATTCTCATGTCTATACTTGAGCGATCCCGGATCAAGGTTGTCATAAAAATATAGAATGGACCACAGCTATAGATAAACCAAAACAAAGTACCCACTTTGTTTGCTCTCTATAGACTATTTAATATTACTAACTTCTGACTTAAATCCTCTTGTGTATGACACTCATACACTAAGTCTGATGGTACATAAGTAATCTAGGGTATTAAAGATAATTTATAATATTTGAATATTAAATAAACACTTTGATAAATGAATAATGCATCATTCTATTTCAAAACATAAAGCCGTTTACAGTACAAGTAGCTCTAGGGCATACATCCCAATAATGGTAACCAGCATATTAATCATTGCATGTACAACTACAATTCAGGGTTACAGAACTATCAGATACTTTCATATAATGAACCAACATATTTCACTAAACCACATTTTCCATCTTATCCACCATCAACCTACAATCTTTAAGGACAATAACCATCAGTGGGAAGATAGTTTATAAACAGGCTCAAGGAACGTCAAACTAAACAGGATGAAACGTTTCTGAATCAAATAAAAACCTTATGGAGGCTGGTAAATGAATTGACATAAATTATAAAACCAGAGCTACATACCTCACGAAGAAAATTCAAATAACACTGACAAAGCATCGAATACCAAGTATTTCATGATGATACATTAACAGAGGAAAATACTGAGCAGTATTAAGAATCTGAGGTATCAGTTCAGGAGCCCGAACATAAAGAACCTTAATTTGATCTTGATTATTCATCGGATTCTGAGGAGCAAAAAGTAACAGAGCTGTCTGTTCCAACTACATCAACAAGTGAGGATGAAATTCTGTATCTCCAAAATGAAGATCTTGGAGCATGCATTGCACATATGTTTGAAGAAGAGCTGAAAAAGGAAATGTCAAAATATATCTGTGAAGAAAATATATAGCAAGATGCAGAACAAATAGATGAGCAAATGTTTGACCATATTGAAGATCTCATGCATTCAGGAGAAACATCACTGTATTGGGGAGTACAAATCAAAGATACCACCCATAAGCTTGACAGAATGGAATTCCCATTCAAAGTCAAGCACCATAAGAGATCTCCTGATTTTCTTTCTTTCTTTTCAGGAACCACATGAGTAAAAAAAATTTAAAAGGTGGCACAAGCACTAAATGAGACAAATTCTTTTTGCACTTTACCGTTGGAAGAGACCATTCAAAAGCAAGGCACATGGGATTGTCTTTAATTGGGCATCCAAAACCATCTTGAAACCTCATTGACGAATGGACTTCAGTTACGTCTGGCTGGAGATGAAAAATTTAACGCTAGTAGGGAGGCAACCCACGCAAAATTTTAATTTTTATTTAAATTTGATTTTTTATGTTTTGTGTACACATGTTGTAAAATTTTTAATTTTGTGTGTTATTTTTATAGGGAAAAATAAAGACAGATCATTTAAAACATAGCAAACCAGTGAAAACGGGGTTATCTTGGAAAAATTTGACAAAATTGTGAAGTTAAAAAGTGAATTCAGTAGAGACGGCAGAGTAAGGAATCAACTATTGATACGTATCCTAGTGGATATATTCATCAAATGACTAGATTTTGCCAAAAAATAACCCGCGTTGCGACATGTAAAACCCATCGTGTCGCGACACACTGACCTAAGAAACGAACCCTCAATTTTTAGGGCATCGCGTCGCGATGCAGAACACACTGCGCGTCGTGACGTGAACACGATATCAAGTCTTAATCTAGTGGCCGACAATCATCTTCTTCACTTATTTTCTTAAATTTCTTTCATTTTCCCTCAAATCCCTCTACAAATATGACCTTCAAATCACCGAATCCTTTAACCAAGCTCATTAAAATCCACAAAATCAATTCCTAAATGAAACCCAACCGTCCATTTCGTGTTTAAATTCGAATTTGAGGAAGAAAATCTCAAAAAATCACTTTCCCAAACTCACCCAATCCTCAATTTATGTGTGAGATACTCGGATTTGGGACTCAAGCC
Organism: Zanthoxylum bungeanum; assembly: GCA_019454045.1. Taxonomy (NCBI): domain Eukaryota; kingdom Viridiplantae; phylum Streptophyta; class Magnoliopsida; order Sapindales; family Rutaceae; genus Zanthoxylum; species Zanthoxylum bungeanum. The sequence continues at coordinate 44,998 of SKCR01007178.1, forward strand.
CACGATTTAGGTATATTCTCTCCTTAAATCTCTATTTTTTTTTTGTGCGAAATTATATATAAAAAAATATGTGGTTTTTTTGGTTGTGTGTGGAAATTGAAAAGTGATAAAATTATTGAATTTGGAGTTGAAGTTTTGGCGGTTGTGGATTAATTTGTGAACTGTTAGTGTTAGGTTGATATTTAGGAAATTCTTAAAAATCAGTGGAGATTTTGTCGGAATTTTTGTAAAAATTTAAAATTAAAAATGGCCCCTAAAAGAACGAGAACCTCAGCAGCAACTGGATCCAGTTATGATGCAATAAAGTTTGCATCGGTAGCCGCTGAGTGGCGATAAGAAAAGGAGATGGGACAAAAAAATCCCAATAATGGAGAGGGGTTTTGAGATTAACCCCGGACAGTTCCCCCAGATTGATAGAATTATCGCCACCAGACACTGGCATAAGCTTTGCCAGCAGCCTCAACCTGCATGTGTACCAGTTGTCTTAGAGTTCTACGCCAATGCTTACGAGCATCAGGCATACCGGGTGTTAGTACGAGGTCAACATGTGACGTTCTATAGGACCATTGTCAATAGGTATTATAGGTTGATGGTATGAAGGAAGTTGAATATACGGCAGCTAGGGAGAATTTAGACATGACTCATCTTACAGAAACACTTTCCATCCCTAATGCTGCATGGGAAATGAGTAGCAGCGGAGAATATTTAAAGATGAATTCTAGATATCTTAACTGAAATTCCAGGGTTTGGTTTCATTTCCTTACCCGAACATTGCTGCCAGGCACCCATGATACAAATGTAACTAACGAATGGATGATCCTGTTATATTATATTCTGGAGGGTTATACAATTGATGTCGGTAGGCTGATATCGACAAACATAGCTTGGGCAGCACACTCAACATAAATTGGCATGCTATTCTGACCGGCGTAATCACACGCGTATAACGCAAGCGCACGTATCGTTAAAGTAGTATAAAAATATCGATCCCACGAGGACATAGTTTCTATTGTTGTTATTAATTATTGATGTTATTTATTTACAAGTATCTAATTAAAGGAAGAAGGGAATGATTGTTTAATTGTTTGGTTGAAAGTGGATTTGCTGAATAAATAAATAAATAAAATACACAAACGAAAATACTAAGGAAAATAAAAAAAATACACAAATATCTAATATTGTGATTCCACACAATATTATTCTAAAGATGAATTGATTCTCTAATATATATGCGTAATAAATCAGTTTGCTAACCCGGAACATAAAGTTTTGCAAAAGCCTATTCCGATGGTCAGACACAAATACCCAGTATAACCCAATAATCATATTCATATGTTAACCAACTTATCTGAATTCATTAAGTTCAAGTTCCAATTATGGCTACCCACGCCCGACAGGTATATTTCTATGATATAAGGAAATCTATTAAAGGGTTATCTATCATAATGGAAGATCGTGAGATATTAAATCTAAGGCTGAAACCTAAAATTCGTTTTCCATGTTCATTTTAAGTTTACCACATCAATCTTATTGGTGATCAGGCAAGAAGAAGCATTAAGTTTAAGATTCAATAAACAAACTAAAGAATTACCCATTATATAATTAAATCAATTATTAGACATGCTAAAATTGTGTTTCATCACTTCCCTAGAATAAAAAGAAAATGCTGGGGTTAGAGGATCCACTTTTAAAATTTCAAACCTAGGAATCTCACTTATTATAATATATAAATTATTTTATGTTCTGCTTTCTCAAGAATTAATAATGTCAACATATAAAACCAAGGTAATCCATTTTAGTCAAATTACACCAACCATATAGGCGGTAATCATCTGTCACAGAAAGACCGACCATATAGGCGGTAAAGTAATTTATATTTAAACCGACCATATAGGCGGTAACATAGTCTGCCATTAATTAGTCCAGTTATAATATAATTTATATATTATAATTATGTGACATTGACTTAGTTAATCGTGTTAAATGTTTCACCCTTCCCCAGCGGAAATTTAACTACAAGACATAAAAGAAAATAAAAAACACTGAAAATATATTACTAAAAATAAAAATACATAATTAAAATATTAAAAATAAATACAAACAAGATGCAAACCTCAAATCCCTATAAAAACCTAAGGAAAGCATCAAAAAAATGAAATGAAATCAAGCTGAATTTATAGGCAAAATTTCTGTCTACGCATCGTGAAGCGCAAAGGTCTACGCGTCGCGACGCCTGAGTTGGCAACTCGGCAGACACGGTTTCTTCTGGAGGTGACATGTGGCACGTGGTAAATTTCGGTCCACTGAGCTGATGAGACGTGGCAGAAGGTGATTCGCGGATAGTGACGTGGCTGACACGTGACAGGTTGACTCGGCATGCAGTTTATGTGGCTAACACGTGTCGGACACGTGGATGACACATGGCACACGGTTGATGTGGTCCATTCGGATTATGACACATGGCATGCGTAGTGTCATCTGGCTCGGCGCACGTTAGCAGATTTGTTGTGATGTTGACATGTGGCAGGCGCATGTTAGCAAGTGCACATAATAGCAGATTTTGACACGTTTCCGGAATAGTTTAGCAATACTCGACACATGTTAGCGGTCGTGAAACATGAGTTGCTGCGTGTCGTGACAGCCAAATTACTATTTTGCCCTTTTTTGTCCACTTTTCACTATTTTGACCATGATTTGATTCAATTGCTTCCCAAACTTTTTTTATTTGCAAAACAAAACACAAACACATCAAAACATTCATAAAACCCGAGAAATTATGCAAAATATTAGGTCAATGGAGCGGTAAAATGTGATAAATTTCTGCTCATCACACCCCCAAACCTAACATTTTGCTAGTTCTCGAGCAAAACCAACAAAATGAAATACAATAAATAACTAATATTAAAATAAAATTTTAAACTAAGCCAATTTCGTATGGATCACGGTTGCATTTAGCATATGCAACAAGCCTCTAAACCCCTAGGTGTCCCTAGTGGATGAGTTGTAGTCTCGTGAAGGCTTACAGTGACGATACCAGACCGGCTAAACACACGCGTATAACGCAAGCGCACGTATCGTTCAAGTAGTATAAAAAGTATTGATCCCACGAGGACTCAAAACCTTCTGTTATCAATTTATGGAGTTAAATGTTTACAAGTATCTAATAGTTTGATTGTTTGATTGGGTGGTGAATTTAAAACTTAAAACAAGTAAATAAAATTGCTTGAAAGTAGATTGAAGAAAATTCAAATTTATAAAACTATCCAGGGTTGTGAATCCTTCCAATATCTTTTTAAAAGATGAAGTGGTTATTTTACGTTTGTATAATGTATTGGTTTATTAACCTGGAACACGAAATTATGTAAAAGCCTCTTCCGATAGTCAATTACAAATACCCAGTATAACCCAATTGAACCATATGTCTATATCAACCAAATTACCTGCATTTATTAAGATTAAGTTCCAATTATGGCTACCCCCGCCCAACAGGTATATTCCTATCCTGTAAGGAAATCTATTTAAGGGTTATCTATCCTCAAGGAAGATCGTGGGCTATTGAGTCTAAGGTCTTAAACCTAAAATCCCTTTTCCAAGTTCATTTTAAGTTTACCAGTTCAATTTTATTAATGGCCAGTTAATAAAAAACATTAGGATTAAGACTCAATAAATAAATATTTATATTACCCAAACTGTAATTTAACCCCTTATAAACTGGTGATATTGGATTTCATCACAACCCCAGATAACTGGCTTAGTTACGACACATATTTACGGGAAGTAAAAATTTTAATAAAATAAAAGACATAATGTAAATTGCTGAAAATTAAATACTGAAAAGTAAATTGCAGAAAAGTAAATAAAGTAAAAAGTAAAAGGTAAAAGTAAAAGTAAAAAGTACAAGGTAAAAAAAATAAAAGTAAATTACTAAAAGTAAATTGCTGAAAATTAAATAAAGTAAAAAGTACAATAAAAGAAAATGATGGGGTTAGAGGATCAACTTTTATTACTACTATTTTAGATATATCCATTAATATAATATATTAACTTTGCGTGATAATTACCAACCAGCCGTATAGGCGGTATCCTGATTAATTCAAATTAATAATTAATTACGAACCGACCAACCAGGTGGTATCCATACTCAGTCAGGTTAAAACCAATTTATAATTAATTACCAACCGGCCAATATAGCGGTATCCTCATTAAGTCAGGTTTTAAATAGTTTATATATTATAATTAAGGGAGATTAATCTAAATAGCAATAATAAAAGTTTTACCTTTCACCCCAGCAAGGGGGAGTTACCTTCTCATTGTTTGAAACGTAAAAACTGAAAAAGTAAAGAAAGGAAAATACTGTGCGTAATAGTAAATTGCGGAAAGTAAAAACTGAAAAGGAAAGAAAAGAAAGTGCGAAATCGGAAATTAATTACTGAAAGCTGTAAATAAACAAATAAGATACAATCTTCTTATTTATTCTTTAGGAATTTCAAAAAAGAAGTATGAATTTTACAAATGAAATGGCTTGGTATTTATAGGCAAAATTTTGCCTCCATCAAATCATCCATCAAATTCTCCACGAAATCCATTATTAATTTCTCCACTAATTACTCCACCAAATCCATTATTTATTGCTCCACTAATTGCTTATCATGTTTAGTGATGATTTGATAATTTTATTATTTATTTATTAATTTATTGTTTCCTTTGAAAATGACTTTAATAATTACACACAACACACTTCTGGATGGTTCATCAATTTCGGTCTTGAAATCTTCAGAATTAGAAAATATTGGTCTTTCAAAGTTGTAGATCTATGAGTCTTATTTAATCACGAACTTGAATCAGCTCAATTCGATATCGGAGTAAAAAGTTATGCCCAAAATACGACAGATGCGCAAAATTGGAATTTCCAAAACTGCACTTTGTCAAAAACGCCCTTTAAAGTTTCCAATCTCCAATATTAAAATATCAAGTCCAATAATTGCTCTTATTTGACCCATATTTCATCCTAAATGATTTCATTGAGACCCGATATTATTTTATCTGCAAAATAAACTAAAACACATCAAACCCGAGAAACTAAACAAAATATTAAGTTAAAGGGACGTTAAATATTGATATATTTTCCGCTCATCAAGAATCTGAGGTATCAGTTCAGGAGCCCGAACATAAAGAACCTCAATTTGATCTTGATTATTCATTGGATTCTGAGGAGAAAAAAGTAGCAGAGCTGTTTGTTCCAACTACATCAACAAGTGAGGATGAAACTCTGTATCTCCAAAATGAAGATCTTGGAGCATGCATTGCACATATGTTTGAAGAAGAGCTGAACAAGGAAATGTCAAAATATATATGTGAAGAAAATATAGAGCAAGATGCAGAACAAATGGATGACAGAATGTTTGACCATATTGAAGATCGCATGCATTCAGGAGAAACATCACTGTATTGGGGAGTACAAATCAAAGACACACACCCATAAGCTTGACAGAATGGAACTCCCATTCAAAGTCAAGCACCTAAGTAAGAGATCTCCTGATTTTATTTCTTTCTTTTCAGGAACCACATGACCAAAAAAAATTTTAAAAGGTGGCACAAGCACTAAATGAGACAAAATTCTTTTTGCACTTTACCGTTGGAAGAGACCATTCAAAAGCAAGGCACATGAGATTGTCTTTAATTGGGTATCCAAAAGCATCTTGAAACCTCATTGACGAATGGACTTCAGTTACGTCTGGCTGGAGATGAAAAATTTAGCGCTAGTAGGGAGGCAACCCATGCAAAATTTTAATTTTCATTTAAATTTGATTTTTTATATTTTGTGTACACATGTTGTAAAATTTTTAATTTTGTGTGTTATTTTTATAGGGAAAAATAAAGACAGATCATTTAAAACATAGCAAACCAGTGAAAACGGGGTTATCTTGGAAAAAGTTTGACAAAATTGCGAAGTTAAAAAGTGAATTCAGTAAAGACGGCAGAGTAAGGAATCAACTCTTGATACGTATGCTAGTGGATATATTCATCAAATGACTAGATTTTGCCAAAAAACAACCCCGCGTCGCGACACGTAAAACCCATCGTGTCGCAACACACTGACCTAAGAAACAAACCCTCAATTTTTAGGGCATCGCGTCGCGATGCAGAACACACTGCGCATCGTGACGTGAACACGATATCAAGTCTTAATCTAGTGGCCGATAATCATCTTCTTCACTTAATTTCTTTCATTTTCCCTCAAATCCCTCTACAAATATGACCTTCAAATCACCAAATCCTTCAACCAAGCTCATTAAAATCCACAAAATCAATTCCTAAATGAAACCCAACCGTCCATTTCATGTTTAAATTCGAATTTGAGGAAGAAAATCTCAAAAAATCACTTTCCCAAACTCACCCAATCCTCAATTTATGTGTGAGATACTCGGATTTGGGACTCAAGCTCACGATTTAGGTATATTCTCTCCTTAAATCTCTATTTTTTTTTGTGCGAAATTATATATATAAAAAAATATGTGTTTTTTTTGGTTGTGTGTGGAAATTGAAAAGTGATAAAATTATTGAATTTGGAGTTGAAGTTTTGGCGGTTGTGGATTAATTTGTGAACTGTTAGTGTTAGGTTGATATTTGGGAAATTCTTAAAAATCAGTGGAGATTTTGTCGGAATTTTTGTAAAAATTTAAAATTAAAAATGGCCCCTAAAAGAACGAGAACCTCAGCGGCAACTGGATCCAGTTATGATGCAATAAAGTTTGCATCGGTAGCCGCTGAGTGGCGATATGAAAATGAGATGGGACAAAAAAATCCCAATAATGGAGAGGGGTTTTGAGATTAACCCCGGACAGTTCCCCCAGATTGATAGAATTATCGCCACCAGACACTGGCATAAGCTTTGCCAGCAGCCTCAACCTGCCTGTGTACCAGTTGTCTTAGAGTTCTACGCCAATGCTTACGAGCATCAGGCATACCGGGTGTTAGTACGATGTCAACATGTGACGTTCTATTGGACCATTGTCAATAGGTATTATGGGTTGATGGTATGAAGGAAGTTGAATATACGACAGCTAGGGAGAATTTAGACATGACTCATCTTACAGAAACACTTTCCATCCCTAATGCTGCATGGGAAATGAGTAGCAGAGGAGAATATTTAAAGATGAATTCTAGATATCTTAACTGAAATTCCAGGGTTTGGTTTCATTTCCTTACCCGAACATTGCTGCCAGGCACCCATGATACAAATGTAACTAAAGAATGGATGATCCTGTTATATTATATTCTGGAGGGTTATACAATTGATGTCAGTAGGCTGATATCGACAAACATAGCTTGGGCAGCACACTCAACATAAATTGGCATGCTATACTGACCGGCGTAATCACACGCGTATAACGCAAGTGCACGTATCGTTAAAGTAGTATAAAAATATCGATCCCACGAGGACATAATTTCTATTGTTGTTATTAATTATTGATGTTATTTATTTACAGGTATCTAATTAAAGGAAGAAGGGAATGATTGTTTAATTGTTTGGTTGAAAGTGGATTTACTCAATAAATAAATAAATAAAATACACAAAAGAAAATACTAAGGAAAATAAACAAAATACACAAATATCTAAGATTGTGATTCCACACAATATTATTCTAAAGATGAATTGATTCTCTTATATATATGTGTAATAAATCAGTTTGCTAACCCGGAACATAAAGTTTTGCAAAAGCCTATTCTGATGGTCAGACACAAATACCCAGTATAACCCAATTAATCATATTCATATGTTAACCAACTTATCTGAATTAATTAAGTTCAAGTTCCATTATGGCTACCCACGCCCGACAGGTATATTCCTATCATATAAGGAAATCTATTAAAGGGTTATCTATCACAATGGAAGATCGTGAGATATTAAATCTAAGGCTAAAACCTAAAATTCATTTTCCATGTTCATTTTAAGTTTATCACATCAATCTTATTAGTGATCAGGAAAGAAGAAGCATTAAGCTTAAGATTTAATAAACAAACTAAAGAATTACCCATTATATAATTAAATCAATTATTAGACATGCTAAAATTGGGTTTCATCACTTCCCTAGAATAAAAAGAAAATGCTGGGGGTTAGAGGATCAACTTTTAATATTTCAAACCTAGGAATCTCACTTATTATAATATATAAATTATTTTCTATTCTGCTTTCTCAGGAATTAATAATGTCAACATATAAAACCAAGGTAATCCATTTTAGTCAAATTACACCAACCATATAGGCGGTAATCATCTGTCACAGAAAGAACGACCATATAGGCGGTAAAGTAATTTATATTTAAACCGACCATATAGGCGGTAACATAGTCTGCCATTAATTAGTCCAGTTATAATATAATTTATATATTATAATTATGTGACATTGACTTAGTTAATCGTGTTAAATGTTTCACCCTTCCCCAGCGGAAATTTAACTACAAGACATAAAAGAAAATAAAAAACACTGAAAATATTATTACTAAAAATAAAAATACATAATTAAAATATTAAAAATAAATACAAACAAGATGCAAACCTCAAATCCCTATAAAAACCTAAGGAAAGCATCAAAAAAATGAAATGAAATCAAGCTGAATTTATAGGCAAAATTTCTGTCTACGCATCGTGACGCGCAAAGGTCTACGCGTCGCGACGCCTGAGTTGGCAACTCGGCAGACACGATTTCTTCTGGAGGTGACACGTGGCACGTGGTAAATTTCGGTCCACTGAGCTGATGACACGTGGCAGAAGGTGATTCACGGATAGTGACGTGGCTGACACGTGACAAGTTGACTCGGCATGCAGCTTATGTGGCTAACACGTGTCAGACACGTGGATGACACATGGCACACGGTTGATGTGGTCCATTCGGATGATGACACATGGCATGCGTAGTGTCATCTGGCTCGGCGCACGTTAGCAGATTTGTTGTGATGTTGACATGTGGCAGGCGTATGTTAGCAAGTGCACATAATAGCAGATTTTGACACCTTTCCAGAATATTTTAGCAATACTCGACACATGTTATCGGTCGTGAAATAGGAGTTGCTGCGTGTCGTGACACCCAAATTACTATTTTGCCCTTTTTTGTCCACTTTCCACTATTTTGACCATGATTTGATTCAATTGCTTCCCAAACTTTATTTATTTGCAAACAACACAAAACACATCAAAACATTCATAAAACCCGAGAAATTATGCAAAATATTAGGTCAATGGAGCGGTAAAATGTGATAAATTTCTGCTCATCACACCCCCAAACCTAACATTTTGCTAGTTCTCGAGCAAAACCAACAAAATGAAATACAATAAATAACTAATATTAAAATAAAATTTTAAACTAAGCCAATTTCGTATGGATCACGGTTGCATTTAGCATATGCAACAAGCCTCTAAACCCCTAGGTGTCCCTAGTGGATGAGTTGTAGTCTCGTGAAGGCTTACAGTGACGATACCAGACCGGCTAAACACACGCGTATAACGCAAGCGCACGTATCGTTCAAGTAGTATAAAAAGTATTGATCCCACGAGGACTCAAAACCTTCTGTTATCAATTTATGGAGTTAAATGTTTACAAGTATCTAATAGTTTGATTGTTTGATTGGGTGGTGAATTTAAAACTTAAAACAAGTAAATAAAATTGCTTGAAAGTAGATTGAAGAAAATTCAAATTTATAAAACTATCCAGGGTTGTGAATCCTTCCAATATCTTTTTAAAAGATGAAGTGGTTATTTTACGTTTGTATAATGTATTGGTTTATTAACCTGGAACAAACGAAATTATGTAAAAGCCTCTTCCGATAGTCAATTACAAATACCCAGTATAACCCAATTGAACCATATGTCTATATCAACCAAATTACCTGCATTTATTAAGATTAAGTTCCAATTATGGCTACCCCCGCCCAACAGGTATATTCCTATCCTGTAAGGAAATCTATTTAAGGGTTATCTATCCTCAAGGAAGATCGTGGGCTATTGAGTCTAAGGTCTTAAACCTAAAATCCCTTTTCCAAGTTCATTTTAAGTTTACCAGTTCAATTTTATTAATGGCCAGTTAATAAAAAACATTAGGATTAAGACTCAATAAATAAATATTTATATTACCCAAACTGTAATTTAACCCCTTATAAACTGGTGATATTGGATTTCATCACAACCCCAGATAACTGGCTTAGTTACGACACATATTTACGGGAAGTAAAAATTTTAATAAAATAAAAGACATAATGTAAATTGCTGAAAATTAAATACTGAAAAGTAAATTGCAGAAAAGTAAATAAAGTAAAAAGTAAAAGGTAAAAGTAAAAGTAAAAAGTACAAGGTAAAAAAAATAAAAGTAAATTACTAAAAGTAAATTGCTGAAAATTAAATAAAGTAAAAAGTACAATAAAAGAAAATGATGGGGTTAGAGGATCAACTTTTATTACTACTATTTTAGATATATCCATTAATATAATATATTAACTTTGCGTGATAATTACCAACCAGCCGTATAGGCGGTATCCTGATTAATTCAAATTAATAATTAATTACGAACCGACCAACCAGGTGGTATCCATACTCAGTCAGGTTAAAACCAATTTATAATTAATTACCAACCGGCCAATATAGCGGTATCCTCATTAAGTCAGGTTTTAAATAGTTTATATATTATAATTAAGGGAGATTAATCTAAATAGCAATAATAAAAGTTTTACCTTTCACCCCAGCAAGGGGGAGTTACCTTCTCATTGTTTGAAACGTAAAAACTGAAAAAGTAAAGAAAGGAAAATACTGTGCGTAATAGTAAATTGCGGAAAGTAAAAACTGAAAAGGAAAGAAAAGAAAGTGCGAAATCGGAAATTAATTACTGAAAGCTGTAAATAAACAAATAAGATACAATCTTCTTATTTATTCTTTAGGAATTTCAAAAAAGAAGTATGAATTTTACAAATGAAATGGCTTGGTATTTATAGGCAAAATTTTGCCTCCATCAAATCATCCATCAAATTCTCCACGAAATCCATTATTAATTTCTCCACTAATTACTCCACCAAATCCATTATTTATTGCTCCACTAATTGCTTATCATGTTTAGTGATGATTTGATAATTTTATTATTTATTTATTAATTTATTGTTTCCTTTGAAAATGACTTTAATAATTACACACAACACACTTCTGGATGGTTCATCAATTTCGGTCTTGAAATCTTCAGAATTAGAAAATATTTGGTCTTTCAAAGTTGTAGATCTATGAGTCTTATTTAATCACGAACTTGAATCAGCTCAATTCGATATCGGAGTAAAAAGTTATGCCCAAAATACGACAGATGCGCAAAATTGGAATTTCCAAAACTGCACTTTGTCAAAAACGCCCTTTAAAGTTTCCAATCTCCAATATTAAAATATCAAGTCCAATAATTGCTCTTATTTGACCCATATTTCATCCTAAATGATTTCATTGAGACCCGATATTATTTTATCTGCAAAATAAACTAAAACACATCAAACCCGAGAAACTAAACAAATATTAAGTTAAAGGGACGTTAAATATTGATATATTTTCCGCTCATCAAGAATCTGAGGTATCAGTTCAGGAGCCCGAACATAAAGAACCTCAATTTGATCTTGATTATTCATTGGATTCTGAGGAGAAAAAAGTAGCAGAGCTGTTTGTCCAACTACATCAACAAGTGAGGATGAAACTCTGTATCTCCAAAATGAAGATCTTGGAGCATGCATTGCACATATGTTTGAAGAAGAGCTGAACAAGGAAATGTCAAAATATATATGTGAAGAAAATATAGAGCAAGATGCAGAACAAATGGATGACAGAATGTTTGACCATATTGAAGATCGCATGCATTCAGGAGAAACATCACTGTATTGGGGAGTACAAATCAAAGACACCACCCATAAGCTTGACAGAATGGAACTCCCATTCAAAGTCAAGCACCATAAGAGATCTCCTGATTTTATTTCTTTCTTTTCAGGAACCACATGACCAAAAAAAATTTTAAAAGGTGGCACAAGCACTAAATGAGACAAAATTCTTTTTGCACTTTACCGTTGGAAGAGACCATTCAAAAGCAAGGCACATGAGATTGTCTTTAATTGGGTATCCAAAAGCATCTTGAAACCTCATTGACGAATGGACTTCAGTTACGTCTGGCTGGAGATGAAAAATTTAGCGCTAGTAGGGAGGCAACCCATGCAAAATTTTAATTTTCATTTAAATTTGATTTTTTATATTTTGTGTACACATGTTGTAAAATTTTTAATTTTGTGTGTTATTTTTATAGGGAAAAATAAAGACAGATCATTTAAAACATAGCAAACCAGTGAAAACGGGGTTATCTTGGAAAAAGTTTGACAAAATTGCGAAGTTAAAAAGTGAATTCAGTAAAGACGGCAGAGTAAGGAATCAACTCTTGATACGTATGCTAGTGGATATATTCATCAAATGACTAGATTTTGCCAAAAAACAACCCCGCGTCGCGACACGTAAAACCCATCGTGTCGCAACACACTGACCTAAGAAACAAACCCTCAATTTTTAGGGCATCGCGTCGCGATGCAGAACACACTGCGCATCGTGACGTGAACACGATATCAAGTCTTAATCTAGTGGCCGATAATCATCTTCTTCACTTAATTTCTTTCATTTTCCCTCAAATCCCTCTACAAATATGACCTTCAAATCACCAAATCCTTCAACCAAGCTCATTAAAATCCACAAAATCAATTCCTAAATGAAACCCAACCGTCCATTTCATGTTTAAATTCGAATTTGAGGAAGAAAATCTCAAAAAATCACTTTCCCAAACTCACCCAATCCTCAATTTATGTGTGAGATACTCGGATTTGGGACTCAAGCTCACGATTTAGGTATATTCTCTCCTTAAATCTCTATTTTTTTTGTGCGAAATTATATATATAAAAAAATATGTGTTTTTTTTGGTTGTGTGTGGAAATTGAAAAGTGATAAAATTATTGAATTGGAGTTGAAGTTTTGGCGGTTGTGGATTAATTTGTGAACTGTTAGTGTTAGGTTGATATTTGGGAATTCTTAAAAATCAGTGGAGATTTTGTCGGAATTTTTGTAAAAATTTAAAATTAAAAATGGCCCCTAAAAGAACGAGAACCTCAGCGGCAACTGGATCCAGTTATGATGCAATAAAGTTTGCATCGGTAGCCGCTGAGTGGCGATATGAAAATGAGATGGGACAAAAAAATCCCAATAATGGAGAGGGGTTTTGAGATTAACCCCGGACAGTTCCCCCAGATTGATAGAATTATCGCCACCAGACACTGGCATAAGCTTTGCCAGCAGCCTCAACCTGCCTGTGTACCAGTTGTCTTAGAGTTCTACGCCAATGCTTACGAGCATCAGGCATACCGGGTGTTAGTACGATGTCAACATGTGACGTTCTATTGGACCATTGTCAATAGGTATTATGGGTTGATGGTATGAAGGAAGTTGAATATACGACAGCTAGGGAGAATTTAGACATGACTCATCTTACAGAAACACTTTCCATCCCTAATGCTGCATGGGAAATGAGTAGCAGAGGAGAATATTTAAAGATGAATTCTAGATATCTTAACTGAAATTCCAGGGTTTGGTTTCATTTCCTTACCCGAACATTGCTGCCAGGCACCCATGATACAAATGTAACTAAAGAATGGATGATCCTGTTATATTATATTCTGGAGGGTTATACAATTGATGTCAGTAGGCTGATATCGACAAACATAGCTTGGGCAGCACACTCAACATAAATTGGCATGCTATACTGACCGGCGTAATCACACGCGTATAACGCAAGTGCACGTATCGTTAAAGTAGTATAAAAATATCGATCCCACGAGGACATAATTTCTATTGTTGTTATTAATTATTGATGTTATTTATTTACAGGTATCTAATTAAAGGAAGAAGGGAATGATTGTTTAATTGTTTGGTTGAAAGTGGATTTACTCAATAAATAAATAAATAAAATACACAAAAGAAAATACTAAGGAAAATAAACAAAATACACAAATATCTAAGATTGTGATTCCACACAATATTATTCTAAAGATGAATTGATTCTCTTATATATATGTGTAATAAATCAGTTTGCTAACCCGGAACATAAAGTTTTGCAAAAGCCTATTCTGATGGTCAGACACAAATACCCAGTATAACCCAATTAATCATATTCATATGTTAACCAACTTATCTGAATTAATTAAGTTCAAGTTCCAATTATGGCTACCCACGCCCGACAGGTATATTCCTATCATATAAGGAAATCTATTAAAGGGTTATCTATCACAATGGAAGATCGTGAGATATTAAATCTAAGGCTAAAACCTAAAATTCATTTTCCATGTTCATTTTAAGTTTATCACATCAATCTTATTAGTGATCAGGAAAGAAGAAGCATTAAGCTTAAGATTTAATAAACAAACTAAAGAATTACCCATTATATAATTAAATCAATTATTAGACATGCTAAAATTGGGTTTCATCACTTCCCTAGAATAAAAAGAAAATGCTGGGGGTTAGAGGATCAACTTTTAATATTTCAAACCTAGGAATCTCACTTATTATAATATATAAATTATTTTCTATTCTGCTTTCTCAGGAATTAATAATGTCAACATATAAAACCAAGGTAATCCATTTTAGTCAAATTACACCAACCATATAGGCGGTAATCATCTGTCACAGAAAGAACGACCATATAGGCGGTAAAGTAATTTATATTTAAACCGACCATATAGGCGGTAACATAGTCTGCCATTAATTAGTCCAGTTATAATATAATTTATATATTATAATTATGTGACATTGACTTAGTTAATCGTGTTAAATGTTTCACCCTTCCCCAGCGGAAATTTAACTACAAGACATAAAAGAAAATAAAAAACACTGAAAATATTATTACTAAAAATAAAAATACATAATTAAAATATTAAAAATAAATACAAACAAGATGCAAACCTCAAATCCCTATAAAACCTAAGGAAAGCATCAAAAAATGAAATGAAATCAAGCTGAATTTATAGGCAAAATTTCTGTCTACGCATCGTGACGCGCAAAGGTCTACGCGTCGCGACGCCTGAGTTGGCAACTCGGCAGACACGATTTCTTCTGGAGGTGACACGTGGCACGTGGTAAATTTCGGTCCACTGAGCTGATGACACGTGGCAGAAGGTGATTCACGGATAGTGACGTGGCTGACACGTGACAAGTTGACTCGGCATGCAGCTTATGTGGCTAACACGTGTCAGACACGTGGATGACACATGGCACACGGTTGATGTGGTCCATTCGGATGATGACACATGGCATGCGTAGTGTCATCTGGCTCGGCGCACGTTAGCAGATTTGTTGTGATGTTGACATGTGGCAGGCGTATGTTAGCAAGTGCACATAATAGCAGATTTTGACACCTTTCCAGAATATTTTAGCAATACTCGACACATGTTATCGGTCGTGAAATAGGAGTTGCTGCGTGTCGTGACACCCAAATTACTATTTTGCCCTTTTTTGTCCACTTTCCACTATTTTGACCATGATTTGATTCAATTGCTTCCCAAACTTTATTTATTTGCAAAACAACACAAAACACATCAAAACATTCATAAAACCCGAGAAATTATGCAAAATATTAGGTCAAATGAGCGGTAAAATGTGATAAATTTCCGCTCATCACACCCACAAACCTAACATTTTGCTAGTTCTCGAGCAAAACAAACAAAATAAAATACAATAAATAACTAAAATTAAAATAAAATTTTAAACTAAGCCACTTTCATAGGGATCACGGTTGCATTTAGCATATGCAACAAGCCTCTAAACCCCTAGGTGTCCCTAGTGGACGAGTTGTAGTCTCGTGAGGGCTTACAGTGACGATACCAGACCGGCTAAACACACGCGTATAACGCAAACGCACGTATCGTTCAAGTAGTATAAAAAGTATCTATCCCACGAGGACTTAAAACCTTATGTTATCAATTTATGGAGTTAAATGTTTACAAGTATCAAATAGTTTGATTGGGTGGTGAATTTAAAACTTAAAACAAGTAAATAAAATTGCTTGAAAGTAGATTGAAGAAAATTCAAATTTATAAAACTATCCAGAGTTGTGAATCCTTCCAATATCTTTTTAAAAGATGAAGTGGTTATTTTACGTTTGTGTAATATATTGGTTTATTAACCTGGAACACGAAATTATGTAAAAGCCTCTTCCGATAGTCAATTACAAATACCCAGTATAACCCAATTGAACCCTATGTCTATCTCAACCAAATTACCTGGATTCATTAAGATTAAGTTCCAATTATGGCTACCCCCGCCCAACAGGTATATTCCTATCCTGTAAGGAAATCTATTAAAGGGTTATCTATCCTCAAGGAAGATCGTGGGCTATTGAGTCTAAGGTCTTAAACCTAAAATCCCTTTTCCAAGTTCATTTTAAGTTTACCAGTTCAATTTTATTAATGGCCAGTTAATAAAAAGCATTAGGATTAAGACTCAATAAATAAACCTTTATATTACCCAAACTGCAATTTAACCCATTATAAACCGGTGATATTGGATTTCATCACAACCTCAGATAACTGGCTTAGTTACGACACATATTTACGGGAAGTAAAAATTTTAATAAAATAAAAGACATAATGTAAATTGCTGAAAATTAAATTCTGAAAAGTAAATTGCTGAAAAGTAAATAAAGTAAAAGTAAAAGGTAAAAGTAAAAAGTAAAAAGTAGAAGGTAAAAAAAAAAAAAGTAAATTACTAAAAGTAAATTGCTGAAATTAAATAAAGTAAAAGTACAATAAAAGAAAATGATGGGGTTAGAGGATCAACTTTTATTACTACTATTTTAGATATCTCCATTAATATAATATATTAACTTTGCGTGATAATTACCAACCAGCCGTATAGGCGGTATCCTGATTAAGTCAAATTAATAATTAATTACGAACCGACCAACCAGGCGGTATCCATACTTAGTCAGGTTAAAACCAATTTATAATTAATTACCAACCGGCCAATATAGCGGTATCCTCATTAAGTCAGGTTTTAAATAGTTTATATATTATAATTAAGGGAGATTAATCTAAATAGCAATAATAAAAGCTTTACCTTTCACCCCAGCAAGGGGGAGTTACCTCCTCATTGTTTCAAATGTAAAAACTGAAAAAGTAAAGAAAGGAAAGTACTGTGCGTAATAGTAAATTGTGGAAAGTAAAAACTGAAAAGTAAAGAAAAGAAAGTGCGAAATCGGAAATTAATTACTGAAAGCTGTAAATAAACAAATAAGATACAATCTTCTTATTTATTCTTTAGGAATTTCAAAAAAGAAAGTATGAATTTTACAAATGAAATGGCTTGGTATTTATAGGCAAAATTTTGCCTCCATCAAATCATCCATCAAATTCTCCACGAAATCCATTATTAATTTCTCCACTAATTACTCCACAAAATCCGTTATTAATTGCTCCACTAATTGCTTATCATGTTTGGTGATGATTTGATAATTTTATTATTTATTTATTAATTTATTTTTTCCTTTGAAAATGACTTTAATAATTACACACAACACACTTCTGGATGGTTCATCAATTTCGGTCATGAAATCTTCAGAATTAGAAAATATTTGGTATTTCAAAGTTGTAGATCTATGGGTCTTATTTAATCTGAAACTTGAATCAGCTCAATTCGATATCAGAGTAAAACGTTATGCCCAAAATACGACAGATGCGCAAAACTGGAATTTCCAAAAATGCACTTTGTCAAAAACGCCCTTTCAAGTTTCCAATCTCCAATATTAAAATATCAAGTCCAATAATTGCTCTTATTTGACCCATATTTCATCCTAAATGATTTCATTGAGACCCGATATTATTTTATCTGCAAAATAAACTAAAACACATCAAACCCGAGAAACTCAACAAAATATTAAGTCGCCAACTAGACTTGATGAGCGGAAAATACGTCTCAGGAGTGGAAACTCCATACTCAGCTATCTCTTACCAATTCCACCCGACTAATCAAATTAAAAACACACAAAAACATAAAATATTTTTTTTGATTTTTGAAAAAAAATTTCAATTTTTTTTGTATTTTTCGAAAAATTTTGGACTAAAAATAACACATAAAAACAAGATACTATTCCCCAAAAGTCGCCAGCTAGACTTGATGAGCGGAAAATATATCAATATTTACCGTCCCTTTAACTTAATATTTTGTTTAGTTTCTCGGGTTTAATGAACGTTTTGATGTGTTTTAGTTTATTTTGCAGATAAAATAATATCGGGTCTCAAATAAATCATTTAGGATGAAATATGGGTCAAATAAAGGCAATTATTGGACTTGATATTTTAATATTGGAGATTGGAAACTTGAAAGGGCGTTTTTGACAAAGTATAGTTTTGGAAATTCCATTTTTGCGCATCTGTCGTATTTTGGGCATAACGTTTTACTCTGATATCGGATTGAGCTTATTTAAGTGCCAGATTAAATAAGACTCAAAGATCTACAACTTTGAAAGACAAAATATTTTCGAATTATGAATATTTCATGACCGAAATTGATGAACTATCCAGAAGTGTGTTGTGTGTAATTATTAAAGTCATTTTCAAAGCATAAAAATAAATTAATAAATAAATAATAAAATTATCAAATCATCACCAAACATGATAAGCAATTAGTGGAGCAATTAATAATGGATTTGGTTTAGTAATTAGTGGAGGAATTAATAATGGATTTGATGGAGAATTTGATGGATGATTTGATGGAGGCAAAATTTTGCCTATAAATACCAAGCCATTTCATTTGTAAAATTCATACTTTCTTCTTTGAAATTCCTAAAGAATAAATAAGAAGATTGTATATTGTTTGTTTATTTACAGCTTTCAGTAATTAATTTCCGCTTTCACACTTTCTTTTCTTTACTTTTCAGTTTTTACTTTCCGCAATTTACTTTTACGCACAGTACTTTCATTTCTTTACTTTTCAGTTTTTACGTTTCAAACAATGAGGAGGTAACTCCCCCTTGCTGGGGTGAAAAGTAAAGCTTTTATTATTGCTATTTAGATTAATCTCCCTTAATTATAATATATAAACTATTTAAAATCTGACTTAATGAGGATACCGCTATATTGGCCGGTTGGCAATTAATTATAAATTGGTTTTAACCTGACTAAGTATGGATACCGCCTGGTTGGTTGGTTGGTAATTAATTATTAATTTGACTTAATCAGGATACCGCCTGTATGGCTGGTTGGTAATTATCACGCAAAGTTAATATATTATATTAAGGGAGATATCTAAAATAATAGTAATAAAAGTTGATCCTCTAACCCCGACATTTTCTTTTATTGTACTTTTACTTTATTTAATTTCAGCAATTTACTTTTAGTAATTTACTTTTTTTTTTTTTACTTTTTACTTTTACTTTTTACTTTGACTTTATTTACTTTTTCAGCAATTTACATTATGTCTTTTATTTTATTTAAATTTTTACTTCCCGTAAATATGTGTCGTAACTAAGCCAGTTATATGGGGTTGTGATGAAATCCAATATCACCGGTTTATAAGGGGTTAAATTACAGTTTGGGTAATATAAAGGTTTATTTATTGAGTCTTAATCCTAATGCTTTTTATTAACTGGCCATTAATAAAATTGAACTGGTAAACATAAAATGAACTTGGAAAAGGGATTTTAGGTTTAAGACCTTAGACTCAATAGCCCACGATCTTCCTTGAGGATAGATAACCATTTAATAGATTTCCTTACAGGATAAGAATATACCTGTTGGGCGGGGGTAGCCATAATTGGAACTTAATCTTAATGAATCCAGGTAATTTGGTTGACATAGACATATGGTTCAATTGGGTTATACTGGGTATTTGTAATTGACCATCGGAAGAGGCTTTTCCATAATTTTGTGTTCCAGGTTAATAAAGCTATATATTACACAAATGTAAAATAACCACTTCATCTTTTAAAAAGATATTGGAAGGATTCACAACCCTCGATAGTTTTATAAATTTGAATTTTCTTCAATCTACTTTCTAGCAATTTTATTTACTTGTTTTAAGTTTTAAAGTCACCACCCAATTAAACAATCAATCTATTAGATACTTGTAAACATTTAACTCCATAAATTGATAACAAAAGGTTTTAAGTCCTCGTGGGATCGATATTTTTTATACTACTTGAACGATACGTGCGCTTGCATTATACGCATGTGTTTACGCCGGTCAAGTTTTTGGCGCTGTTGCCAGGGACTTATTTATCTTTTACTATTAGTTTAGGGGTTAGATATGTTATTTGTATTTAATTTCTTTTTACTTATTGTTGTTGTTTTCTTGTGTTTCATGTTCTCAGAAACTACATGAGACGAACCAGAAGCTTTGAACTTCGACCGCTTGACCCAGAAATTGAAAGAACCATCAGACAGTTGAGAAGGGAAAGGCGAGAAGGCCAAGAAGCTTTAGTCAACATGGAACCTGAACCTTTGGACGTTGCACCACCGATTCCCTTTCGAGACAGAACCATTCTGGTGATTGACAGACTTATTTCATGTATTGTACTTCCTCCCTTACCAGCAAATGCAGGTGACATCAAAATATGCATCCAGATGATTCAGCAGTCAGTGCAGTTTGGAGGAAATGCAACTGAAGATCCTAATGCCCACATCAGCAACTTCCTGGAAGTTTGCGGCACTTTCAATTACAACCGAGAAGCTGAAGAAGCAATGAGACTGCGTATTTTTCCGTACTCCTTGAAGGACAGAGCTAAAGATTGGCTATATTCACTACCAGCAAGTTCCATCACAACTTGGAACAATCTAGCCACCAAATTTCTTGCAAAGTACTTTCCACCAGCCAGAACTGGAAAGCTGAGGAATGACAAAGTGCAGTTTTGGAAATTCCAGTTTTGCACATCTGTCATATTTTGGGCATAACCTTTTACTCCGATATCGGATGGAACTGATCGTGCCAGGTATGTCTGAACGATTGGTAGAAATGATTAACCATGCTGATGCTTTTATTGCTTTGCCAGGTGGCTTGGGTACATTGGAGGAAAGTTTTACAGTGTTATCTTGGGCGAACTTGAACATACACCAGAAACCGCTTGGACTGTACAACGTTGAAGGATTTTATGATTTTCTTTGTGTGTTTTTAGATGATGTTCGGAGAAATGGGTTCGTGTCAAAACCTATGAAAGAACTCCTCTATACTGCCAGAACTGCTCCGGATCTAATAGACCAACTCTTAGCATATGAACCACAAGTTGACCCTCTCCTTTCAAAGATAAATTGGCCCGAGGACGATCGTGGTAAGAGGCGTCGGATTAATCTGGATCTTAGCCTTTAATTTTCGTGTATAATTTCAGCTAACCAGGTACTATCTTCTAAACACTTCTTCTATTGTTTAAGACATTGGGGACAATGTCTCATTTAGGTTTGGGGTGATAGGGAATTAGTTGATTAGTATCTTGTTTTTAGTTTGTATGTTGTTTTTATTTTTAGTCCAAAATTTTTCGAAAAATACAAAAAAAATTGAAAAATTTCAAAAATATTTTGCATTTTTGTGTTTCTATTTTGACTAAAAAGGTTAAATTGGTAAGAGATAGCTGTGTAAGGAGTTTCCACTCCTGAGACGTATTTCAAACCTGTTTTGAAATAAATTAATTTTTTTTCCTTTTAAATTATTTAATTTGTAAATTCTCCATAAAACTGACTTAAATGGATCTTAATATGCTCAGTTGGCAGGTATTATCAACATACATAGTAACATACGGACATAACTTGTATTTGAAAAGTTTGTAATATCCAGTGCTCCAGTTTAGTCGGAGGTTGCATCTCAAAAAGCGATGCAAAAAAAAACATCTGAGATCCGAGTTATTAAGTCCGCATGGGTGTTTTAACACCTAGTGCCCTAAAACAACTGGTTTGGGAGTCACTGGCCCAAAGCTCGCTACATGGATCGAAGGTGCTGTAAAAATATATATATCTGAAGTCTGAGTAATTAAGTCCGTATGGGTGTTTTAACACCTGGAGCCCTAAAGCCAACTGGTTTGGGAGTCACCGGCCCAAAGCTCGCTACATAGACGGAAGATATTGTATATAAAAATAAAAAATAAAATCAGAAAAATTATTCCATTGCTGCAAAAAGGTGTGAATTCGGATAAAACTTTAGGACAAAAATATTACCCTCTTATCAACTACAATTGTGACTGTTGTGGGCAAAAATGAGTTGAATAATACTTTGTTGGTTGTGTATATGGAGAATGGTAAATAAATTAGCAGAATTTACTTATTCGAAAGAAACAAAACAACTAGTAACTTGGAGTAGAAGTTTCACCTAATTAGTCACTAACTTTCTTTATTCTCTTTTCTCTTGTCTTTTTGCTTTTGTGTGCATTAGTTTTACTACCATTTTACTTTTGTAAAATGTTTGTGGGTACAATTGTTGTAAACCATCACGAGACTACAACTCGTCCACTAGGGACACCTAGGGGTTTAAAGGCTTGTTGCATACACTAAATGCAACCGTGATCCCTACGAATTGCCTTAATTTAATTTAATTTTTATTCTGTTATTTTGCTCGAGGACTAGCAAAATGTTAGGTTTGGGGGTGTGATGAGCGGAAAATATATCAATATTTACCGTCCCTTTAACTTAATATTTTGTTTAGTTTCTCGGGTTTGATGAACGTTTTGATGTGTTTTAGTTTATTTTTACAGATAAAATAATATCGGGTCTCAAAGAAATCATTTAGGATGAAATATGGGTCAAATAAGGGCAATTATTGGACTTGATATTTTAATATTGGAGATTGGAAACTTGAAATGGCGTTTTTGACAAAGTGCAGTTTTGGAAATTCCATTTTTGCGAATCTGTCGTATTTGGGGCATAACGTTTTACTCCAATATCGGATTGAGCAGATTCAAGTGCCAGATTAAAGAAGACTCAAAGATTTATAACTTTGAAAGAAAAAATATTTTTGAATTATTAAGATTTCATGACCGAAATTGATGAACCATCCAGAAGTGTGTTGTGTGTAATTATTAAAGTCATTTTCAATCATTTTCAAAGTAAAAAAATAAATTAATAAATAAATAATAAAATTATCAAATCATCACCAAACATGATAAACAATTAGTGGAGCCACTAATAATGGATTTGGTGGAGTAATTAGTGGAGAAATTAATAATGGATTTGGTGGAGAATTTGATGGATGATTTGATGGAAGCAAAATTTTGCCTATAAATACCAAGCCATTTCATTTGTAAAATTCATACTTTCTTCTTTGAAATTCCTAAAGAATAAATAAGAAGATTGTATCTTGTTTGTTTATTTACAGCTTTCGGTAATTAATTCCGCTTTCGCACTTTCTTTTCTTTACTTTTCAGTTTTTACTTTCCGCAATTTACTTTTACGCACAACACTTTCCTTTATTTACTTTTCAGTTTTTACGTTTCAAACAATAAGGAGGTAATTCCCCCTTGCTGGGGTGAAAGGTAAAACTTTTATTATTGATATTTAGATTAATCTCCCTTAATTACAATATAAACTATTAAAAACTGACTTAATGAGGATACCGCTATATTGGCCGGTTGGTAATTAATTATAAATTGGTTTTAACCTGACTAAGTATGGATACCGCCTAGTTGGTCTGTTGGTAATAAATTATTAATTTGACTTAATCAGGATACCGCCTATATTGCTGGTTGGTAATTATCACGCAAAGTTAATATATTATATTAATGGAGATATCTAAAATAGTAGTAATAAAAGTTGATCCTCTAACCCCATCATTTTCTTTTATTGTACTTTTACTTTATTTAATTTCAGCAATTTACTTTTAGTAATTTACTTTTTTTTTTTTACTTTTTACTTTTTACTTTTTACTTTTTACTTTTTCAGCAATTTACATTATGTCTTTTATTTTATTTAAATTTTTACTTCCCGTAAATATGTGTCGTAACTAAGCCAGTTATCTGGGGTTGTGATGAAATCCAATATCACCGGTTTATAAAGGGTTAAATTACAGTTTGGGTAATATAAAGGTTTATTTATTGAGTCTTAATCCTAATACTTTTTATTAACTGGCCATTAATAAAATTGAACTGGTAAACTTAAAATGAACTTGGAAAAGGGATTTAGGTTTAAGACCTTAGACTCAATAGCCCACGATCTTCCTTGAGGATAGATAACCCTTTAATAGATTTCCTTACAGGATAGGAATATACCTGTTGGGTGGGGGTAGCCATAATTGGAACTTAATCTTAATGAATCCAGGTAATTTGGTTGACATAGACATATGGTTCAATTGGGTTATACTGGGTATTTTTAATTGACCATCGGAAGAGGCTTTTACATAATTTGCGTTCCAGGTTAATAAACCAATAAATTACACAAACGTAAAATAACCACTTCATCTTTTAAAAATATATTGAAGGATTCACAACCCTGGATAGTTTTATAAATTTGAATTTTCTTCAATCTACTTTCAAGCAATTTTATTTACTTGTTTTAAGTTTTAAAGTACCACCCAATCAAAAAATCAATATATTAGATACTTGTAAACATTTAACTCCATAAATTGATAACAAAAGGTTTTAAGTCCTCGTGGGATCGATACTTTTTATACTACTTGAACGATACGTGCGCTTGCATTATACGCGTGTGTTTACGCCGGTCAAGTTTTTGGCGCCGTTGCCGGAGACTTATTTATCTTTTACAATTAGTTTATGGGTTAGATACGTTATTTGTATCTAATTTCTTTTTACTTATTATTGTTGTTTTCTTGTGTTTCAGGTTCTCAGAAACTACATGAGAAGAACAAGAAGCTTTGAACTTCGACCGCTTGACCCAGAAATTGAAAAACCATCTGACAGATGAGAAGGGAAAGGCGAGAAGGCCAAGAAAATTAGTCAACATGGAACCTGAACCTTTGAACTTTGCACCACCGATTCCCATTAGAGACAAAACCATTTCGGAGATTGACAGACTTATTTCATGTATTGTACTTCCTCCCTTCCCAGCAAATGCAGGTGACATAAAAACATGCATCCAGATGATTCAGCAGTCAGTTCAGTTTGGAGGAAATGTAACTGAAGATCCTAATGCCCACATCAGCAACTTCCTGGAAGTTTGCAGCACTTTCAATTACAACCGAGAAGCTGAAGAAGCAATGAGACTGTGTATTTTTCCATACTCCTTGAAGGACAGAGCTAAAGCTTGGCTACATTCACTACCAACAGGTTCCATAACAACTTGAAACAATCTAGCCACCAAATTTCTTGCAAAGTACTTTCCACCAGCCAGAACTGGAAAGCTGAGGAATGATCTCACTTCCTTTGTACAACAAGACTGGAAAACTCTCTACGAAGCTTGGGAAAGGTACAAAGATTTGCTCCGGAAATGTCCTCACCATGAGATTCCAAAATGGCTTCAAATCCAAACCTTCTACAATGGACTTTTTGGAATAATGAGAACCACAATCGATGCTGTTGCTGGCGGAGCTTTAATGGCGAATGGAGAAGATCAAGCCTGAGACCTAATCGAAGAAATGGCCAACAAAAATTCCTTGTGGCCAACAGAAAGGAGCATGATCCAAATAATTACAGGAATTTATGAAAGTGGAACCAATACAGCAGTCAATGCCAAGCTGGATCAGATATGCAAATTTGATGGAGACTTTTACTACTGGATCCACAAGTTCACCATATGGAGGAGCACCAGAGCCAAACCAATATAAAGAGACAGTGAATTATGTCAACAATTTTAACAGACATGGGAACAATCCATATTCCAACACCTACAACCCATGGTGGAAGAATCATCCCAATTTCGCATAGAGTAACAATTCAGGGCAAATGAACAACCCACCACCTGGATTCCAACAACAGAACAAATGCCAGGAGCAGACAAATGAATCAGGAATAACAGAAGTGTTGACCCACTTGAAAAAGATATTAGCAAAACATGACTCTCAAGCAGCAAGATATGATGCTATGTCTCAATCCCAAACAGCATTATTTCAAACTCAATCTGCTTCTATTAAAGCACTGGAGAATCAAATTAGACAACTGGCCAATGCTCAGAGTTACAAACCGCAAGGTAACCTTCCTAGCAACACTGAACCAAATCCGAGGAACATGGGGAATGAGCAATGTCATGCCATCATGTTAAAAAGCGGTACTGAAATAAAAAAAGATGTTGGATTCAAAACAACTGCTGAAGAAGTTCCAAAAGAAACAAAGCAACAGATGGAGGAAAAAGAAAAGATCAATCCACCTCCACCTTTTCCTCAGCGTCTTCAGAAAAACAAACTGGACAAGCAGTTTACTCGTTTCCTGGAGGTGTTCAAAAAGCTGCATATCAACATTCCATTTGCAGAAACATTGGAACAAATGCCGAGCTATGCCAAATTTATGAAAGACATTCTTTCAAGAAAGTGGAGATTGGGAGATTATGAGACAGTAGCATTATCAGAAGAATGCAGCGCCATCATTCAGAGGAAACTTCCTTCAAAGTTGAAAGATCCTGGCAATTTTCACTATTCCTTGCACCAACATGACTTCGGTAAGGCTTATGTGATTTAGGTGCAAGCGTTAACTTGATGCCTTTTTCTATTTTCAGGAAACTGTAGATTGGAGAAACAATGCCCACTTCAGTCTCTCTACAACTTGCTGATAGAACCCTCTTATTTCCCAGAGGCGTAGTTGAGGATGTGCTGGTCAAGGTTGACAAAGTCATTTTCCCAGCAAACCTTATTGTCCTTGATATGGAGGAAGATGCAGACGTGCCAATCATCCTTGGGAGACCGTCCTTGGCTACAGGTCGAACCATTATTGATGTACAAAAATGAGATTTAACCATGAGGGTACAGGACCAAGAAGTAACATTCAATGTTTTCAAGACCATGAATTTCCCAGATGATGAATATTTCAGACTTGATGTGATACACAGTACCATTCAGAACTCCAATGCAATGTAAAGTTCTACTGACAAACTTAAAACATGTCAATTACCTATGGAGCCTGAAGATAAAGCGTCTTGTGCATGAAAAAAAGCAATTCTTGCACTACAAGCAACAGAAGAGAAAAAATTCCACCAGCTCAACGAATTGGAGGAATTTCACAATCATCCTTTTGAGGATGCCAAATTGTACAATGAAAAGGCTAAGAAGAGACAAGATGAGCACATACAACTGGAACCAATGAATAAGGTACTATTAAACAAATCAAGGGTGAAATTCTTCCTTTGGAAGCCAAAATCACGGTGGTCAGGTCCATTTTTGATCACCAAGATCTTACCAGACAGAGCCGTTGAGATACATGATCCAGACTCCAACAAAACTTTCAAAGTTAAAAACAAGCGTGTTAAGCACTACTGGGGAGAATCGTTTGAGCGACAAAAAGAAGTGTCACACTTTCAGATCTAGCATAACATTCGAGCAGACAAGTCTAGCTGACGACTTTAAACTTAGCGCTCGTAGGGAGGCAACCCATGCAATTTGTGTATATATTGTGATTTGGTGTGATTTCATTTTGTGTGTTTAGTTTTCGCAGGTTAATTCAATTCAGGATGGAAGAAATTCTCGCAAATCTTCACAAGTAATTTCCTTCTCTCCCTCAAAAATCTTTGATGAAAGTCTACAAGCTCGCTAGGAACGGATGAGGTTACTGATGATCAAAGGTATTCCTATTGACATTCGTTGGATTATTGAAGCATGGGTCCGATTGGCATGTGAGTTTTCTGACTCTTTTATTTCACATATGTCTGGTTTAGGAAGGAGCACATATGCTAAAAAGAGAAGAGCCAAAAGAATGTGTGTCTGTTATAAATGTGCTCGTATGTTTTGTGATACTCATTGTCGTTCTTTAGGAATGGTGTGTGATAACCGTTAAGATAAGATTAATTTCATTAGGGATGGCTTGAGTACGGAGTCTTGGGAAGATATATCTAAAACTCTTGAGACGTATGCTAGTGGGTATGTGTATCATGAGATTCGTGTGTTATACGCATAATTCCAAAAAGAAAGACAACAATTAAGTCTTGGGAATCTGACTCAAAAAGACCATGTTTGCCAGTTTATAAGAAAATTGGATGGGAAGCTTGTCCCTGATGCATAGACGTCAATCAAGCCGCTACTTTTCTTGTACATATTATATCTATTTGTCTTTTCCTAATAATTGTAATTTGTTTTATTGTTTTCTTTTATTTTCTCCGACATGATCCATATCTTTTTGACTATCACGATTTATTTTACTGTTAACTAACAATCGTCCTTCGGAAGATACTAGTGCTATTATTACTCACCCTTTTCAGATTCTATAAATTCAACTCATCATTGCACTTTTGAAGACATCCAGAGTTAAACATGGAAGCCACTTCAAGAAGACGAGTTGAAAACATATGTGTGTTTTGCGGTAGTAATGTTGGTACTAAACCACAATACGTAGAAGCAGCACATGAATTGGGTCGAGTATTAGCTGCAAGGAATATGCACTTAGTATATGGCGGAGGCAATCTTGGACTTATAGGGATCGTTTCAAAAGTTGAACAGAAAGGAGGCAGTCACGTTTTGGGAATCATCCCAAAACCCTTGGCAGAAGCAAATCTTATTGGACCATCAAACGGAGAAGAGCTAATTGTGCCAGGTATATCTGAACGACTGGTAGAAATGATTAACCGTGCTGATGCTTTTATTGCTTTGCCAGGTGGCTTGGGTACATTGGAGGAAATTTTTATAGTGTTATCTTGGGCGAACTTGAACATACACCAGAAACTAATTGGGTTGTTTAACGTTGATGGATTTTATGATTTTCTTTATGTGTTTCTTGATGATGCCTGGAGAAATGGGTTCGTGTCAAAACCTTTAAAAGAACTCCTCTTTACTGCCAGAACTGCTCCGGATCTAATTGACCAAATCTTAGCCTATGAACCACAAATTGACCCTATCCTTTCAAAGAAAAATTGGTCTGAGGACGATCGTGGTAAGAGGCGTCTAATTAATCTGGATCTTAACCTTTAATTTCCTGTAGAATTTCAGCTAACCAGGTATTATCTTCTACACCATTCTTCTACTGTTTAAGACATTGAGGACAATGTCTCATTTTGGTTTGGGGGAGGGAATTAGTTGATCAGTATCTTAATTTTAGTTATGTTTTGTTTTTATTTTTAGTCCAAAATTTTTCGAAAAATACAAAAAAATTGAAAATTTTTCAAAAATTACAAAAATATTTTGCGTTTTTGTTTTTATTTTGACTAAAAAGGTGAAATTGGTAAGAGATAGCTGAGTAAGGAGTTTCCACTCCTGAGACGTATCTAAACCTATTTCAGAACAAGTTAATTTTTGTTTATTTCCATTTAAATTATTTAATTTGTAAATTCTCCATAAAACTGATTAAAATGGATCTTCATATACTCAGTTAGCATGTATTATCAACATGCATAGTAACATACAGACATGAGTTATAATTGAAAAGTTTGTAATATTCCGTACTCTAGTTTAATTGGAGGAAGCATCTCAAAAAGCAATGGAGTAAAAAAAGAACAAAAAAAATAAAAAACGTCTGAGATCCGAGTTATTAAGTCCTTAGGGGTGTCTTAACACCTGGTGCCCTAAAGCCAACTGGTTTGGGAGTCCTGATGAGTGGTATATCTATCACTATTTCCCACTCATTTATCCTAATATTTTGTATAGTTTCTTGAGTTTTGTGAATATTTTGATGTGTTTTGTGTTATTTTTTAGATAAATAAAATTTCAGGACATTCTGGAGGTGATTTGGAGCAAAACTGTGAAAATTGGCAAAAAGGGCAAAATGGTAATTTCTCCGTGTCGCGACACGCCAAGCTTCAGCGTCGCGACGCCTAACGTGCGCCCAGTACTGCTATCGTGCGTCGGGTCAACGGGTCAGAATCTGAAAAGTTGACTTTGCTAACGTGCGCCGTGCCACGTGTCACCATCACAGAAGATTTACTAACTTGCCCCTGCCACGTGTCATCATCCTACGATGCCGACAATCATCATCTATGCTATTTTGCGCCGTGTCACGTGTCGACATCTCAATGGACTTACTAATGTGCGCTGGTGCCACATGTCGCGATCTAACACTGCCGACAATCGCCCTCAGCGTGACGTAAGCAATGACATCATGAACAGTGCCATGTCATCGGATAAGAATCTGAGTCGGTGAATCAGCAAGTGACACGTGTCACTGTAGCTGGCATCGCGACGCGGAACCCTTTAGCTTCGCGACGCTGGACCCCTATCCGCGCCTATAAATTGAGCTCGAGATTTCAGAATTTGTTGTACCTTCATCTCTCTTCAATTCTTTCTAAAGAGAGAGTTTCTCTCTCTAGAGTCTTTAGTTTTTTTTTAGTTTTTTTTATTTTAGTTTTTAGTTTTGTAAATAATTTTAATTACGTTTTGTAGTAATAGTAATTTAATTTTTACTTTTTACAGTTTTTACTATTCACCATGATGAGGTAACTTCCTTATGCTAGGGTGAAAGGTAATTCTTTTACTATTACTATTTAGATTAATCTCCCTTAAAAATAATATATTTACTATTTAAAATTTGACTTAATCAGGATACCGCCAGATTGGTCGGTTGGTAATTTAATTTTGGTTCCGCCTTTATGGCTGGTTATTTTGGTTCCGCCTTTATGGCTGGTTATTTTGGTTCCGCCTTTATGGCTGGTTATTTTGGTTCCGCCTATATGGCTGGTTGGTAATAATCAGAAGTTTATATATTATTTTACTGGGAGATATCTAAATAGTATTTAGTAGAAGTTAATTCCTTTTACCTTAGCTTTTTATTTTATTTTACTTTTCAGCTTTTAATTTATTTCTTTTACTTTTTAGTTTTTACTAACCCTAATTATGTGTTAATTATTTGGGGTTGTGATGACTTTTACTATCACCAGTTTATAAGGGGTTAAATTATAGTTTGGGTATTATAAAGGTTTATTTATTGAGTCTTAATCTTAATGCTTCTTGTTGTCTGATCATCAATGAGATTGATGTGGTAAATCTAAAATGAACTAGACATAGGATTTTAGGTTTCAGCCTTAGACTCAATAGCCCACGATCTTCCTTGAGGATAGATAACCCTTTTAATATATTTCCTTACAGGATAGGAATATACTGTCGGGCGGGGTGGGGTAGCCATAATTGGAACTTAAACTTAATGAATCCAGGTAATTTGGTTGACATAGACATATGGTTCAATTGGGTTAAACTGGGTATTTGTGTCTGACCATCGACAGAGGCTTACACATAATTAGTGTTCCAGGTTAATAAATCAATATTTTACCCAACTTTAAATAAGATAACCACTTCATCTTTAAAATGATATTAAAAGAAATCACAACCTTAGATCTTTTGTTTCTTTTATTTTCCTTAGTATTTTCTTTTATCTTTTTATTTAGCAAATATACAATCAACCAAATCAATCAAGCAATCAATTCCATTCTCCCTTTAATTAGATATTTGTAAATAAATAGAATCAACAATTAATAACAACAGTAGGAATTAAGTCCTCGTGGGATCGATATTTTTATACTACTTGAACGATACATACGCTTGCGTTATACGTGTGTGTTTACGCCGGTCAAGTTTTTGGCGCCGTTGCCGGGGACTTATATTTCTTGGTTATTAATTTTGAAGCTATCTAATTTACTTGTATCTAATTTTCTTTATCTGTAATTTTATTTCTTTCTTCTGTTTTCAGGTAATTGAACAAATGGAACATTATTGGGAGATTGAGAGATTACGAGCTTTACAAGAAGATACACCCCACATCTGGGAACAACAGTCCGGTTTTCTGAGGCCTGTTGTCCAGCCCAACGATTATCACTGGATGCCAGAACCAAGCAATACCACATTTGCTCAACAGAACGAAATGGGGAGATGTGTAATATGTGATGGTAACCACCCGAGCAATCAATGTATATACCTTTCAGAGTGGCAGAATTTTCAGAATCATTCAAAGTATGAAAAACCACCACATTTTTCATCTTATCCACCATCCATATTTGAACTTCATCAAGAACCAGAACCATCCGAGGAAGATCAATTGATTCACATGTTCAAAGAACAGACAGCTCGATTTGATGCACAAGTTCAGAGTAACGCAGAATCCATACAGAGAATGACAGATCAGATCAGACAATTAACAGAAAACCAGAACTACATACCTCAAGAACCAGTTCCAGATGACATTGATGAAGCCTTCGAATACCAATCAGTTCACAATGACACTTCAACAGAGGAGGAGGCTGAGCAGTATCAACAACCAGAGGTATCAGTTCAGGGGCCCGAACCGGCAAAGTCTCGATTTGATTTCTATTATTCAGATTCTGACGAGGATGAAGCTGAAATATTTGTACCAACTGCATCAAAAATTGAGGATGGAATTCTGTATCCTCAAAACGAAGATCTTGGAAATTCCATTGCACAAATGTTTGATGAAGATCTACCTGAGCCAATCATTTCACCCAGATCAGAGGATGAAGACCTAAAATCTGACATTTCTTTTCATCCTCATGTTGACAATTTTGAAACATGTATTTCACAGATGACAGATGAAGAGCTGAATGCAGAAATTTTCAAATACATCTGTGAAGAAAATGTGGAACAAGAAGCAGAGCAAATGGAGGAGCAAATGTCTGACCTTATTAAAGATCCAGAGCATTCAGGAAAAACATCGCTGTTTTGGGGAGTACAAATCAAAGATATCAACCAGAAGCTTGACAGAATGGAATTTCCATTCCAAGTCAAGCATCATACGAGACCTCCTGATTTTCTTTCTTTCTTTGCAGGAACCACTGGAACAACAAGGAGTAAAAAGGTGGCACGAGCACTGAATAAGACAAAATTCTTTTTGCCACTTTACTGTTGGAAGAGACCCTTCAAAAGCAACGCTCACGGGATTGTCTTTAATCGGACATCCTAAACGACATTGAACCTCCTTACAGATGAATTTCAGTCACGTCTGGCTGAAGATGAAAAATTCAGCGCTAGCAGGGAGGCACCCATGCAATTTGTTGTAATTTGTTTTCATATTTTGTGTGAACTTTTTAATTTTGTGTGTTATTTTTGTAGGGAAAGGCATAAACGAAGCATTTTAAAACAGAAGGAATTGTATTTGGCAAGAAAAGATAAGAAACAATTCATTAGCGATGGCTGAATAAAGAATGAAATCTTGAGACTCTTCTAATGATTTATACTAAGCGAGTGGCGTATTGCGTACACAATTCGTTGCCTTAATTATTGCTTTGATTCACTTTTCTGTTGTAATTATCTTTATTTTCATAGACAGGATCCAGACTTTTTGATCTTTCACGATTTCTTTTGTTGTTTAGCAACAAACGTCCTCTGGAAGATACTTATGCTATTATTACTCACCCTTTTTCAGGTACTATAAATTCAGCCCGTCATTGCACTTTTGAAGGCATCCTGATTTGAAAAGAAATACATAAAAAATGGAAGCCACTTCAAGAAGACGAGTTGAAAACATCTGTGTGTTTTGCGGTAGTACTGTTGGTTTTAAGCCACAATACATAGAAGCAGCACAGGAATTGGGTCGAGTCTTAGCTGCAAGGAATATGCACTTAATATATGGCGGAGGTAATCTCGGACTTATGGGGATCGTTTCAAAGGCAGTACAGGAAGGAGGCAGTCACGTTTTGGGAATCATCCCAAAACCCTCGGCAGAGGCAAATCTTATTGGATCATCAAACGGAGAGGAATTAATCGTGCCAGGTATGTCTGAACAACTGGTAGAAATGATTAACCGTGCTGATGCTTTTATTGCTTTGCCAGGAGGCTTGGGCACATTGGAGGAAATTTTATATTGTACTATCTTGGGCGAACCTGAACATACACCAGAAACCAATTGGACTGTACAACGTTGATGGATTTTATGATTTTCTTTGTGTGTTTCTTGATGATGCTCGGAGAAATGGGTTCGTGTCTAAACCTATGAAGAACTCATCTTCACTGCCAAAACTGCTCCGGATCTAATAGACCAACTCATAGCCTATGAACCACAAGTTGACCCTATCCTTTCAAAGATAAATTGGTCCGAGGACGATCGTGGTAAGAGGCGTAGGATTAATCTGGATCTTAACCTTTAATTTCCTGTAGATTTCAGCTAACCAGGTGCGACCTTCTAAACTCTTCTTCTACGTTTTAAGACATTGGGGACAATGTCTCATTTAGGTTTGGGGGAGGAAATTAGTTGATTAGTACCTTGTTTTTAGTTTGTATGTTGTTTTTTATTTTAGTCCAAAATTTTTCGAAAAAAAACAAAAAAATTGAAAATTTTTCAAAAATTACAAAACTATTTTGTGTTTTTTTTTTGTTTTTTTTTTTGACTAAAAATGTGAAATTGGTAAGAGATAGCCGAGTAAGGAATTTCCACTCCTGAGACGTATCTCAAACCATTTATTTCAGAACAAGTTAAATTTTGTTTATTTCCTTTTGAATTATTTAATTTGTAAATTCTCCATAATACTTACTAAAATGAATCTTCATATGCTCAATTGGTAGGTATTATCAACATACATAGTAACATACCATGACATGAGTGTAATTGAAAAGTTTGTAATATTCAGTGCTCTAGTTTAATTGGAGGAAACATCTCAAAAAGTGATGGAGTAAAAAAAAAAAAAAAACGTCCGAGATCCGAGTTATTAAGTCTGTAAGGGTGTTTTAACACCTAGTGCCCTAAACCCAACTGGTTTGGGAGTCACTGGCCAAAGCTCGCTACATGGATCAAAGATGCTGCAAAAATATAATTATATCTGAAGTCTGAGTAATTAAGTTCATAGGGGTGTCTTAACACCTGGTGCCCTAAAGCCAACTGGTTTGGGAGCCACCGACCTAAAGCTCGCTACATAGATGGAAGATATTGTATATAAATAAAAAAATAGAGAAAAAATCAAAGAAAAAATCAGAAAAATCAGAAAATTACTCCATTTCTACAAAAAGGTGTGAACTTATGACCGTTGTGGGCAAAAATGAGTTGTTTAATATTCTATTGGCTGTGTAATGGAGAATGGTAAAAATAATCGGAGAATTTACTTATTCAGTAATTTAGAAAGAAACAAAACAACTAGTAACTTGGAGTAGAAGTTCACTTGATTAGTCACTAACTTCTTTATTCTCTTTTCCTTTGTCTTTTTGCTTTTGTGTGCATTAGTTTTAACTAACTTTTTACTTTTATAAAATGTTTGTGGGTATCATTGCTGTAAACCCTCACGAGACTACAACTCGTCCACTAGGGACACCTAGGGGTTTAAAGGCTTGTTTCATACGCTAAATGCAACCGTGATCCCTACGAAAGTGGCTTAGTTAAATTTTATTATGTTATTTTATTTTCTGTTTTGCTCGAGGACTAGCAAAATGTTAGGTTTGGGGGTGTGATGAGTGGTAAATCTATCATTATTTCCCACTCATTTATCCTAATATTTTGTATAGTTTCTTGAGTTTTGTGAATATTTTGATGTGTTTTGTGTTATTTTGTAGATAAATAAAGTTTCAGGATATTCTGGAGGTGATTTGGAGCAAAACTGTGAAAATTGGCAAAAAGGGCAAAATGGTAATTTCTCCGCTTCACAACGCGCCAAGCTCAGCTTCGCGACGCCTAACGTGTGCGCCGGGTCAATGGGTCAGAATCTGAAAAGTTGACTTTGCTAACGTGCACCGTGCCACGTGTCACCATCACAGAAGATTTGCTAACTTGCGCCTGCCACGTGTCATCATCCTACTACGATGCCGACATCATCATCTATGCTATTTTGCGCCGTGCCACGTGTCGACATCTCAACAGACTTACTAATGTGCGCTGGTGCCACGTGTCGTGTTCTAACACTGCCGACAATCGCCCTCAGCGTGACGTAAGCAATGACGTCATGAACAGTGCCACATCATCGGATAAGAATCTGAGTCGGTGAATCAGCAAGTGACACGTGTCACTGTAGCTGGCGTCGCGACGCGGAACCCTTTAGCGTCGCGACGCTGGACCCCTATCCGCGCCTATAAATTGAGCTCGAGATTTCAGAATTTGTTGTACATTTCTCTCTCTTCAATTCTTTCTAAAGAGAGAGTTTCTCTCTCTAGAGTCTTTAGTTTTTTTTTTAGTTTTTTTTTTTTATTTTTAGTTTTTAGTTTTGTAAATAATTTTAATTATGTTTTGTAATAATAGTAATTTAATTTTTACTTTTTACAGTTTTTACTATTCACCATGATGAGGTAACTTCCTTATGCTAGGGTGAAAGGTAATTCTTTTACTATTTAGATTAATCTCCCTTTAAAATAATATATTTACTATTTAAAATTTGACTTAATCAGGATACCGCCAGATTGGTCGGTTGGTAATTTAATTTTGGTTCCGCCTTTATGGCTGGTTATTTTGGTTCCGCCTTTATGGCTGGTTATTTTGGTTCCGCCTATATGGCTGGTTGGTAATAATCACAAGTTTATATATTATTTTACTGGGAGATATCTAAATAGTATTTAGTAGAAGTTAATTCCTTTTACCTTAGCTTTTTATATTTTATTTTACTTTTCAGCTTTTACTTTATGTCTTTTACTTTTAAGTTTTACTAACCCTAATTATGTGTTAATTATTTGGGGTTGTGATGACTTTTACTATCACCAGTTTAAGGGGTTAAATTATAGTTTGGGTATTATAAAGGTTTATTTTTATTGTCTTAATCTTAATGCTTCTTGTTGTCTGATCATCAATGAGATTGATGTGGTAAATCTAAAATGAACTAGACATATGGATTTTAGGTTTCAGCCTTAGACTCAATAGCCCACGATCTTCCTTGAGGATAGATAACCCTTTTAATATATTTCCTTACAGGATAGGAATATACCTGTCGGGCGGGGGTAGCCATAATTGGAACTTAAACTTAATGAATCCAGGTAATTTGGTTGACATAGACATATGGTTCAATTGGGTTAAACTGGGTATTTGTGTCTGACCATCGACAGAGGCTTACACATAATTTAGTGTTCCAGGTTAATAAATCAATATTTTACCCAACTTTAAGATAACCACTTCATCTTTAAAATGATATTAAAAGAAATCACAACCTTAGATCTTTGTGTCTTTTATTTTCCTTAGTATTTTCTTTTATCTTTTTATTTATTTATTTAGCAAATATACAATCAACCAAATCAATCAAGCAATCAATTCCATTCTCCCTTTAATTAGATATTTGTAAATAAATAGAATCAACAATTAATAACAACAGTAGGAATTAAGTCCTGGTGGGATCGATATTTTTATACTACTTGAACGATACGTACGCTTGCGTTATACGTGTGTGTTTACGCCGGTCAAGTCCCTGGCCCAAAGCTCACTACATGGATCGAGGATGTTGCAAAATATATATATATATCTGAAGTCTGAGTAATTAAGTCCGTAGGGGTGTCTTAACACCTGGTGCCCTAAAGCCAACTGGTTTGGGAGCCACCGACCCAAAGCTCGCTACATAGACGGAAGGTATTGTATATAAATAAATCAAAAATCAAAAATCAAAGAAGAAAAAAATCAGAAAAATCAGAAAACTTATTCCATTGCTGCAAAAAGATGTGAATTCTGATAAAACTTTAGGACAAAAATATTACTCTCTTATCAACTACACTTGTGACTGTTGTGGGCAAAAATGAGTTGATTAATATTTCTTCGACTGTGTATATGGAAAATGATAAAAATAATCGGAGAATTTACTTATTCGGTAATTTAGAATGAAACAAAACAACTAGTAACTTGGAGTAGAAGTTTCACCTGATTAGTCACTAACTTTCTTTATTCTCTTTTCTCTTTTCTCTTGTCTTTTTGCTTTTGTGTGCATTAGTTTTACTACCTTTTTACTTTTGTAAAATGTTTGTGGGTATCATTGCTGTAAACCCTCACGAGACTACAACTCGTCCACTAGGGACACCTAGGGGTTTAAAGGCTTGTTGCATACGCTAAATGCAACCGTGATCCCTACGAAAGTGGTTTAATTTAATTTTTTTTTATTTTGTTATTTTACTCGAGGACTAGCAAAATGTTAGGTTTGGGGGTGTGATGAGTGGAAAATATATCAATATTTATCGTCCCTTTAACTTAACATTTTATTAGTTTCTCGGGTTTGATGAACGTTTTGATGTGTTTTAGTTTATTTTGCAGATAAAAAATTATCGGGTCTCAATGAAATCATTTAGGACGAAATATGGATCAAATAAGGGCATTATTGGACTTGATATTTTAATATTGGAGATTGGAAACTTGAAATGGCGTTTTTGACAAAGTGCAGTTTTGGAAATTCCAATTTTACGCATCTGTCGTATTTTGGTCATTACTTTTTACTCCGATATCGGATTGAGTTGATTCAAGTACCAGATTAAATAAGACTCAAAGATATACAACTTTAAAAGACAAAATATTTTCGAATTCTGAAGATTTCATGACCAAAATTGATGAACTATCCAGAAGTGTGTGTGTGTAATTATTAAAGTCATTTTCAAAGCAAAAAAATAAATTAATAAATAAATAATAAAATTATCAAATCATCACCAAACATGATAAGAAATTAGTGGAGCAATTAATAATGGATTTGGTGGAGTAATTAGTGGAGAAATTAATAATGGATTTGGTGGAGAATTTGATGGTTGATTTGATGGAGGCAAAATTTTGCCTATAAATACCAAGTCATTTCATTTGTAAAATTCATACTTTCTTCTTTGAAATTCCTAAAGAATAAATAAGAAGATTGTATCTTATTTGTTTATTTACAGTTTTTAGTAATTAATTTCCGCTTTCGCACTCTCTTTTCTTTACTTTTCAGTTTTTACTTTCCGCAATTTACTTTTACGCACAATTCTTTCCTTTCTTTACTTTTTCAGTTTTTACGTTTCAAACAATGAGGCGGTAACTCCCCCTTGCTGGGGGTGAAAGGTAAAGCTTTTATTATTTCTATTTATATTAATCTCCCTTAATTATAATATATAAACTATTTAAAACCTAACTTAATGAGGATACCGCTATATTGGCCGGTTGGTAATTAATTATATATTGGTTTTAACCTGACTAAGTATGGATACCGCCTGGTTGGTCGGTGGTAATTAATTATTAATTTGACTTAATCAGGATACCGCCTATATTGTTGGTTGGTAATTATCACGCAAAGTTAATATATTATATTAAGGGAGATATCTAAAATAATAGTAATAAAAGTTGATCCTCTAGCCCCGACATTTTCTTTTATTGTACTTTTACTTTATTTAATTTCAGCAATTTACTTTTAGTAATTTACTTTTAATTTTTTTTACTTTTACTTTTACTTTTACTTTTTACTTTTACTTTTACTTTTTTACTTTGACTTTATATACTTTTTCAGCAATTTACATTATGTCTTTTATTTTATTTAAATTTTTACTTCCCGTAAATATGTGTCGTAACTAAGCCAGTTATCTGGGGTTGTGATGAAATCCAATATCACCGTTTTAAAATGGGGTAAATTACAGTTTGGGTAATATAAAGGTTTATTTATTGAGTCTTAATCCTAATGCTTTTTATTAACTGGCCATTAATAAAATTGAACTGGTAAACTTAAAATGAACTTCGAAAAGGGATTTTAGGTTTAAGACCTTACACTCAATAGCCCACGATCTTCCTTGAGGATAGATAACCCTTTAATAGATTTCCTTACATGATAGGAATATACCTGTTGGGCGGGGGTAGCCATAATTGGATCTTAATCTTAATGAATCCAGGTAATTTGGTTGACATAGACATATGGTTTAATTGGTATATACTGGGTATTTGTAATTGACCATCGGAAGAGGCTTTTACATAATTTTGTTTTCCAGGTTAATAAACCAATGTATTACACAAACGTAAAATAACCACTTCATCTTTTAAAAATATATTGGAAGGATTCACAACCCTGGATAGTTTTATAAATTTGAATTTTCTTCAATCTACTTTCAAGCAATTTTATTTACTTGTTTTAAGTTTTAAAGTCACCACCCAATCAAACAATCAATCTATTAGATACTTGTAAACATTTAACTCCATAAATTGATAACAAAAGGTTTTAAGTCCTCGTGGGATCGATACTTTTGATACTACTTGAACGATACGTGCGCTTGCGTTATACGCGTGTGTTTACGCCGGTCAAGTTTTTGGCACCGTTGCCGGGGACTTATTTATCTTTTACTATTAGTTTAGGGGTTAGATACTTTATTTGTATCTAATTTGTTTTTACTTATTGTTGTTGTTTTCATGTGTTTCAGGTTCTCAGAAACTACATGAGATGAACCAGAAGCTTTGAACTTCGACCGCTTGACCCAGAAATTGAAAGAACCATCAGACAGTTGAGAAGGGAAAGGCGAGAAGGCCAAGAAGCTTTAGTCAACTTGGAACCTGAACCTTTGAACGTTGTACCACCGATTCCCATTCGAGACAGAACCATTTCGGTGATTGACAGGCTGATTTCATGTATTGTACTTCCTCCCTTACCAGCAAATGTAGGTGACATCAAAACATGCATCCAGATGATTCATCAGTTGATGAGTGGTAAATCTATCACTATTTCCCACTCATTTAACCTAATATTTTGTATAGTTTCTTGAGTTTTGTGAATATTTTGATGTGTTTTGTGTTATTTTGTAGATAAATAAAGTTTCAGGACATTCTGGAGGTGATTTGGGCCAAAACAGTGAAAATTGGATGAAAAGGGCATTTTGGTAATTTCCCGCGTCGCGACGCCTAACGTGCGCCGAACAGTGCTAACGTGCACCAGGTCCACAAATCAGAATCTAAGAAAAGTTTGACTTTGCTAACGTGCGCCGTGCCACGTGTCGCCATCACAGATGTGGGCCTCGCCCCGGAACTGATACTGATGTGGGCCTCGCCCCGAAACTGATACGGATGTGGGCCTCACCCCCAAACTGATGCCGATGTGGGCCTCGGCCCCAGACTGATACTGATGTGGGCCTCACCCCCAAACTGATACTGATGCGGGCCTCGCCCCCAGACTGATACTGATGCGGGCCTCGCCCCCAGACTGATACTGATGTGGGCCTCGCCCCAGATTGATACTGATATGGGCCTTGCCCCCAGACTGATACAGATGTGGGCCTCGCCCCCAGATTGATACTGATGTGGGCCTTGCCCCATGCTCCATTTTCAAGATTGATTCTGATGTGATGTCGCATATTAACATGTAGCATTACCTCTCACGAGATAGTCCGGATAGCTAAACATATTTTCGTCCTCAACGGATGCTTCACGTCGAAACCAGAGAACCTTCAAAGTACTTAATATACTCAAATCCGACCATTTGAGTGCGTGATCTAAACTAGACACCTAGTGTGTGTGTGCCAAGGCTCTATCGCAGCTTAATCCTTAGTAAGCCAAATCAATGACATTGTCTTGGAGAATTGGATCGGTGGGTCTAACCAACCTAGATGTCTTGATCATACTATGTGATTACTTCTTCGTACTCAACATAATATGGTTTTATTCTTTCTTCTTTCGTCTCTTTCTTTTATTTCTTTTCTTTTGAACTTTTTTTTTCTTTTTTTTTTCTTTCTTTCACTTTTTCCGACACACCTACCCTTTAAGGTAGCATTTCTCCTCATGGTGGTCCTAATACTCGCCCATGGGTAGCTTCACGCTTATCGGTTATAGGTGGTCTATTTTTTTTTTTTTATTTTCAGAGACTTTTCTTCGTTTCGAACAATATCATATATCGTAGCATAAGTAAACCAGGATGGACATCTAGGCAAACGGTCATTCACTGATCCGTCATCTCTTCAACTAGTCATCTCGCCGACTACTCAGGCTTCCACTGCTAAGATCCTCTAATTAAGTGCTCGCGAGTCTAGTCAAGATCAACTACTCAAAATATCGGATGAGAGTTCCTCTCGCACTTATCTGTTTTAAGGTTTCACCCTGAAGCAAACAATTTCATCATCGGACTTATCCCTAACTATTAAGGACTTAAAACAATCTTTTTTTTTTCTTTTTTTTTCTTTTTTCTTTTTTTATTTTTTTATTTTTTTCTCTTTTTTATTTTTTTATTTTTTTATTTTTTTTGGCCCACCTTGGTCTTTCTATCCTTGTCGTATAGTTTTCTGTTCCTCGGTTTCCTTTTCCCGATATCCATGTTTGCTAAACCTTCTTGACAAACTTTTTATTTTTAATCTCTAACCCAATAGATATCTATGATGGCTTTTAAGACACATTGGTTAACATGATGCATGTATGCTTGAGATGCGTTCGATGCATGGAATATATAAGTCGGCCCATTACCATTTTAAAGCATTTAATCATATTATTGCTAGGTGCAAACTTGTCCCAGTTGAAAAGGCCCAACAAGTTTACACT
Organism: Zanthoxylum bungeanum; assembly: GCA_019454045.1. Taxonomy (NCBI): domain Eukaryota; kingdom Viridiplantae; phylum Streptophyta; class Magnoliopsida; order Sapindales; family Rutaceae; genus Zanthoxylum; species Zanthoxylum bungeanum. Next base: position 87,434 of record SKCR01007178.1, read on the forward strand.
TTGTGATAACATGGCTAAACAACTTCAAATGATAAAAGGCCTAAACACAAAATGGCCCATTGGCATTTTAGAAGCTTTTGGCCCAATTTCCATAAAGCACGGACTCGTCCCAGTTTAAATGGCCCAACAAGCCCATACCTCATGACAAAAAGTCCAACTGATTCCAAATGACAATGGTCCTAAACACAAATATAAAGGAATAGTTTCTAATGATCCTACAACTATAGTTCATGCGCGGGTTTGCAGGGGTATATATAAAGGCTCTCGTCGACGAAGGGTTGCCCATAACTAGGTCTCCCCACTCAAGGGTCCGAGCGACCAAGTGAGCGTACCGTTTTTATACACTAAGGTACATGCCAATGAGTTATGGTGCATGACTGACTGTCAAATGGATTTCCCGTTGTAGATTCCCCAGAGGGAGGGCAGAGCGAACTCTCTTAAAAACCCAAGCCTCTTAGGCTCTTACCAGTTGGTGATAGGAATAAACAATAAGTCCTCCAAATTAGTCCATCACATTAAGCTACGAGTACATGCTTATCCAGGTGCCTTCACAGCTTTTCCTTATAGAAAGGTAGTGAATGAAGGAAGACACCAAACCATTACCTAGCATTAAAAGTGCCTTTGATTAAACCCGTTTCAGCCCACGGTAGACATGATTAACTAAAGCACAAATAACAATCACCACGAGATATTATTCGGGGCCGATTCTCTATCCCCAGTGGAGTCGCCAGACTGTAGGACACAGAACATGACGATGCATGTTGTTCTAGGCTCGCGGCCTAGTTGGGAGTACGGAGTAGCCCACGGGGGAACTAAACCGGAGAAAAAATGGAGTCGCCACCCGGTGTGAACCGGGAAAATGTGATTTAAGGTGGCACTCACCCCTCGTAATGGAAGACCTCAAACCGTTGGGTTCGGAATGGTCCCTTACTTATGCCACTTGTAGTGATATGATTTGTGCAATAAGCTAACCGAGTCTATGCAACATATATGTTCACAGGTAACTTAGATCTAGTTCGCATTCATCAAAATAAATCCTATGACTAAGTTCGCATGCTTCAAAAAATAAGTCATTATAACGGCAAGCATATAACATTCCACAACGAGCATGTTGAATCATCGAACACAAAGAACAAATAAATAACTACTTAAGCATAAACGTAAACTAAATTCCTAATGCGAAATTAAAGAACTAAATAATGCATAGAAAAATAACATAATCATGCTTAAAAATAAATGACATACTCGAATAAATCATGCTTTAATAATAAATAACGTACTAGCAACCTAATCATGCTCAAATAGATGGTTGGATGAAATGAAATACGTGTGTCTCTCAAGTGGTACATGGCATTGTATCCCGAGTGCAAAGCGCACTACCGTTCATTCGGATTCAGCTACGGAATTTACGTCCGGGTTTCCATCCGATATACCACAAGAGAGACCACATATTCCGTTCATCCGGAATTCACATCATACATCAATCCATAATACTCACATCCAATAAAGTATTTAAATAAATAAAATAAATAAAAACGAAAGATAATAAATAAAGAAAGTGCCCTTAGGTCTAACCTCTTTTGTCGTCTCTTGAAAGCGCGTTACACGGCCGTCCGAAGGGTTGATGCTCCGCAACTCTCCCGGTTTACTGGTTCAATGTTTTTCCTCGCTATTTCACTATTTGGGCTACTGTTTTCACTACGTTTCACTGCTGTTTTTAAGGTATTTTTTGGTCACTGTTTTTGGCAATTTAGGCTACTGTTTTTGTGATTTTTGTAGGGTTAGGGGCTGCGGTTTTGTCACTATTTTGGGGCAGTTTTTTAGGTGCAGTTTTCAGTGCAGTTTTGGGGCAGTTTGTGGTGGTGTACTGGGCTGTTTTGGGCAATTTTTAGATGCAGTTTTGGGCAGTTTTAGGTGCAGTTTTGGGCGTTTTCTGGACTATTTTGGGCAGTTTTTTTAGGTGCAGTTTTAGTGGCAATGAAAGGCTGTGGTGGGTGATTATTTGCGCTGAATTAAGGCAGCTGTGAAGGGCATATGACAAGGAAGTAACATGAGGCTTTTATTGGTAAGTTGAAGGGCATTCGTGAGTGTTTTACGTTGGGGCAGTGGCTATGTTGCTAAGAGCTAGGGACGTGAGTGGGGTTTGGGGCAAGTGGCGTGTCGTGAGGCAGTGAAGTGGGTCAGCTGTGGTTAATGGCGTGAAGGTGTGGGTTGAGGCAGTGGGGCTGTGTGTGAGAAAATACAAGGCAGAGGTATTTGTGTGAAGGTGTGCTAGGCTATTTTCTTTGTGTTTTTCCGTAAAAATCAGCTAGGGTCTTGTATGTTTGGTGAAGGCTTCTTTTTATAGGCAAATGGATGGGGGCTATCCTCGTTTGAAAATGAAAGGATTTGAGTAATTATGGGGATATCTCTTAATTAGTATTGATAAGGAAAAATCTTTTAATTAGGAAAGTGATTTGATTTTATTTGATTTCTTCTGTTTTGATTAGGGATATGATTTGATTTTATTTGATTTGATATTTTTTAATTATTATGTGATAAGGAAAAATCTTTTAATTAGGGAAGGTGATTTGTCTTGATTAGGAATATGATTTATTTAATTTTGGAATGAGATTTAATTTAATTTAATTTAATTGGATTTAATTTAATTTAATTTGTCACATGTGTTTTAAATATTTTTAATTATTTTTGGATGCGATTTAATGGGCTTGGGCGTGAGGCTTGGTCTCTTGGGCGTGGGCTCGGTGTGTGGTTTGGTGATGTGTTTTAAAACAGAGGTCCAACAAGCGAACCTGAAGCTAATCCAGCGAATTAAATCCAACAGCGATGTCAATTCTTGATTCTTCCCTTCCGACGTCCGTTTCCCGCGGCTTCCACAATTAAAGAGGTAGTGTCTCCATGTGAGACTCATCATCGGGACTTATATGTAAAAATGTAGTGCCTACAGTACCCTCTGACATACGTGAGCGAAAGAGCTTCTTTTGCAATTTGTACTTCTAAGATCTAAGAATAGATCTATGAAGATCTTTAATTTTAACATCATGGTATAATGATCAAATCCTTAGTTTTGACGACGAAATTAAAGTGTCATTGCATTAAGCATAAAAGATTAAGCACTAAAGTTATCATTACCATGAGTCTTCCAAAACTCATGCTCCACTATTTGCTCAACTCAGGGCTCAGGCCCGAGATGTTTCTCTATTAAATAGAATAACTTCTCAGTTCCCAAGACTATCCTGAGGTTTTATTCCCAATCGGAAAATTAAAGCTGCTTAAAGATATTTTCTCCCAGTATTATGTTTTAAACGCTAATCCTTGAGTTATCTTGATTGCTATAGTCCAAATATCCAACCAACGATTTCAGGTACTATTGAATATAATGATTACTATAGTCTAACTATATAATCAACTATAATTTAATTGGTTAAACTCAAATATATTGATTACTATAATCTAATTATATAATCAACTATAAATTGAAATAGTTTGAATACAGTCCAACTGTTTAATTAAAACAACAACCAATATTAGTCCAACTAATATATTTATGTATTGACGAAAAATGAAATGAGCGCATATTAGAAAGTATCTAAATGAAATTGCAAATTTAATACTTGCCTCCCACAATTTTTCGACGACCCTCTAACCTTCTGTTGAGTACTCAGGAAACCTAGTTTCCTAGTGGGCTATGATCCCGTTAAATAACACACAACCTTGACTTTGGCCAACAAATTGTATGATATTTAACTAGATAGATCTCTAAGATCAATTGGATCTCATCCAATTCCTAGATCCAGTAGGTGGACATCCAAGTCCGAAACATATATCTAATTGTTGGACAGTTATGACCCATAGCATCACTATTTGTACATATCATGGTGTTGTTGTACAAATTAACTATGTGACAAAGGAGATTGCTCCCTTATCATTTGTGATTAGATCACCAAGATGTATAAATGATAGGAGGTCCTTATGATTTGTTCTTGGATTGAGATGATATGAGACAGTATCAATCCACGAAGGATAAATCATTAAATATCCCTAGTCAGAGTATTATCGAGATTGGACATCGATAATGAGTAAAAGACTAGTATTACACTTGTGCGCGTTGTGAGGGCATAACGACATAGTTCTCATATATTTGGGTATAGGATACTCATGCAAGTGTAATAGGAGGTTGTGTTTGCCGATGGTACGGGAAATAGCTTTGCTCTGGATAGACCCCCTCGGAATTCCATTTGTAGTATGACTATGTTTCTATGGAAGTCCGAAATCATGGTAGGTGTATTTGGTCTTACCCTGAGACTTGCACCGCTAATACTTGCGACAATCAATATACTTTGGTTTTGGTCGTCCAGGGCTTTAATAGGTTCTGTGTACGCCTCTTCTGGGTATATTGGGAATCGTAGTGTGTTGGGTGTGATGTCAAGACGGAAGTATCACTCCAGTCATAGTGGAGATGATGGTCACGTAGGATACGGGACTGGTTCTCTTATATGCTGTAGCTATCGGGATATTATGACTAGGTCATGTATATCCGATTACAGAGACTAGTATACTACGGCTAGCACGTGACATCCGATACTGAATCGAAATATGCAATACTACGTATACTACGCTTGATATAGATCACTATATTCCTGTAAGGATATTTCTGGAGAATTGGGTAGGCATGACGCTTTGCTAGAAGCCAACCTTGTCTTGTAAATCGGTACAAACGTAGTACTAGGTACTTTCGTGTTCGGATTGTCCGATGACCGTATTTATTGCCAACATATCCTGGGATCTCATGGGTCGCTTCCCGAAGATTCACCGATGACGTATGACTCGCACCTTATTAATCTGGGATTAATTATACGAGAGAGAAAATTAATCTGGGATAATTACGGAGATATTTTATCTAGGATAAAGTATCATTTAAAAGAGAGAAAAATGATTAATTTGGAATTAATCGATAAAATAATATATTCGATATATTATACGAAATCAAATTTTGACACGGAATTAAAATTAGATTTTAATTCGAGCGAACGAGTTAATTTAGAATTATTTCGTTAGCGACGTGAATAGTGATTTTGCTAGGCATAATCATTTTATTGCATCGCAACGGAAAATTCGTTAATTTGGAATTAGCGAACCCGAGCCCGCGAGTGTTTGCGAGTGCATTTGCATTTCGAATTCGAGTGCGGCACGCAAGTCACATCAAGCGTCAAATCATTAGTCACAAAAAGCGTCAAATCACATGTCACTTTTAGTGATGTGACAAGTTGTCACTTGATTGATTGATGGTGGTAGATGGATAAGCTTTTAAAGCTTGTACTTGTTTGACTTTTTGAAAATCAAATAATTGGTATATGTTTAATTATTTTTGGAAAAAATTATCTAATTGGTATTTGTTTAATTGGAGCCAAAATCCTCTTCTTCTCTCTCGGCCAACATGCCATTTTTCTTCTAAAAAACTTACTGGTTTGACCGTGAAAATGAAGGAGAAGCAAGGTGATTTTTGCGGCAAAAATTACCGAGTGCTAGCATGCTATCGGAGTCACGTGTAGGTGATAGGGAAACCCACCCGTGGGATTGGAATACCATTCGAGAAGCTTGGAGCTTGGACCGATTTTGGAGAGCCAAAACAGTGGGCTGTTTTCATGTCACTGCCGAGCCGTGGAGGAAGGAAAAGCTTGAAGTTTTGTTCTTCGACGCATCGCTCAACCGATCATTGTGAGTATTCTGCAACTCCTTGATGTATTCGCATGTATTTCTTGCTTATAATCAATCCCGGGACCGTAGAATTTCCCAACAATGGTATCAGAGCGGATTAAAATCATGAAACTTGATTTAGGGCTAAAATTGGGTAAATTGATTTTGAGCATGATTTAATGAAATTGGATGATTGAATATGTTTAAATGTTGTTTAATTGAAGTTTGATTATATCAATTTCAAGAAAAATCGTTTGGAACAATTTTCCCAAATTTTTGTGGCTTGGCCGAAAATTATATGAACCCTAATGTCTTGGTGGTTTTGATTTTTTGATCATTGGATGAGTTAAAAACCCCACAAAGCTGAGAGTTAAAGCATGGTTTATGGGTTAGATTTTTTGATAAAATATGTTGGACATGTTTTTTGTTGATAAACATGATTAATTAGGCTAATTTGGTGTTTTCGAAATATTGATTTGGTTAATTAATTATGATATACACTTTGTGTAATTAAATTGTGAAATTGGGTTTTTGTAATTTAATTATGTTGGGATAATTATGGAAATTGGGCTTAAATGTTGTAAATGGGATTATTGGGCTTGGTTGTACCAAGCTAGGTTTAGGCTAAATTGGTTGGATCCAATTGGGCCCAAAACCGCTTCCATAAAGTCCAATTACGACTAATGGACCTTAATATTTAATTGGGCCTAATGGGCCTAAATTGATTTCTAGGCTTATGGGGTTATTCCTTGATTGGGCTTTGGTTGCCGAAGCCCACGCCTTAAAGAAATTAATTAAAAGCCCATTGGACTTTAATTAAATTAACATTGGATGTTAATCGGGCTTTGAGACCCGTAACGATTAAATTTGGAATTTAAGTCGTAAAGGTTCGTTAATAAAGTGTAGCATTTAATTTTGGAATTAAATAGCGAATTAGTATTAAATACAAATTGAATTGGATTTAATTTTGTAGTTTAATTTAATTCAAGAATTCGTACTTTGAGTACTTATTCACAAAAACGAGTTTGACTCGAGCAAAATCAAATCGTTGTTTGAACATTGTATTGTCATTAATTATCAGATTAATTAATTTGATTAGATTGATTGATAACATGCTTGTGTGAATACATGGTTGCGATGCATGAATAATGTATATCGGATGGATATTAGATGGGTGAGGCAATTTTAGAAATTGTTGTAATAAATTTGATTTATTAATTGGACCTGCGTCTCCAGCCTTATTACCTCATTACTCTTTGTATTCTCTTCTCACCTATTCCCCTCAATGTAAATGAGGTTTCTTTAGAAGTGTAGTGTAACGGGTAGAAGTAATATTTGTGCTAGCGGGAGAGAGGAAATGAAGAGATTTGATCTAGGATCAATGTGTAAAGTATCCATCCGCATATCATTATTATTTATTTATACGCGCTTTATTATGTGTTTAGAATGCATGTTTAAGGGTGTATGATGATGAGACCTTAACAAAGATAATAAATTGGTTGCCAATTTTCACGAGAAAAACCCTCACAAAATATTAAGTGTTTTTCCTTCCATTGAGTGATTCTTACTCAAGATCTAAGACTGGCAATGGTTTGTTGGCCAAAGTCAAGGCCTTTGTCTGTCGAGGATGTGTTTGAATCATGAGAGCTTTGTTCCATATCAGTGTCTTGTCCAAGTTGTGATTTATTGGCCAAAGTCAAGATCACTTCTTGTCCATCAACATTGATTACGAAGCTTTCCATGGTCAATGGGTCACGCTTAACTGGGATCACTAAGTTTGTTGTTCCAAAGCCAAGGCTTAGTTGATTCAGAGGAAAATGGTTAGGCAATATATTGGATATATTGGCATATATAAGATATATGTTTCGGACTTGGATGTCCCCCTACTGGATCTAGGAATTGGATGGGATCCAATTGATCTTAGAGATCTACCTAGTTAATTATCATACAATTTGTTGGCCAAAGTCAAGATTGTGTGACATTTAACGGGATCCTAACACACTAGGAAACACATTTTCCCGAGTACTCGACAAAGGGTTAGAGGCTCGCCGAAAAATAGTGGGAGGCAAGAATTAAATTTGCAATATTCGTTTAATTACTTGCCATACGCGCTCAAATCAAATATCATTCGTCAAATAATTTAAATGTTAGTTGGACTAATATTTAATCGTTGTTTTAATAAAACAGTTGGACTGTATTCAAATAATTTAATTATAGTTGATTATATAGTTGGACTATAATAATCATTATAATAAATAGTACCGAAATCATTGATTAAATAGTTGGACTATTAGAATCAAGATATAATTGAAAGTTTGACATTTAAAACTTGATCCTAGGGAAAATGTATTTAAATTGTTTAATTTTCAAAATTGGGAATAAAGTTTCAGGATAGTCCTTAAAACTAATAAGTTACTTTATTTGATAAAATAACATATTAGGCCTAAAGACCGGAGTTAAGCAAATAGTGGAGCATGATCTTTGGAAGATTCATGTGATGATAACTTAAGTGCTTAATCCATGAAACTTGTCAATAGACTCCTTAATTTTTTAATCAGAACTGAGGATTAGATCCTTAAAGTATGATATAGAAATTGAAGGATCTTTAAAGATCTATCCTTAGATCTTAGAAGTATAAAATTGCAATAATAACTCTTGGAGAGTTAATGAACATTCTCAATGAGATAAAGTCAAAGTTGCAATAGGCGAGAAGCACAAGGCGCACTTTACTTCGATGTTCCAGAAAGCCAAGGCTTGGCCAAAGGCTTCTGGAATATTGAAAAAGGGCAAAGGCAAAATCATTATAATCTTCTGGGAAGATAAAGGACATATCCCAAAATATCTGCCTATATTGTGGCAAACAGGATCGCGGAAGCGTGACTGCCGTTGGATAAAACAGACATGAAGGAATTGAAGACGGGGCAAGGCTCTGACTTCAAATATGTTTGTCATAAATTTATATTCATTACTAGTATTTAAAATTGGATTTTTGATACAGTGGGCTATTTTCATGTCACTGCCGAGCCATAGAGGAAGGAAAAGCTTGAAGTTTTGTTCTTCGACGCATCACTCAACCGATCATTATGAGTATTCCGCAACTCCTTGATGTATTCACATGTATTTCTTGCTTTATAATCGATCCTCAGGATCGTAGAATTTCCCAACACTAATATATGCCAATATATCCGATATATTCCTTAACCTTTTTCCTCTGAATCAACTAAGCCTTGGCTTTGGCACAACAAGCTTAATGATTCCAGTTAAGCGGGACCCATTGACCTTGGAAAGCTTCATAATCGATGTCGATAGACAAGAAGTGATCTTGACTTTGGCCAACAAATCACAACTTGGACAAGACATGCGATATGGAACAAAGCCTTCATGATTCAAACACATCCGCGATGGACAAAGGTCTTGACTTTGGCCAACAAACCAGTGCCAATCTTGGATCTTGAGAATGAATCATTCAATGGAAGGAAAACGCTTAATATTTGTTGAGGGTTTTTCGCGTAATTGGCAACCAATTAATTATCTTTGATTAGGTCTCATCATACACCCTTAAACATGCATTCTAAAAGCATAATAAGGCGTGGCAAATAAATTAATAATGATATGCAGATGGATATTTAAAACATTTTGTTCCTAGAACAAATCTCTCTATTTCCTCTCTCCCGCTAGCACAATTCTTACTTCTACCCAATTACATAACACTTCTAAAGAAACCTCATTTACATTGAGGGGAATATGTGAGAAGAGAAATACAAAGAATCAAGAGGTAATACGCTGGACACGCAGGTCCAATTTAATAAATTCTAAATTTATTACAACAATTTCCAAAATTGCCCTCACCCATCTAATATCCATCTGATATACATTATTCATACATCACATCCATGTATTCACACAAAACATGTCATCAATCAATCTAATCCAATTAATTAATATGAAATTAATGACCATTCAATGTTCAAACAACCATTTGATTTGCGCGAGTCCAGCTCGTTTAAGAATAAGCACTCAAAGTACGAATTCTTGAATTATATCAAACTATAATATTAAATCCAATTTAATTTGTATTCAATACTAATTCTTTATTTAATTCCAAATTAAATAATTACACTTTATTAATGAGCCTTTGCGACTTAGATTATAAATCTAATCTTAACGGGTCTCAAAGACCAATTAACATCCGATGTCAATTTAATTAAAGTCCAATGGGCTTTCAATTAATTTATAAGGTATGGACTTTGGCAACCAAAGCCCAATAAGGAATCAACCTTTGCCAAAAATCAATTTAGGCCCATTAGGCCCAATTAATCATATTTGGACTTTATGGAAATGGTTTTAGGACTAATTGGATCCAACCAATTATCCTAAACCAAACTTGGCCCAACCAAGCCCATTAAGCCCAAATACAACTTTATAAGCCCAATTCCAAATTTAGCCCAACTAATTAAATTTCAATATTCCAAATATCATAATTTAATCAATTAAAGTGCATAGCCATAATTAATTATTCAAATTAACATTTCCAAAATACCAATTTACATAATTAATATGCTTTATTATTATCAATTTATGTCTAACACAAATTGAAGCAAAATCAATCCCAATATGCTCTTAACTCTCGGCAATATGGAGATTTTTATATCAATTTTGATTTCAATCCAATTAAATCACAAACTAATATATCCCATGCATTTTAAACAAATCCAATTGTCTAAAATTCAAAAATCACTAAGAGCTAGGGTTCCTATACCATTCGGCCAAGGCACCAAATTTGGGGAAAATTAATCCAATTAAATTTTCTTCAAATTGATCATGCACAACTCAAAGTTAACATATTATAAGCATGCTCAAACAAAAAATTTACCAAAAACATGCTCAAATCAAAAATACCCAAATTAAAGTTAAGAACCCTAAATTCCAATTTCATGCTTAATAATCGCTCTGATACCATTGTTGGGTTTACTAGGTCAAACCAAGATCAATTAAGCAAATGAAATGTGTGAATACGCAAAGTAAGATGTCGGAAATACTCACTTTGATCGGTTGGATATTGGGGGAGAGTTCAAAAATTTCGCCTTTGAGAAGTTGCTCCAAGCTTTTCCTCCTTTGAATTCGGCCAAGCTCCTTGGTGTGATCTTCAATCCAAGCTCCAAGCTTTGTTGTTGATTCCATGCTCAAGGATTGGTTTCCTTATCACATTTGAATGATCTCCTTAGTGTGCTAGCACTTGGAAAAATTTGCAACAAATTGTTTCCTTATCTTTGTGTGACTCTCGGTCAAGCCAAGAGAAGAGAGAAAAATTGGCACAATTCCGTGAGTGAGGGAGAGAAGAGAGATGAGTGAATGACTTGTTTTGATTTCCAAAATATAAATAAAAGATATACCAAAGTTGGTATAAAGTCAATCACAATTCAACTTGTGTGTAAAACAAGTTACCATAATTCCATTCACTAACTTCCATCACCAAAAAGGTGAATGAATGACTAGTGATGTGACATGTGATGTGACATGTGGGCCCCACTTGATTCAAAATCCGAGTGGGCCCGCAACACATCCCTGGTTCGGGATCGTTAATTCCGAATTAACGAAATTTCCATTTCGGCTTAATTAAATCAAATTTAATTAAATATTTTGCCTAGTAAAATTACTATTCACATTGCTAGCGAATTAATTCTAAATTAATTCGTTCACCCGAATAAAATCTAATTTTAATTCCTCGTCGAAATCTAATTTCGTATAATATATCGAATATATTATTTTTTCGATTAATTCCAAATTAATCGTTCTCTCTTTTTAAATAGAAATTTATCTCAGATAAAATTTCTCCGTAATTAATCCTAGATTAATTTTCTCTCTCTACTAATTAATCTCAGATTAATTGTGTGTGAGTCATACGTCATTGGTGAATCTTCAGAAAACGACCCAAGAGATCCCTGGATATGTTGGCAGTAAATCCGGTTATCGGACTATCTGAACTCGTAAATACCTAGTACTACATTTTTACCGATTTACAAGACATAGTTGGCTTTTAGCAAAGCACTGTGCCTACCCAATTCTCCAGAAATATTCTAAAAATAATATATAATATGTATCAGGCGTAGTATACATAGTATTGCGTATTGCGATCCAGTATCGGATGCCACATGTTAAACTTGTGGCTGGAATTGTATCTGCCCCGTACGAAGCATATGTCGGATCTCTGGTAACTAGTCTCTATAATCGGATAAGCATGACCTTGTCATATTATCCCGATGACTGCAGTATATAAGAGTATTAGTTCTGTATCCTACGTGACCATCATCTCCATATGACTGGAGTGATACTTCCATCTCGACATCACACCCAATACACTACGATTCTCAATATAACCATAAGAGGCGTACACATAACCTGTTAAAGCCCCGAACGACCAAAACCAAAGTATATTGATTGTCGCAAGTATTAACAATGTAAGACTCAGGTTAAGACCATATACACCTACCCTGATTCAGACTTCCATAGACACATAGTCATACTACCACTGGAATTCCGAGGGGTCTATCCATAGCGAAGCTGTTTCCGTACCATCGGTAAACACAACCACCTATAACACTTGCATAAGTATCCAATATTTAAATGTATGAGAACTATGCCCTTATGCTCCCACAATACGCACAAGTGCGATACTAGTCTATTCCACATTATCGATGCCCAATCTCGATAATACTATGACTAGGGATATTTTAATGATTAAACCTTAGTGGATTAGTATTGTCTCATGTCTTATTAATCTGGAACTAATCATATGGACTTTTATCATTTATGTATCTTGGTAATCCAATTACAAATGATAAAAGAGCAATTTCCTTTGTCACATATTTAATTTGTACAACAACACCATGTTCTGTACAAATAGTGTGTTGGGATGCATGCCCTAGAGCTACTTGTGATGTAAACAGTTTTATATGTTTTGAAATAAAATGATGCATTATTCATTTACCAAATTATTTGTTTAATTTTCGCATATTATAAATCATCTTGAAATACCATAGATTAGTTATGCGCCTTCGACTTAGTGTATGAGTGTCATACACAAGATGATTTAAGTCTGAAGTTAGTAATCTTAAATAGTCCATAGAGAGCAAACAAAGTGAGTACTTTGTTTACAGTTTATCTATTGCTGCGGTCCATTCTATATTTGTATGGCGACCTTGATCCGGGATCGTCTATGTAGAGACATGGGAATGGAGGCACCTTTTATGATGTGATCATATAGGACTTGACCCATATGGAAATGACATTCTTATAATATCCGTTAAACTAAGAAAGTCATTTCAATCTACTAGATGGTCATATATAGATTGATCTTAATCTTGAGTGTACTACGAACTCCTACATCGCAGGCCATGTCCTTTGATTTATAAAGGTGAGGTTGGTGTAGCATTACTGGCCAATAGCTACGTATTTTAGGGGCATGGTCTGTTATATAGCTGGGAACGTTTTACATAGACATGGAGTTCACTGTTTCTTGCTAGAAGTAGAGGAGTATATTTCTTAAGGGTTGATTCGGTGCTTGAACGATTTGAGCGCTCAAGTCTTTCGTTTACGAATAGAAAGATTAAAATTCATAATGGTTATGAATAAATCGTTCATTAGAGAATCAATGGTATTAAGGTAAAAATAATAATTAGAGGGGTATAACAGACATTTTGACCCGACTCTAATTACGAGATACTCGTGAAGGGTCAATTCATTTGTAATGACTATATTGATGGACACCGACTTGGTTCGGTATAATATATCATCTACGGCAACGAGAGTGCAACTTCGGGTTTTTAGTGGAATAACCCGGAGTTAATAATTCAGAATATTTAATTAAGAGCTTAATTAATATTTCGAGATTATTGGAGCTTGTAACCGTAGGTCCATTTGGTCCCCGTGCTAGCTCGATTTACTATAGCGGATTTAGTATAATTGGATAGTCTAATTATAAACTCACAAAAGTAAGAATATTATTAATATGATTAATAATATTAATTGTCACACTTGAAACTTTATATTAAAAGTTAATATATAGTTTTATTAAATATATGATATTTAAACACATGTCATTTAATTATATTAGACATAATTAAATAGAAGGTTAAATAAGTAATTTCTAAATTTTGGGTTTTGGAAACCCTTGGATTTAATTTGGAAGTTACATATGTTTCAATAATATTTAACCTTTTGATTTTTTAACATATATTTCATTATGGAAATTAAAATATTGATGTTACAAAAAATTATTATTTTTCTTATGGTGGCCGAATTCATCAAGCAAAAATGGGAATGGATTTGTTTGTTTTGAAAACAAATAATCCTTGACATTAATTTGGAAGTTATGACTTTTAAAAGGTTAATTGCTTATTTAATTTTGTAACATCTTTTCAATAATGGTAATTGAAAATTTGATGTTGAAAAAAAATTGAATAATTTCCATTGATTGGCCGATTCTTTCATGTAAAGAATAGGGAGGGATTTGTTTGTTTTGGAAACAAATAACCCTATATATAAAAAGAAGATTTATTTTTCTTTTTTGTCCAAGCCTCTAATTGCAACCTTAGCCTCCATCTTCTTCCTCATTCTCACTCAATTGTTGAGAAAAGAAAAATAAGTACATGAAGAAAAATATGAGTGTGACTAGTAATCTCTAAAAGGTTTAGGGATTCATTTAGTGAATGTAGCCCACACTACTTTCCGTTGGTAACGAGACATAGCTCGGAAGGTCGAATGGTGGATCCGATAATCTACACATGGTTCACGGCAAAGCAAGATTGATGCAAGATGATCATGCGCAGATTGTCATCAATCATGAATGAAATGCACGTGATCAAAACCCAAAAATGCAATATTACCTTCACTCTTTTAATTGCTCACTGGCCATTTGGCCATTTGTAATGTCACATTTATGTGCGTGTGATGAATGAATTTGTGGAATGACATTCAGCTACTTTCTAATCTTATTATGTGGCCATGATGTGTGTACGCATGATATTTACGAATTAAAGGAACAAGTGAGGCGCAGATCAAAGGTTGATAACAGACAACGTGCATGACTGGTTGACGATAATGCATGGGAGTCAAACAGCCGCAAGTCTGTGTGCAGTGTGCGTGCATGATTCAAAAGTTGTTCGGATCTAGGATTTTGGGTGGAAAAATTCTGGATACAAAGAAGAAGGGCAGAAAAAAATTTCAAGGTCGATCCCGGGTGCCTAAGCCGCTTCCGCTGCGCGAGGAAAGTGTTTCCTACAATTGGCATCAAGAGCGAGGTTGAAAAGTGTACTTAACCTTTCTCTTTTTCATTTAAAGTTTCTGTTTTAATATATTTATATGAGTTATGAATATGATATGCATGTTTAGATGAGTGGGCACAATATGATATTCATATGATGAATGTTTTTGTTATTTCATGTGATGAATGGATTTTGAATTGGTAGTAAATTTTTCCGGCTCTTATTTTTGTAGTTGGTTTTGTTTTTGGGATGTAAGGCCATAAGGCCATTGTTTACATTTGTTGTAATTTTAATTTTCAATGTAAAAATTCAAGTTTTGTAATTTGGAGCACCGAAGTCGCAAAAGGAGCCAACGCCACTTTGAAGCGGGATTTGAAGACCAAGGGATGCCTTGGTGAATCTTATGTACTAATTAGATTAGTATAGGAAAAATAAGAGCCCGGTCAATGCAAAATATTTTTTATATTATATGTATGTTTATTTCGAATTATTTGAATAACATGTCATATAGCTTAGGGTGCCCACTCTTGCATTTTACATGCCATAACATGTTTTAGACGCATTATCATTATAGACAAAAAAATATGATTTTATGTAATTTAAAATGTTTAAACTAGAATGTGATATGCATGGAAATCAATTAATTAGATTAATTGAATTTATGGTTTAAAATTTGAATTCTAATATATTGGGCTTAATTGGTGCATAATAAATTCCATTGGTATATAGGATGGAAACCGGATATAAATTCCATAGCCGAATCTGAATGGACCGTAATATGGTATGCACTCGGGATACAATTCCACGTACCATTGGATTTTATAACGCACTAAGATTTATTAGAATGTTTAATTAAAATTTTGACCTTTTTAGAATTCCATAAATTTTAAACTTATTAGTGTTATAGTATTTTAAGAGTTAAAATATAATAGGTCACTAATACCACTCTAATTAAATTAGTTTAATTGAGTAAAACTATTAGTAAAGACTAATGTAATATTAGTGATACAATTTTTAAGAGTTAAAATTGGTTAGGTCACTTATGTTAAACTAGTGTAAATAAAAATTATGATTTAGCCGCCATAAATTTATCCACACTAGTTAAAATAAAATATTAGATATTTTATAGATAGTAACCTTATTTTTAAAATACTGAGTGGGAGAGGGATATACGACAGTATATCCCGCGATCTCCGTTGTTAGTCCAAAAACTTGAGATTCAAAAGGCGCCTCGAGACAGCTTTGCTTTCGTCCCCCTACGGATGCTGTCTATTTTGGGTCAATATCAGGTTTGGGTTCCGGGATGATAGGGATTCTAGATGTATCTTGTGAACAGACCTACCCTACGGCGGTACTTCACTCGTTAAGTCCAAGAATCCCGAAACGGCGGGTTACACTCACAAATGAATAATTAACTGTTGATAAAATTCCTTGATCAAATGAAACGGTAGTTGTTTAATATAGGAATAAGAGTTATTCCCGCATATATTAAATTGACTAAGATTGTCTCGATCTATCATGCAAGTACTTGACCTACCCTACGGCGGCACTTACTTATGGAATGATAGATTTCTGTGGCATAGTAATTCTCTTAGGTTTCTAATTCATTATTCATGGTTCATGCATCATGTTTAATTTTATGCCAAAATTATTTGATGATTTTAATATGCGATGAATGAATGTTAAATGCATGTTTATTTTATTTTCAACCATGGTTTCTCCAATTATTTCCATACTCTCAAAAGATAAATTAACAGGAGAAAAACTATGCTAAGTGGAAAAGTAACATGAACGCTATTCTAGTCAGCGAAGACCTAAAGTTTGTCCTGACAGAGGAGAGTCCTCCCGAGTCGGCCAGAAATACTGGCCAGGCTGTGCGCGATACTTACTAGAAATAGGTCACAACAAATGAGAAATCCTGCTGCTACTTGCTAGCAGGGATGTCTGAGGTTCTTACTGCAAAGCATGAACCTATGGCTCTAGCATCTCAGATGATGAAGTCATTACAGGGCATGTTTGGGCAGCCTTCGGAGCGTCAATGCCATGAGGCCATGGTCTTAGCGATGACTGCTAGGATGAAGGATGGGACATCAGTCCGAGGAGCACGTCTTGAGGATGATGACATATCTCAACACTGTTGAAAACCCATGGAGCTGGTATTGACGAGCGTAGCCAGGTGACAATGATTATGGAAACTCTTCTGAAGAGTTTCCTGCAGTTTAAAAGAAACTATGTTATGAACAAGTTGACATTTACTTTGACCCAACTGCTTAATGATATCACCCACTACGAGTCCATACTTTTGGATCCTCGTAAGCTCAGTGCTATGACAAATGTTGTCGAGTCTTCAAAATCTGCAAAGATAAAGAAGAATAACACTATAAGGCTAAAGGTATAGCTACTTGACATACGTAAAGACCTTGTTGAAGGTAACTTTACTATGAGAGTTAGGACAAGGGATGGTTTGTTTCAGTAAAACAGTGGGAGTTATCAGTTTTTTCAATTTTTTTTTCAAATAA
Source organism: Zanthoxylum bungeanum (assembly GCA_019454045.1). Classification (NCBI taxonomy): domain Eukaryota; kingdom Viridiplantae; phylum Streptophyta; class Magnoliopsida; order Sapindales; family Rutaceae; genus Zanthoxylum; species Zanthoxylum bungeanum. Next base: position 104,913 of record SKCR01007178.1, read on the forward strand.
AAGTTATTTAAATTTAAACAAAGTTGTGTTTGTTCTTGTTTTGTCATGGAAATTTGATTTATGTTTCAAAAACATTGCATGATGGTTATCATTTATCTAATAATAATAGTTATTATTTCATAAATGGATTACCTATATGCTGAGGAAACTAGAAGATAACTTTTATGTGTTAAGACCGTTAACACATAAGCCACTATTCATTATTGAAATGTTTTAGGTTGAGAAACCTAAAAATAAACGGCCAAAGATTTCTCACGATGACACATATCTATGGCATCTTAGACTTGGTCATATCCATCTTGACCGGATAGACATATTGATAAAGAACGGAGCCTTAAACCAGTTAAAGCTCAGGACTTTACCAGTTTGTGAATCATGTTTAGAAGGAAAAATGACCAAGAGACCTTTTACTGGAAAATGTATAAGAGCCAGTCAACCACTTGAGCTAATACATTCGGACGTTTGCAGACTGATGAATGTAATAGCCCGAGGTAGTTATGAATACTTCTGTCACATTCATTGATGATTATTCTTGATATGGGTATGTTTACCTAATGCATCACAAATCATATACCTTTGAAAAGTTCAAAGAGTATCGTGCAGAGGTTGAGAACCAATTAGGTAAGACAATCAAAACTCTACGATCGGATCGTGGAGGGGAATACCTCGACAGAGATTTTGATGAATTCTTAGATGAGCATGGGATAGTATCCCAGCTCACAGCGCTGAGAACAACACATCAAAATGGTGTTGCAGAGAGGAGAAATCGAACCCTACTAGACATGATGACTGTAAAATCGCTATGCATATTCTTAATGTAGTTCCATCTAAGTTTGTTCCTAAGACTCCCTTAGAGTTTTGGAATGGTCGTAAAACTAGTGTACGATATTTCTGCATATGGGGTGTCCAGCACATGTGCTGAAGAATAAGACTACAAAGTTAGAGCCACGTTCTCAGGTGTGCCTATTTGTAGGATATCCTAAGGAAACTAGGGGTGGATTCTTCTATAGTCCTGATGATAACAAAGTATTTGTATCGATAAATGCCACGTTTCTAGAGGAGGACTATATGAGGGAGTTCAAACCTCGGAGTAAGGTGTTACTCGAGGAGTTACTTACTGGTTCGACCAGCACACCACCATCAACAAAAGTTAACAAACACATAGCACCTTCGACATCTGAGAGTCAGATGCAAGTTTTTCAGAATGATCTACCACCTAGACGTAGTGGGAGGGTTGTACGACAACCTTATCGCTACCTTGGGGTTGGAGAGGCATAATTTTTCACATCCAGCGATGGTATAAATGATCCATTGACCTATCATAGTGCAATGAATGATTCTGACAAAGAGGAATGGCTCAAAGCCATGAACCTAGAGATGGAGTCCATGTACTCCAACTTAGTCTGGGAACTTGTAGACCAACCTGATGGGGTAAAACCCATAGGTTGCAAGTGGATCTACAAGAGGAATATGGGATCAGATGGGAAGGTACAGACCTTCAAGGCTAGACTAGTGGCCAGGGGTTATACCCAGAAAGAGGGAGTTGACTATGAGGAAACTTTCTCGCCAGTAGCCACGCTTAAATCCATCCACACTCTTCTATCAATTACCGCATATTATGACTATGAAATTTGGCAAATGGATGTCAAGACTGTATTCTTGAATGGCAATCTAGATGAGAGTATCTATATGATACAACCATATGGTTCATCGCCCAAGGTCCAGAGCAAAAGGTTTGCAACCTGCAAAGATCTATTTATTGACTCAAGCATGTATCTCGATCTTGGAATATAATATTTGATACTACGATCAAGTCTTATTACTTTGAACAGAATGTTGATGAGCCTTGTGTATACAAGCGCGTCATTAACAGGAATGTGGTTTTTTCTTGTTTTATACATCGATGATATTTTACTCATTGGGAATGATGTAAAGATATTATCAGACGTGAAAACCTGGCTAGCTAACCAATTCCAAATGAAAGATTTGGGAGAGGCCAGTTATATTCTTGGGATTTAGATACTTCGGGATCATAAGAAACGACTATTAGCTATGTCTCAAGCATCCTATATCGACAAGATCCTTGTGCGATTTGGGATGTAGAATTCCAAGAAAGGCAATATGCCTTATCGGCATGGAATTCATTTATAAAAGGAACAATCTCCTAAGACACCTCAAGTTGTTGAGGAAATGAGACATATCTCATACGCCTCCACAGTTGGTAGTCTCATGTATGTTATGTTATGCACGAGACCAGACATCTATTTTGCAGTAGGAGTAATCGGTAGGTTTCATTCAAACCCGGGATTGGATCATTGGGTGGCTGTGAAACATATTCTCAAGTATCTTAAGAGAACGAGAGAATACATGCTTGTGTATTCCGGTGAGGATATGATCCTAAGGGGATATACAGACTCTGATTTTCAGAGAGATATCGATTCTGTAAAATCTACATCTGGATTAGTGTTCACCCTAGGTGGTGGGGCTATAGTATGGCAGAGTATAAAGCAATCTTGCATTGCTGACTCCACCATGGAGGCTGAATATGTAGCAACTTGTGAAGTAGCAAAGGAAGCAGTCTGGCTCCGTTAATTCTTGGGAGATCTGGAAGTTGTTCCAGATATGGATACACCACTCACACTCTATTGTGATAATAGTGGTGCGGTGGCAAACTCCAAAGAACGAAGAAGACACAATAGGGAAAAGCATATAGAGAGGAAATTCATAGGAACCTGGAAGATCTGTTTACAAAGACCTTGCTGGCTAAAGTGTTTTAAGGTCACCTAGATGGTCTAGGATTACGTGACATTTCCCATTTGATCTAGTGCAAGTGGGAGATTGTTGGGATGTATGCCCTAAAGCTACATGTGATGTAAACTATTTTATATGTTTTGAAATAAAATTATGCATTATTCATTTATCAAATAATTTGTTTAATTTTCGCCTATTATAAATCATCTTGAAATACCCTAGATTATCTATGTGCCTTCAGACTTAGTGTATGAGTGTCATACATAAGAGGATTTAAGTCTGAAGTTAGTAATCTTAAATAGTCCATAGAGAGCAAACAAAACGGGTACTTTGTTTACAGTTTATCTATAGCTGCGGTCCATTCTATATTTGTGTGGCGACCTTGATTCGGGATCATCCATGTAGAGACATGGGAATGGAGGCACCTTGTATGATGTGATCATATAGGACTGGACCCATATGGAAATGACATTCTTATAATATCCGTTAAACTAAGAAAGTCATTTCAATCTACTAGATGGTCATATATGGATTGATCTTAATCCTGAGTGTACTACGAACTCCTACATAGCAGGCAATGTCCTTTGATTTACAAAGGTGAGGTTGGTGTAGCAGTCCTGGCCAATAGCTACGTATTTTGGGGGCATGGTCTGTTATGTAGATGGGAACATTTTACATAGACATGGAGTTCACTCCTTCTTGCGAGAAGTAGAGGAGTATCTTTCTTAAGGGTTGATTCGGTGCTTGAACGATTTGGGCGCTCAAGTCTTTCTGTTACGAATAGAAAGATTAAAATTCATAATAGTTATGAATAAATCGTTCATTAGAGAATCAATGGTACTTAAGGTAAAAAAATAATTAGAGGGGTATAACAGATATTTTGACCCAACTCTAATTACGAGATACTCGTGAAGAGTCAATTCATTTGTAATGACTATATCGATGGACACCGACTTGGTTCGGCATAATATATCATCTGCGACAACGAGAGTGCAACTTCGGGTTTTTAGTGGAATAACCCGGAGTTAATAATTCGATATATTTAATTAAGAGCTAAATTAATATTTCGAGATTATTGGAGCTCGGAATCGTAGGTCCATTTAGTCCCCGTGCTAGCTCGATTTACTATAGCAGATTTAGTATAATTGGATAGTCCAATTATATACTAACAAAAGTTAAAATATTATTAATATGATTAATAATATTAATCGTCACACTTGAAACTTTATATTAAAAGTTAATACATAGTTTTATTAAATATATGATATTTAAACACATGTCATTTAATTATATTAGACATAATTAAATAGAAGGTTAAATAAGTAATTTCTAAATTTTCGATTTTGGAAACCCTTGGATTTAATTTGGTTGTTACATATGTTTCAATAATATTTAACCTTTTGATTTTGTAACATATATTCAATTATTGAAATTAAAATATTGATGTTACAAAAATTTATTTTTTTTCTTATGGTGGCCGAATTCATCAAGCAAAAATGGGAATGGATTTGTTTGTTTTAGAAACAAATAATCCTTGGCATTAATTTGGAAGTTATGACTTTTGAATGGTTAATTGCTTATTTAATTTTGTAACATCTTTTCAATAATGGTAATTGAAAATTTGATGTTGAAAAAAATTTGAATAATTTCCCTTGCATGGCCGATTTTTCATGTGGAGGGATTTGTTTGTTTTGGAAACAAAAAACCCTAGATATAAAAAGAAGATTTATTTTTCTTTTTTGTCCAAGCCTCTATTTGCAACCCTAGCCTACATCTTCTTCCTCATTCTCTCTCAATTGTTGAGAAAAGAAAAATAAGAACAAGAAGAAAAATAAGAAAAATATGAGTGTGACTAGTAATCTCTAAAAGGTTTAGGGATTCATTTAGTGAATGTAGCCCACACTACTTTCCGTTGGTAACGAGACATAGCTCGGAAGGTCGAATGGTGGATCCGATAATCTACACATGGTTCACGGCAAAGCAAGATTGATGCAAGATGATCATGTGCAGATGGTCATCAATCATGAATGAAATGCACGTGATCAAAACCCAAAAATACAATATTATCTTCACCCTTTTAATTGCTCACTGGCCATTTGGCCATTTGTAATGACACATTTATGTGCGTGTGATGAATGAATTTGTGGAATGACATTCAGCTACTTCGCTAATCTGATTATGTGGCCATGATGAGTGTACGCATGATATTTACGAATTAAAGGAACAAGTGAGGCGCAGATCAAAGGTTGATAACAGACAACGTGCGTGGCTGGTTGACGATAATGAATGGGAGTCAAACAGCCGCAAGTCTGTGTGCAGTGTGCGTGCATGATTCAAAAGTTGTTCGGATTTGGGATTTTGGGTGGAAAATTTCTGGATACAAAGAATAAGGGCAGAAAAATTTTTCAAGGTTGATCCCGGATGCCTAAGCCACTTCCGCTGCGCGAGGAAAGCGTTTCCTACATAGTGATGTTATGGGTCATAATTGTCCAACACTGGGGATATGCATTGAACAGTGCAATACTTATTTTTAATGAGGTTCCGTCAAAGTCTGTTCAACAGACTCCGTATGAATATGGATAGGAAAGAAACCGGGTTTCTCATTCCTGAAGATTTGGAGTTGCTGGGCATACGTCAAACGTTTGGAAGGTACCAAACTAGAACCCAAATCAGATAAATGCCTATTTGTAGGATATCCTAGGGAAACCAATGGATATTACTTCTATCACCCACAAGAGAATGAAGTATTTGTTGCTCTACATGTTGTTTTCCTTGAGAAGGAATTCCTAAATGCAGTGGTAAGTGGGAGGAAAGTAGAACTCGATGAAAATCGGAGTGATACTGTTCCTGGCACAGAATCCTTAGCGGAACATGAAAAGTTCATCAGGGATGAAACTGTACCTTAATCTTCGAATACACAAGAACCGCGTAGGTCGGAGAGAGTCAGACCACAACCTGAGAGGTAAGGGTTTCTGATCTCACCTCATGTGGATATTAATCTCATTGAGGATAACGAGCCGGCTACATATGAGGAAGCGATACATGGTATCGACTCTGGTTTATGGCAAGATGCCATGAATTCCAAAATGGATTCCATGTACACCAACCAAGTTTGGACACTGGTTGATGCACCAGAAGGTGTAAAGCCTATTGGTTGCAAATAGGTTTTCAAGAAGAAGACCGACATGGATGGCAACGTACAAAGCTAGGCTTAAAGCGAAAGGGTATCGTCAACGACATTGTGTCGATTATGACGAAACATTTTCACCCGTTGCCATGATTAAATCCATTTGGATAATACTTACTATTGCTGTATATTTCGATTACGAGATATGGCATATGGACGTCAAAACCGTTTTCCTTAACGGAAACCTTTTGGATGATGTTTGTATGTAACACCCTGACGGTTTTATCGTACCTAGAATTGCAAACAAGGTTTGCAAGTTAAATCGATCCATTTATTGATTGAAGCAAACATCGCGTTCTTGGAACCAACATTTTGATGAGATAATAAAAGTAATAAAAGAATATGATTTCATTCAAAACGATGATGATCCTTGTGTATATAAGAAGGTTAGTGGGAGCGCATTCATATTCATTGTCCTTTACGTTGATGATGTATTGCTTATTGGCAATGACATTCCCATGCTACAATCAGTGAAAGCTTGGCTTTCATTAAAATTCTCCATGAAAGATCTGGGAGAAGCAGCCTTTATTCTTGGAATAAAGATCTACTGGGATAGATCTCGAAAGCTGCTTGGACTCTCCCAGGGCACGTACATTGACAAAGTGGTGAAGTGATTCAACATGGATCAGTCCAATAGGGGACTGTTGCCAGTGTCACATGGTGTCACTCTATCTAAAAACATGTGTCCTAAAACTCAAGATGAGAGACAACATGAGTCGGATCCAGTTCACCTCGGCAGTCGGATAAATCATGTATGCCATGATATGTACGCGACCTGATGTCTCGTATGCTTTGAGCATGTGTAGTCGCTATCAGGCCGATCCATTTGATGGTCACTGGATGGCGGTTAAGAATATCCTTATGTATCTTAGATGAACTAAGGATGCTTTCTTAATCTATGGAGATGGAGAACTTGAGGTAACTGGGTATACCGATGCAAGTTTCCAAACCGATAAAGACGACTGTAAGTCGTAATCCGAGTATATATTTTGTTTCATTAATGGAGCAGTAAGCTGAAAATCTTCCAAGCAAGAGGCTATTACCGATTCAACAACAGAAGTGGAGTACATTCCTGCAGCTGAAGCAGTAAAAGAGCCAGTTTGGATACATAAATTCCTAATTGGATTAGGAGTAGTTCCGTTAGCAGCTGAGCATGTTCCATTGTATTAGGACAATAACGGGGCTATAGCGCACGCTAAGGAATCGCAGTCTCATCAACGATCCAAGCATGTTCGTCGACGTTTCCATCTGATTCATGAGATCATACATCGTGGCGATGTGAAGATCGAGAAGGTCGCATCAGAGGACAACATTACAGATCCGCTGACGAAAGCTATTCCTCAGTAAAATTTTAAGCGACATGTACATAGTTCAGGTGTTAGATGCTTAAGTGACTGGCTATAGGCCAAATGGGAGATTGTTGGACAATTATGAGCCATAGCGTCACTGTTTGTAAAAGACATTGTAGTTTTTGTACAAATTAACTATGTGACAATGGAAATTGCATTTTATCATTTTGTAATTTGATTACTTAAATATATAAATGATAAAAGTCCTTATGATTAGTTCCAGATTATTAGATATGAGATAATATCAATACATAAAGGTTTAATCATTAAATATCCCTAGTCGTAGTATTATCGAGACTGGACATCGATAATACGGAATATACTAGTATTGCACGTGTGCGTGTTATGGAAGCGTAACAGCATAGTTCTCATATATTTAAGTATTGGATACATATGCAAGTGTGATATGAGGTTGTGTTTACCGATGGTACGAAAACATCTTCGCTCCGTATAGACCCCACAGAATCCCATTGGTAGTATGACTATGTATCAATGGGAATCCGTGTCAGGGTAGGTGTATTTGGTCTTAACCTGAGACTTGCATCGCTAGTACTTGCGACAATCAATACGCTTTGGTTTTGGTCGTCCGGGACTTTAACAGGTTCTGTGTACGCCTCTTCTAGGTTTATTGAGAATCGTAGTGTATTGGGTGTGATGTCAAGATGGAAGTATCACTTCAGTCATATGGAGATGATGATCACGTAGGGATACAGAACTGGTACTCTAATTTGTTGCAACCATCGGGATAATATGACATGGTCATGATTATCCGATTAAAAAGGCTAGTTGCTAGTGATCCGATATATGCTTCATACGTGGCAGACAATATTCCAGCCCCAGGCCTTGCATGTGACATCCGATACTGGATCGCAATACACAATACTACATATAATATGCCTCGCATAGATTATATATTCCTTTAAGGATATTTCTGGAGAATTGGGTAGGCACAGTGCTTTGCTAGAAGCCAACCATGTCTCGTAAATCGGTAAGAACGTAGTACGAGGTACTCACGTGTTCGGATAGTCTGACGATCGGATTTACTGTAACATATCCATAGATCTCATGGGTCGCTTCCCGAAGATTCACCGATGACGTATGATTCGAACATAATTAATCTTGGATAAATTACAGAGAGATTTTATCTGAGATAAAATACTTTTTGAAGAGAGAGAACGATTAATTTGGAATTAATCGATAAAATAATATATTCTATATATTAAATGAAATTAGATTTCATAACGGAATTAAAATTGGATTTTAATTCGGGCGAACGTATTAATTTAGAATTAATTCGCGAGCGATGTGAATAGTAATATTGCTAGGCATGATTATTTAATTAAATTTGATTTAATTACGTCGCAATAAAAAATTCGTTAATTCGGAATTAACGAACCCGAGCGCAGGATGTGTTCGCGGGCCCACTCGAATTTTGAATTTAGTGGGGCCCACAAGTCACATCATCTAGTCATTTAATCAACTTTTGTTGATGGGTTTTGATGGGTTGTTGGTGACTTGTCCAACACACCAAGTTGGTGAGATGAAAGATATATACCAAATATTGGTTTTGGTATATCATTGATTTGATTTTGGAAATCATACACAAGTTACAAAATTCATCTCTCTTCCTCTCTCTTCCAACGCCTTTCTCTCTCTCCCAAACCTCTCCATTGCAGTGAGCTTCACAAGGAGAAATAGAAAATTTGTTGCAAATTTGCAAGAGCTAGCACTCACAAGGAATCCTATAAGGTGATAGGGAAACTTCTCCCATTGAGCTTGGAATCAATCTTAAAGCTTGGAGCTTGGAGATCAACTTCAAAGAGGAGATCTTGGAGGACTTCTCAAAGGCAAATTTTTGTTTACAAAGCATCCTACAACCGTTCTTTGTAAGTATGTTTTCGCCATTCTTACTTCTTGTATTCACATGTTTTATGCTTGAATTGATCTTGGGAACACCTTAGAAACCCAACAGTTAGTGGGAGCACACTGACAGTGATTGTCCTATATAATGATGACATATCATTTCATTGAAATGACATTCCCATAATACAATCGGTGAAAGCTTGGCTTTCATGAAAATTCTCCATAGAATACTTAGGAGAAACAACCTTTATACTAGGAATAAGGATCTACTGTGATAGATCTAAATGTTGTTGGCACTCTCCAAGAACTCGTACATTGAAAGATATGTACGTGACCTGATGTCTCATATGCTTTGAGAATATGGAGTCACAATCGGGCCAATCTAAGTGTTGGTCACTGGATTGATGTTAAGAACATCCTTAAGTATCTTAGACGAACCAATGATACTTTCTTAAGCTATGGAGAATGAGAACTTGAAGTGACTGGGTTCACCATTGCAAGTTTCCAAACCGACAAAAACGACTATAATATAGTTTGAATAACAGAATAGTGAGCTGGAAATCTTCCAAGCTAGACATTGTTGCCGAATAAACAACAAAAGCATAACACTGCAGCTGAGGCAGTAAAAGAAGCATTTTAGATCTATAATAATCCTAATTAGATTAGGTATAATTCTTTTAGCAACTGAGCTCGGCTACAACATAGGATAAATAATTAATGGTCTCATCAACGATCCAAGAATGTACTTCAAATGGTTTCAACTGATTCATTGGATCATACATCGTGGTGATGTGATGATCGAATAAATCGCATCAGATGATAACATTGCAAATCTGCTGACGAAAGTTCTTTCTCAACAGAAATTTGAGCGACACGTACATAGTTCAGGTGTGGGACACTTGAGTGATTGGCTATAGGCCAAGTAGGAGATTGTTGGACAATTATGACCCATAGCATCACTATTTATACAGAACATGGTGTTATTGTACAAATTAACAATGTGACAAAGGAAATTGATCTTTTATCATTTGTAATTTGATTACCGGGATATATAAATGATAAAAGTCCATATGATTAGTTCCGGATTAATAAGATATGAGAGAGTATTAATCCACTAAGGTTTAATCATTAAAAATCCCTAGTCGTTGTATTATCAAGATTGGACATCGATAATGCGGAATAGACTAGTATTGCAATTATGTGCGTTGTGGGAGCATAACGGTATAGTTCTCATATATTTAAGTACTGGATACTTATGCTAGTGTGATAGGAGGTTGTGTTTACCGATGGTACGGTAACAGGTTCGCTCTGGATAGACCCCTCAGAATCCCATTGGTAGTATGACTATGTGTCTATGGGAATCCGAATCAGGGTAGGTGTATTTGGTTTTAACCTGAGACTTGCATCGCTAATACTTACGACAATCAGTATACTTTGGTTTAGGTCGTCCGAGACTTTAACAGGTTCTGTGTACGCCTCTTCTGGGTATACTGAGAATCGTAGTGTATTGGGTGTGACGTCAAGATGGAAGTATCACTTCAGTCATATGGAGATGATGATCACGTAGGATACAGAACTAGTACTCATAAGTACTGCAGTCATCGGGATAATATGACTAGGTCATGTTTATCCGATTATAGAGACTAGTTACCAGAGATCCGACATAAGCTTCGTACGCGGCAGACACAATTCCAGCCCTATGCCTAGCATATGACATCCGATACTGGATCGCAATACGCAATACTATGTATACTACGCCTGACATAGATTACATATTCCTTAAAAGAATATTTCTATAGAATTGGGTAGGCACAGTGCTTTCCTAGAAGCCAACAATGTCTTGTAAATCGGTAAGAATGTGGTACTGGGTACGCACATGTTCGGATATTCCGACAACCGGATTTACTGCCAACATATCTAGGGATCTCATGGGTCGCTTCCCGATGATTCACCAATGACGTATGACTCGAACATAATTAATATGGGATTAATTAGAAGAGAGAGAAAATTAATCTAGGATTAATTACGGCGAAATTTATTTGGGATAAAATTCAATTAGAAGAGAGAGAACGATTAATTTGGAATTAATCGATAAAATAATATATTCAATATATTAAATGAAATTAGATTTCATAACGGAATTAAAATTAGATTTTAATTCGGGCGAACGAATTAATTTAGAATTAATTCGCGAGCGACTTTAATAGTAATTTTGCTAGGCATAATTATTTAATTAAATTTGATTTAATTACGTCGCAACGGAAAATTCGTTAATTCGGAATTAACGAACCCAAGCCCGAAATGTATTTATAGGCCCACTCAGATTTTGAATTCAAGTGGGGCCCAGACAAGTCACATCACCTAGTCAATTTTATCAACTTTTGGTTGGTGGAAGTTGGTGGTTGGTGGAAGCTTGTAAAACACACAAGCTTACTTTATGTCATTTTGGAATGACTTTTACCCAATTTGATTTTGGTAATATGTAATTGATTTTTGGAAAACAATTACACATAACACAAGTAACAAACTCTTTTTCTCTTCTTCTTCATGAAAGTGGCGTGAACATTGGGCATTTTTTCTCTTCATGGGCGTGAACCTAGGGTTCATTTCCTTTGATTTTTTATTCACAAATCAATAATGCTAACACATCAAATGAGTCATACAAAGGTGTTAGGGACAATAACCATTGAGTTTGGAATTCAAGAACAAGATTGGAAGCTCAACATACATCAAATGAGAAGCTTGGAGCAACTTCGATGGAGGCAAAAGTTTTGAACTCTACACCTACATCCAAGCCGATCAAAGTGAGTATTTCCGCTACTTTACTTTGCGTATTCACATGATTTTATGCTTAACGATCTTGGTTATTATTCTTAGAGAACCCAACAGCCATGGTCTCAATAATGACTACTAGGATGAAGGATGGGACATCAGTCTGAGAGCACGTCTTGCAGATGATTTACTCATTATTGAATCTCTAGTAGTGGAGGATGATAAATCTGCCTGTATTATTGATTCTGGAGCCACTAACCATGTTTGTTCATCTTTGCAGCTACTTGACTCATGGATGAACCTTGCTGAAGGTGACTGTACCATGAGGGTCGAGACAGGTGACCGGTGCGTAATCACACGCATATAACACAAACGCATGTATCATTCAAGTAGTATAAAAATATCGATCCCACGAGGACTTAATTCCTACTATTTTTATTAATTATTGATACTATTTATTTACAAGTATCTAATTAAAGGAAGAATATAATGATTTATTTTGGTTGGTTGAATATGGATTTGCGAAATAAATAAATAAATAAAAACATAAAAGAAAATATTAAAGAAAATAAATAAAAGACACAAATATGTAGGGTTGTGATTCCGCACAATATTATTCTAATGATGAATTGATTCTCTTATATATGTGTAATAAATCAGTTTGTGAACCTGGAACACGAAATTATGAAAAAGCCTCTGTCATTGGCTTATGCAAACACTTAAATAACCCAATTAATCATATGTCTATGTTAACCAAGTTACCTGAATTAATTATGTTCAAGTTCCAATTGTGGCTACCCCCGTCCGACCAAATATATGTCTATCATGTAAGGAAATCTATTAAAGGGTTATCTATCCTCAATGAAGATCGTGGGCTATTGAATCTAAGGCTAAAACCTAAAATCCATTCGTCAAGTTCATTTTAAGTTTACCACATCAATCTTATTGGTGATCAGGCAACAAGAAGCATTAAGCTTAATATTCAATAAACAAACTAAAAAATTACCTAATATATATTAAATCAATTATTAAGCATGTGAATATTGTGTTTCATCACTACCTTAGAATAAAAATAAAATGCTAGGGTTAGGGGATCCACCTTTACTATTCTAATTTAGAAATCTCCCTTATTATAATATAGAATTTATCAATGATATTACCAATCGACCATATAGGCGGTATCCTCATTAAGTCATATTAAGTCCAACCGACCATAAAGGCGATATTATTTTTTGTCCATAACCGGCCATATAAGCAGTAATCATCTATCAAATAAAGACTGGCCATATAAGCGGTGTCACATTATTTCAAATAAATAAAACCAGCCAATAAGGCGGTATTAAATTTAGTCCAGATTATAATTTCCATATTATAAATAAGGGAGATTAATCTAAATTAAAATAGTAAAAGCTTTACCCTTCCCCCAGCAGAAATCTAATTGCAAAGCATAAAAGAAAAGTAAAGAAAAGAAACTATTAATATTACTGAAAATAAAATAAATAAATTAAATTACAAAAATTAAATACAAACAAGATGCAATCCTTAAATTCCTTACAAAACCCATGGAAAGCATGAAGCAAATGAAGTGAAATTGGGCTTAATTTATAGCCAAAATTTTCCTATGCGCGTCGCGACATGTGGACGTGTAATGCATTTGATGCGGCTTCGACACGTGGCTATTGATGTGGCATGCACAATCCGTCGACCCAATGAAATGCTGACATGTGGCACGTATTATGATTCGGTCCACTGAGATGGTGACACGTGGCGAACGATGATTGGCTGATGGTGACGTGGTGACATGTGGCATGTTGACTTAGTTTGAAGCTAACACGTGGTGAACACGTGGATGACACATGGCTACCATGTGGCATGCGGTTTATACGGCCCAATCGGATGATGACACGTGGCACACGCTTTGTCGGCAGCATGTGATGATGACAGATGGCACGGCACACGTTAGTGGTCGGGACGCGCAGTGAGTGTCGCGAAGGCCAAATTATAATTTTGCCCTTCTTGTCCATTTTTCACTGTTTTGTCCCTAAATTACTTCCAATTCTTCCTAATATTTATTTATCTGTAAAATAACACAAAATACATCAAAATGTTCACAAAACTCAAGAAACTGTACAAAATATTAGGCCAAATGAGTGGGAAATAATGATATAATTACCACTCATCAACAGGGGATGTCGTTTTAGCAAGAGTAGTGGGAGTTTCTAGTTTAAATTTAACAAATAATAGTTATTTAAATTTGAACAATGTGTTATTCATTCAAGGTTTTCACATGAATTTGATTTCTGTTTCTAAACATTTGGATGATGGTTATTCAGTTTCTTTTAATAGCAATTTAGTTATTATTGGTCGAAATAGATTAACCATATGCATATGAAACTCATAAAATAACTTGTATATGTTAAGACCGTTAACACATAGGTCACTGTTCAATGCTGAAATATTTAAGGTTGAGAAATCTAAAACTAAATGGAAAAAGATTTCTCACAATTACATATATCTATGGCATATTAGAGTTGGTCATATCAACCTTGACCGGATAGACAGATTGATAAATAACGGAGCCTTAAACCAGTTAAAGCTCGAAAATTTAGTAGTGTACAAATCCAATTTAGAAAGAAAAATGACCAATAGACCTTTTACTGGAAAAGGTATAAGAGCTAGTCAACCACTTGAGCTAATACATTCGGACGTTTACAGACCGATGAATGTAAGAGCCCGAGGTGGTTATCAATACTTCATCACATTTATTGATGATTATTCCAGATATGGGTATGTTTACCTAATCCAGCACAAGTCAAATACTTTTGAAAAGTTCAAGGAGTATCGTGCTGAGGTTGAGAACCAGTTGGGTAAAACAATCAAAACTCTATGATCAGATCGTGGAGGAGAATACCTTGATAGAGATTTCAAGGAATTCTTAGTTGAGCATGGGATAGTATCCCAACTCATAATACTTGGAACACCACAGCAAAATAGTGTTGCAGAGAGGAAAATTAAGACCCTACTAGACATGATGAGATCTATGTTTAGTTATATCTCACTACCTAGTTCATTCTGGGGATATGTACTGCAAACTGCAAGGCATATCCTTAGTGTAGTTCCATCTAAGTCTGTTTATAAACTCCCTTAGAGTTGTGGAATGGTCGTAAAATAGTTTACGATATTTTCCACATATTGGGATGTCCATCACATGTGCTGAAGAATAAGACTACAAAGTTGGAGCCACGTTCTTAGGTGTGCATATTTGTAGGCTATCCTAAGGAGACTATGGGTGGATTCTTCTATAGTCCTGATGATAATAAAGTGTTTGTATTGACAAATGCTACATTTCTAAAGGAGAACTATATGAGGGAGGTCAAGCCTCGAAGTAAAGTTTTACTCAAGGTGTTACTTACTGGTTCGACCAGCACACCATCATCAACGATAGTTGAAAAATATAAAACACCTTCGACATCTGAGCTTCAGATGCTAGTTCGTCAGAATGATATAGTACCTAGACCCAGTGAGAGGGTTGTACAATAACCTAATCAGTACCTTGGGTTGGAGAGGCACGAGTTGTCGCATCCAGTGTGATGGTATAGATGATCCATTAACCTATCATAGTGCAATGGATGATTCTGAAAAAGAAGAATATTGGCTCAAAGCCATGAACGTAGAGATGAAGTCCATGTACTCCAAACTAGTATGGGAACTTATAGACCAACCTAATGGGGTGAAACCCATAGGTTGCAAGTGAATCTATAAGAGAAATAGGGGAGCAGATGGGAAGGTACAGACCTTCACTTTTAGGCTCATGGCCTAGGGTTATACCAAAAAAAAGAGTTGATTATGAGGAAAATTTATCGCAAGTAGCCATGCTCAAATCCATCCACACTCTTCTATATATTTCCGTATATTATGACTATGAAATTTTGCAAATGGACGTCAAGACTGCATTCTTCAATGGGAATCTTGATGAGAGTATCTATATGATACAACTAGAGGAGTTTATAGCCCAAGGTCAAGAGAAAATGGTTTGCAAGCTGCAACGGTCCATTTATAGACTTAAGCATGCATATCGATCTTGGAATATAAGATTTGATACCACGATCAGGTCTTATGATTTTGAGTAGAATGTCGATGAGCCTTGTGTATACAAGCGCGTCACGATGGGAATGTGGTTTTTCTTATTTTATACGTCGATGATATTTTACTAATTGGGAATGATATAAAGATATTATCAGACGTGAAAACCTAGCTATCTAACCAATTCCAAATGAAAGATTTGGGAGAGACCAGTTATGTTATTGTGATTCAGATATTTTGGGATCGCAAGAAACGACTGTTAGTTATGTCTTAGGCATCCTATATCGATAAGATCCTTATGTGATTTGGGATGTAGAATTCCAATAAAGGAAACATGCCTTATCAGCATGGAATTCATTTGTCAAAGGAACAGACTCCTAAGACACCTTAAGATGTTGAGGAAATGAGACATATCCCATATGCCTCAACCGTTGGTAGTCTCATATATGCTACGTTATGCACAAGACTGGACATCTATTTTGCAGTGGGAGTAGTCAGTAGGTTTCATTTGAACCCAAGATTGGATCACTAGGTGGTTATGAAACACATTCTCAAGTATCTTAAGAGAATGAGAGATTATATGCTTGTGTATTCCGGTGAGGATATGATCCTAAGGGGATATACAAACTCTAATTTTCACACAGTTGTCGATTATAGGAAATCAACATATGGATCAGTGTTTACCCTAGGTGGGGGGCTATAGTATGGCGGAGTATAAAGCAATCTTGCATTGCTGACTCCACCATAGAGGCTGAATATGTAGCAGCTTGTGAAGCAGCTAAGGAAGTAGTTTGGCTCCGTAAATTCTTGGGAGATCTGGAAGTTGTTTAGACATGGATAGACCACTCACACTTTATTACGATAATAGTGGTGCAGTGGAAAACTCCAAAGAACAAAAAATCCACAATAGGGGGAAGCATATAAAGAGGAAATATCATCTCATCAGGGAGATAGTGTGGAGAGGAGATGTTACCGTCAAAAATATTTCATTCACAGAGAACCTAGCTGAGCTGTTTACAAAGTCCTTGTTGGATAAACTGTTTGAAGGTCACCTAGATGGTCTATGATTACGTGACATGTCCCATTTTCTAGTGTAAGTGGGAGATCGTTGGGATGTATGCCCTAGAGCTACATGTAATGTAAATAGCTTTATGTGTTTTTGAAATAAAATGATGCATTATTCATTTATCAATGTGTTTGTTTAATATTAGCATATTATAAATTATCTTGAATAGCCTAGATTACTTATGTACCTTCAGACTTAGTGTGTGAGTGTCATACAATAGGATTTAAGTATGAAGTTAGTAATCTTAAATAGTCCATAGTGTTATCAACACATCCAACGAACCGATCAAAGTGAGTATAATTTTCGCTATATTCTTTTGAGTATTCACATATGTTTATGCTTATTAGATCTGGGATTGATCTTAGAGACCCAACAATGGTATCATGAGCCTATTTAAGCATGAAATGGATTAGGGTTCATAATCTTGAATTTGGGGATTTTGTGATTTGAGCATGATTTCATCAAATTGATTGGTTGAGTATGCTTAGATTATGATAACTTAGAGTTAAGCATGATTAATTTTGAGAAAAAAATTGATTAGATTAATTTTCCCCTAATTGCTTATGTTGGCCGAATATATGGACCTTTATATGTCATGGTGATTTATGTTTTTTTAGACCATTGGATGTGTTTAAAATGCTTGGATATATTGATTTGTGATTTAATTGGATTGTAATCAAAATTATTGAAAAAATATCCATATTACCGTGAGCATCAAGAGCATGTAATGACTTGATTTTGTTTCAATTGTGTTGGAGATGAATTGAATATGTTAAAGCATGATTAATTCTGTAAATTGGTATTTTGGAAATGTTAATTTGAATGATTAATTATGGCTATATACACTTTAATTCAATAAATTATGATATTTGGAATATTAAAATTTAATTAATAAGGCTTAATTTGGAATTGGGCTATTGTTGTTGTATTTGGGCCTTATGGACTTGGTTGGGCCAAGTTGGTTTATGACAATTGGATTGGATCCAAATTGGGCCTAAAACCATTCCATAAAGTCCAAATGTAATAAATGGGCATTTAAATAAATAATTGGGCCTAATGGGCCAAAATTAATTTTATGGCAAATGGTGATTCCTTATTGGGCTTTGGTTGCCAAAGTCCATGCCTTAAGAAATTAATTGAAAGCCCATTGGACTTTAATTAATTGACATTGGATGTTAATTGAGCTTTGAGACCTATTAAGATTAGATTAGAATCTAAATCATAAAGGCACATTAAAGGTGTAATTATTTAATTTGGAATTAAATAAAGAATTAGTATTGAATACAAATTAAATGGATTTAAAATTGTAGTTCAATATAATTAGAGAATACGCACTTTGAGTACTTATTCTCAAACGAGTTGGACTCGCGTAAGTCAAATCGTTGTTTGAACATTGGATGATCACTTAATTCAAAGATTAATTAATTAGATTAGATTGATTGAATAACATGCTTTGTGTGAATACATGGATATATTATATGAATAATGTATATTGGATGGATATTAGATGGGTGAGGGAAATTATGGAAATTATTGTAATAAATTTAGAATTTATTAAATTGGACCTGCGTGTCTAGCCTTTATCTCTCGATTCTTTGTAATTCTCTTCTCACCAATTCCCTTCAATGTGATGAGGTTTCTTTATTGTATTATGTAATTGGGTAGAAGTTAGAATGGTGCTAGCCGGGGAGAGGAAAAAGAGTGATTTGTTCTAGGAACAATTTCTGAGATATCCATCCGCATATCATTATTATTTTATTTATCGCGCCTTATTATGCTTTCAGAATGCATGCTTAAGGGTGTATGATGAGACCTAATCAAAAATAATTAATTGGTTGCCGATTACATGAAAAACCATCAATCAAATATTAAACATTTTCCTTCCATTGAATGGTTATTTCTTAAGATCCAAGATTGGCATTGGTTTGTTGGCCAAAGTCAAGATCAATGTCCATCGCGGATGTGTTTGAACCATAAAAGCTTTGTTCCATATCGCATGTCTTGGGAAAGTTGTGATTTGTTTGCCAAAGTCAAGGTCACTTCTTGTTCATCGACATGGATTACGAAGTTTTCCAAGGTCAATGGGTCCCGCATAACTGGAATCATTAAGCTTGTTGAACCAAAGCCAAGACTTAGTTGATTCAGAGGAAAATGTTAGGAAAATATATTGGATATATTGGCATATATATTGTATATATGTTTCGGACTTGGAGGTCCACCTACCGAATCTAGGAATTGGATGAGATCCAATTGATCTTAGAGATCTACCTAGTTAAATATCATACCACTTGTTGGTCAAAGTCAAGGTTGTGTGTTATTTAACGGGATCCTAGTCTAATAGGAAACTAGGTTTCCCGAGTACTCAACAGAGGGTTAGAGGCTCGTTGAAAAATAGTGGGAGGCTAGTATTGAATTTGCAATTCCATTCAAATACGCGCTTTCAAATTATTTCGTCATTATATATATTTATTAGTTGGACTAATATTTTATTATTTTTCTTATAACAGTTGGACTGTACCAAAAAATCGTTAATTGAATAGTTAGACTATTGCAATTAAGATGACTGGAATGATCGGGGTTAGAGACATTATCATGGGCGAAAATGTCTTTAATGGTGCGAAATTTCCTGATTAGAATATGAACCTCAGGATTGTCCTGGGGGCAGAGAGGATGCTCTATACGATAGAGAGACCTCTCGGGCCTAAGCCCGGAAATGAGCAGCCGTTTGAGCTTGAGCTTTGGAAGACTCATAGCGATGACAACTCAACTGCTCAATCTATCATGCTCGCTACGATGACCCCTCAATTTTGTCGCCAAAATAAGGGATTGGATCCCTATACTATGATGGAAAAATTGAAGGACCTTCATTAATCTAACCTTAGATTGCAAAGGTATGAATTGCAGAAAAAGCTCTTTCACTCTCGAATGTCAGAGGGTACATCTATCGAGCATCATATGTCACAGATGATTGCTGATATTGAACAGCTGGGTCAGCTAGGCAGGACCTTTGAGTCTGAGACTTCTATAGATTTGATCTTGTAGTCTCTTCCTGACAGCTGGAGCGGGTTCATCGTGAACTACAATATGATGAACCAAGACCATACTCTTGGAGAGCTGATGGAAATGCTGCGTGAAACAGACAAAAAGCTGATGGAAATGCTGCGTCAAAATCTTCTGGGAAGGCAAAAGACAAATCCCAAGATGTATGCTTGTAGTGTGGCAAACAGGGTCAATGGAAGCGTGACTGCCGTGAGTACAAGGCGCATATGAAGGAAATCAAAGTGGACAAGGCATCAGCTTCAGGTATGTTTGTTATAGAAATAAATATGTCTACTTCTAGTTTTAAAAATTGGATTTTTTATTCTGGTTGTGGTATTCATTTATGTACTGATGTACATGATCTGCAGATTAGCAGGAGACTGGCTTCAGGGAGATTGATCTACGAGTTGGAAACGGGACCAAGGTCGATGTTTTGGCTGTAGGAACTTATATTTTGGAACTGCCTCCGGGCATGTACTAAACTTATCAGACTGTTATTATGTACCTAGTTTGATTAGGAATATTATATATGTATCTTTATTAGCCCAATATGGGTATACTTTTTTCTTTTAGAAACACTGGGTGTTTTATGTATAAAAGTGATATGGAGATATGCAGTGCTGATGTGAATAATGGTCTTTATATTTTGAATATAAATCAATCTCAAACATATAATGTAACAAACAAAATGCTTAAACTAAGTAACAAAGATGAAACTTATATGTGGCATTGTCGTCTGAGACACATTAACAAGACTCGTATATCCACACTTTCGAAGAGTGGGTACTTGGATGGATTTGATCCAAATTCATATGATGTCTGCGAATCTTGTTTATTAGGCAAAATTCCTAAAACACATTTTAGCGGTAAAGGGGCACGTGCCACCGAACTGTTAGCCCTCGTTCATAGTGACGTATGTGGGCCCATGTCTAGCCAGGATATAGGTGGATATGAATACTTCATAACCTTTACTGATGACGCATCGTGTTATGGTTATGTGTATCTTATGAGACACAAGTCGGAAACCTTTGAGAATTTCAAAGAGTTCGACATGAAGTAGAAAAACAGACCGGTAAAAGTATTAAGACATTACGGTCGGACCGTGGTGGAGAATACTTGAGCAATGATTTTCTCGATTACTTGAAAGAGTATGGTATTCTTTCACAATGGACTCCTCCCGGAACACCTCAATTAAACGGTGTGTCCGAACGGAGAAACCGAACTTTGTTGGATATGGTAAGGTCGATGATGAGTCGCACAAAGCTACCTATTTCCTTCTGGGGATATGCATTGAACATTGCAATACTTATTTTGAATAAGGTTTCATCAAAGTCTGTTCAACAGACTCCGTATGAAATATGGACAGGAAATAAAGTGGGTTTCTCATTCCTGAAGATTTGGTGTTGTTAGGCTTACGTTAAACATTTGGATGGTACCAAACTTGAACCCAAATCGGATAAGTGTTTATTTGTAGGTTATCATAGGGAAACCAAAGGATATTACTTCTATAACCCCACAAGAGAACAAAGTATTTGTTGTTATACATGCAGTTTTCCTTGAGAAGGAATTCCTAAATACAGTGGTTAGTGGGAGGAAAGTAGAACTCGATGAAAATGGGAGTGATACTGTTCCTAACACCGATTCCTTAACGGAACATGAACAGTTCATCAGGGATGTGACTGTACTACAATCTTCGAATACACAAGGACCACGTAGATCGGAGAGAGTCAGAAAACAACCTGAGAGGTATGGGTTTTTGATCTCACCTCATTTGGATATTAATCTTATTGAGGAAGAGGAACCGGCTACGTATGAGGAAGCGATACAAGGTATCGACTCCGGTTTATGGCAAGATGCCATGAAATCCGAAATGGATTCCATGTACACCAACCAAGTTTGGACACTGGTTGATGCACCAGAAGGCGTAAAGCCTATGGTTGTAAATGGGTCTTCAAGAGGAAGACCGACATGGATGAGCTAAAAACAAACTATAACGAAAGCTAGGCTTGTAGCGAAAGGGTATCGTCAACGACATGGTGTCGATTTCGACTAAACTTTTTCACTTGTGGCCATGATAAAATCCATTCGGATAATGCTTGCTATTGCTGCATATGGCAGATGGACGTCAAAACCACTTTCCTTAACGGAAACCTTTTGGAGGGTTTATATGCAATAGCCTGACGGTTTTGTCGTACCAAAACAAGCAGACAAGGTTTGCAAGTTAAATCGATCCATTTATAGATTGAAGCGAGCATCGCGTTCTTGGAACCAACGTTTTGATAAAATCATAAAAGAATATGATTTCATTCAAAATGAGGAGGATCCTTGTGTATATTAGAAGGTTAGTGGGAGTGCACTGACATTCATTGTCCTTTACGTTGATGATGTATTGCTTATTGGCAATCACATTCCCATGCTACAATCGGTGAAAGCTTGGCTTTCATTAAAATTCTCCATGAAGGATCTGGGAGAAGCAGCCTTTCTTCTAGGAATAAAGATCTACCGGGATAGATCTAGAAAGCTGCTTGGACTCTCCTAGAGCATATATATTGACAAAGTGTTGAAGAGATTCAACATGGAACAGTCTAAGAGGGGACTGTTGCCAGTGTCACTCTATCTAAGGACATGTATCCTAAAAATCAAGATGAGAGAGACAACATGAGTCGGATCTCATTCGCTTTGGTAGTCGGATCGATCATGTATGCCATGATATGTACGTGACCTGATGTCTCATATACTTTGAGCATGTGTAGTCGCTATCAGGCCGATCCAGGTGATGGTCACTGGATGGCGGTTAAGAACATCCTTAAGTATCTTAGACGAACTAAGGATTCTTTCTTAATCTATGGAGATAGAGAACTTGAGGTAACTGGGTTTACCGATGAAAGTTTCGAAACCGATAAAGACGACTGTAAGTCGCAATCTGGGTACATATTTTGTTTGAACAACGGAGCAGCAAGCTGGAAATATTCCAAGCAAGAGACTGTTGTCGATTCAATAATTGAAGCGGAATATATTGCTGCAGCTTAAATAGCAAAAGAGGCAGTTTGGATCCGTAAATTCCTAATTAGATTAGGAGTAGTTCTATTAGCAGCTGAGCCCGTTCCATTGTATTGTGACAATAACGAGGCTATAAAGCAGGCTAAGGAACCGTGGTCTCATCAATGATCTAAGCATGTTTTCCGACGTTTCCATCTGATTCGTGAGATCATACATCGTGGTGATATGAAAATCGAGAAGGTCGCATCAGATGACAACATTATAGATCCGCTGACGAAAGTTATTCCTCAGCAAAAGTTTGAGCGACATGTACATAGTTCAAGTGTTATTGCTTAAGTGACTGGCTATAGGCCAAGTGGGATATTATTGGACAATTATGACCCATAGCGTCACTATTTGTAAAAGACGTTGTGGTTTTTGTACAAATTAACTGTGTGACAATGGAAATTGCTATTTTATCATTTTGTAATTTGATTACTTGAATATATAAATGATAAAAATCCTTATGATTAGTTCCGGATTATAAGATATGAGACAATATCATCCACAAAGGTTTAATTATTAAATATCCCTAGTCGTAGTATTATCGAGACTGGACATCGATAATGCGGAATAGACTAGTATTGCACTTGTGCGTGTTACGGAAGCATAACAACATAGTTCTCATATATTTAAGTATTGGATAATTATGCAAGTATGATAGGAGGTTGTGTTTACCGATGGTACGGAAACATCTTTGCTCTGGATAGACCCCTCAGAATCCAATTGGTAGTAGGACTATGTGTCTATGCGAATCCGATTCAGGGTAGGTGTATTTGGTCTTAACCTAAGACTTTCATCGCTAGTACTTGCGACAATCAATACGCTTTGGTTTTTGTCATATGGGACTTTAATAGGTTCTGTGTACGCCTCTTCTAGGTTTATTGAGAATCGTAGTGTATTGGGTGTGATGTCAAGATGGAAGTATCACTTCAGTCATATCCAGATGATGATCACGCAGGGATACGGAACTGGTTCTCTATTATGTTGCAACTATCGGGATAATATGATAAGGTCAATATTATCTGATTATAGAGACTAGTTGCTTATGATCTGATATATGCTTTATACGGGGCAGACACTATTTCAGCCCCAGGTCTTACATGTGACATCAGATACTGGATCGCAATACGCAATACTATGTATAATACGCCTGACAAAGATAATATATTCCTTTAAAGAATATTTCTGGAGAATTGGGTAGGCACGATGCTTTGCTAGAAGCCAGCTATGTCTTGTAAATCGGTAAAAACGTGGTACCGGGTACGTACGTATTCGGATAGTTCGACAACCGGATTTACTGCCAACATATCCAGAGATCTCATGGGTCGCTTCCCCCGAAGATTCACCGATGACGTGTGACTCGAACATAATTAATCTAGGATTAATTTCGCGAGAATTTATCTAGGATAAAATTCAATTAATAGAGAGAGAACGATTAATTTGGAATTAATCGATTAAAATAATATATTCGATATATTAAATGAAATTAGATTTCATAACGGAATTAAAATTGGATTTTAATTCGGGCGATCGAATTAATTTTGAATTAATTCGCTAGCGACTTTAATAGTAATTTTGCTAGGCATAATTATTTAATTAAATTTGATTTAATTAAGTCGCAACGGGAAATTCGTTAATTTGGAATTAACAAACCCGAGCCCGGAATGTATTTTCGGGCCCATTCGGATTTTGAATTAAAGTGGGGCCCACAAGTCACATCACTTGTCCATCAAGTGTCAAAGTGGAGTGATGGGAGTAGTTGGGGACATTGAATGCAATTTTCCCTCCAAACATTTGGTTTAGCTTTTTGGAAAAGCATATACCAAATTTGAGAGACTTTTTGGTATTAGGTTTTTTAGAAAAACAAAACACCAAAATTTGAAAAGCTCTCCCTCTCCAATTCTCTCATTTCCGTGAGTTTCAAAGAATCATCCTGATGTCACATGCAAGGCCTGAGGTTGGAATAGTGTCTTCCCCGTATGAAGCATATATCAGATCATAAGCAACTAGTCTCTATAATCGGATAATATTGACTTTATCATATTATCCTCATAGTTGCAACATAATAGAGAACCAATTTTGTATCCATGCGTGATCATCATCTCCATATGACTGAAGTGATACTTCCATCTTGACATCACACCCAATACACTACGATTCTCAATAAATCCAGAAGAGGCGTACACAGAACCTGTTAAAGTCCCGGACGACCAGAACCAAAACGTATTGATTGTCGCAAGTACTAGCGATGCAAGTCTCAGGTTAAGACCATATACACCTACCCTGAATCGGATTCCCATAGATACATAGTCATACTACCAATGGGATTCCAAGAGGTCTATCTAGAGCGAAGCTGTTTCCATACCATCGGTAAACACAACCTCCTATCACACATGCATAAGTATCAAATACTTAAATATATGAGACTATGTTGTTACGCTTCCGTAACACGCATAAGTGCAGTACTAGTCTATTCCGCATTATCGATGTCCAGTCTGGATAATAATACGACTAGGGATATTTAATGATTAAACCTCTGTGGATTGATATTGTCAAATATCTTATAAATCCAAACTAATCATAAGGAATTTTATCATTTATATATTCAAGTAATCAAATTACAAAATGATAAAATAGCAAATTTCCATTGTCACACAGTTAATTTGTATAAAAACCACAATGTCTTTTACAAATAGTGACGCTATGGGTCATAATTGTCCAACACATTGAGAGCATATAAAACAGGTACTTTGTTTGTGGTTTTTTTGTAGTTGTGGTCCATTCTATTTTTGTATGATGACCTTGATTCTAGATCGTCCATGTAGAGACATGAGAATGAAGGCACCTTATATGATGTGATCATATAAGACTGTACCCAGATAGAAATGACATTCTTACAATATCCATTAAACAAAGAAAGTCATTTCGATCTACTAGATGGTCATATATGGATTGATCTTAATCCTGGGTGTACTACGAACTCCTGCATGGCAGGCTATGTCCTTTGATTTACAAAGGTGAGGTTGGTGTAGCAGTCCCGACCAATAGCTACGTACTTTAGGGGCTTGGTCTGTTGTGTAGCTGGGAATATTTTACAAAAATATGGAGTTCACTCCTTCTTGTGAGAACTAGAGGTGTATCTTTCTTAATGGTTGATTCGGTACCTGCTGTTAGAGCGCTCAAGTTTTTCTATTACGAATAGAAATATTAAAATTCATAATGGTTATGAATAAGTCGTTCATTAGAGAATCAATGTTACATAAGCTAAAAATAATTAGAGGGGTATAAAGGAGATTATGACCTGGCTCTAATTACGAGATACTCGTGAAGGGTTAATCTATATGTAGTTACTATATCGATGGACACCGACTTGGTTCGGCTTAGTATATCATCTACGACAACGAGAGTGCAACTTCAGGTTTTTAGTGGAATAACCCAGAGTTAATAATTCTGAATATTTAATTAAGAACTTAATTAATATTTCGAGATTATTGGAGTTCGGAAGCGTAGGTCCATTTGGTCCCCGTGCTAGCTCGATATACTATAACGGATTTAGTATAATTTGATAGTCCAATTATATACTCACAAATTTATAAATTATTAATATGATTAATAATTTAATTTTGTAACACTTGAGACTATATATTAAAAGTTAATATATAGTTTTAATAATTATATGATAATTATTAAATGCATAAAATTAAATTATATTTGATATAATTTAGATAAGGCCATTATTGGAATTTCAAGTTTTGGGTTTTGGAAACCCTTGGCATTATTTTGGAAGTTACACCTTTTAATAAGGTGTTAAATTTTTATTTTTATAACATATATTATCATTATGGAAAGTAAATATGTTGTTACAAAATTTTGAAATTATCACATTCTTGGCCGAAATTGACACATGGAGAAATATGTAGGGTTTGTTTTATTTTGGAAACAAAATAACCTAAGTATAAAAATAATTTTTTTTTTCTTTTTGGAGAAGCCATTCATTCAAACTCTATCCTCCATCTTCTCTTCTCCAAATCCTCTCAAGTTGTTGAGAAAATTAAAAAAAGAACAAAAAGATAAATAAAATAAAATCACAAAAGTTGTTGAGTGACATTGATCTCTAAATAAGAGATTCGGATGCAACAAAATTTTGAGTTTCTCATGAGCAAAGACACTATTGCTGACATAATAACTTCTATACGAAATGCTGACATGCCTCATGTCAAGCCACGTCATGCATCGCGACTCACAGTTCCTTCCATGTCGCACCGGGTGCCACATCATCGCCACATGTAGTAATTTCATGGACCGCATATGCTGTGTGGCACGTGTAATAATCCCGTTGAAGCCATGTTTTACGTCAGCGCCAGCTCAGGCGTCGCGATGCAGAACCCTTTGCGCATCGCTACGCCAAGACCAAATTTTTTCATATAATTTCCGGCCAATTTCATTTGTAAAATGATATTTTCCTTGGTTTCTTGAATAAGAATTAAGGATTGTATTTTTGTGTTTTGTTTTTTTAGTTTTGTAATGTATTTTTATTTTTATTTTTAGTAGTAATAATAGTTTGTGTGTTTTTACTTTCTTTTATATTTAGTAGTTAATTTCCACTAGGGAAGGGTGATACCTTTAATATGATAAGGTAGATTAATCTAACTTAATTTATAATATGAAAATTGTAATTTAATAATATGGATTAAAGTTGATACCGCCTTAATGGTTGGTTTTATTCATTTGACATAATGTGACACCGCCTATATGGTTGGTCTTTAGGTGATAGATGATTACCGCCTATATAGCTGGTTTATGGATAAATACTAACACTGCCTTTATGGCTGGTTTGACTTAATTGGATAACACTGACAATTTCTATATTATAATAAAGTGAGATTTCTACATTTGAAATATTAAAGGTGGATACTTTAACCCCCAACATATTATTTTTATTCCAGGGAAGTGATGAAACACAATATCCATATGCTTAATAATTGATTTAATTATTTATAGGTAATGCTTTGGTTTGTTTATTAAATCTTAAGCTTAATGCTTCTTGTTAACTGGCCATTAATAAGATTGATATGGTAAACTTAAAATGAACTTGGAAAATAGATTTTAGGTTTCAGCCTTAGATTTAATAGCTCACGATCTCACCTTAGGACTTGGTGACCTTAAGAAGATTTTCTTCCAGAATAGACATATACCTGTCGGGTAGGGGTACCCACAATTGGAACATTAACTTAATGAATTTAGGTAACTTGGATAACATAGACATATGATTAATTGGGTTATTCTGGGTGTTTACATCTGACCATCGGAATTGGCTTTTGCATATCTTTGTGTTCCCGGTTAACAGTTTGACTTATTACACATATATAAGAGAATCAGTTCATCCTTAGAATAATATCGTGTGGAATCACAACCCTAGATATTTGTGTCTTTTGATTATTTTCATTAGTATTTTCTTTTATGTTTTTATTTATTTATTTATTTAGAAAATCCACATTCAACCAACCAATCAAACAATCATTCCCTTCTCCTTTTAATTAATATATGTAAATAAATAGTCTCAATAATTAATAACAACAGTAGAAATTAAGTCATCGTGAGATCGATATTTTTATATTACTTGAGCGATAAGTGCACTTGCGTAATGTGTGTGATTTCACCGATCAAGTTTTTGGCGCCGTTGCCGTGGACTTATTTTTCTTGCGTTATTAATTTTGAAGCTATCTAATTTATTTGTATCTAATTTTTTTTATTCTTATCTATAATTTTTATTTCTTTCTTTTATTTTCAGGTGGTTGAAATTGATCTTTATTAGGCGATAAAAGAATTGCGAGCTTTACGAGGTGAAAATACAACCCAAATCAGGGAGCAACAGTCCAGTTTTCTAAAGCCTGTTGTCCGGCCCAAAAACTATCCATGGATGTCAGAGAGAAATAACACAATATTTTCCCAACGAATTCATAGATGTGAGATATGTAATGGTTGTAGGAAACGCTTTCCTTGCGCAGCGGAAACAGTTATGGCACACATATCAGACTTGAAATTTTTTTTTCCCTCCTCCTTTTATTGGTGAATGCTATTACCACCACCACCACTGAAATTTGTCTTTATTTTTAGACAAAATTCCAGCCCTGAAACAACTTCAAAACAGTCCCCGAATAGCAGGACAAAAACATGATTGTTTTGGACCCGATATGCGCACAGTACACTGCCAAAACATGCCTTGAAATGTGCAGACAGTGGCTATGTTTCGGTTTTGATTTTTCACTTGAAAATGGCCCCAACACATCCCCAAAATATCATAAAATGTTCCAAAAAAAATTGGATTAAAATGAAACCAAATCGAGTTCCGTTTCACCAAGTAAATGGACGACAATGAGGAAAACAATCCCTCACTGCCATGAGCAATAAGAAATAGATGAAGATGATGATTTGTTCAACACCATAAAATCTTCCGAACTATATCTCGTTACCAATGGAAACTTGTGTGGGCAAGCCTCACAAAATCAATCCCTAAACCATAAAAATGCGACATGTGGCGCTGACATGGTGACACGTGGCACGCGGGTTATGTGGTCCGTTGGAATTATGACACATGGCACAGGTCTTACGCAGTCCGTTGGGATGACAACACGTGTCCGGCGTATGATAACATCGTTGATGTGATGTTGACACGTGGTTGGAGCATGTTAGCAAGTGCGTATGATAATAAGTTTTCTCTGATTTTGACATGTGGCCAATGCACATTAGCAGTCGCGACGAAGAAAGTTGACGCGTCGCGATGCACAAATGATGATTTTTCACTTTTTATCTGTTTTTCATCGTTTCAGCCCCAAGTTGATTCCATTGATTCCCAAAACTTTATTTATCTGCAAAATAACACAAAACAAATCAAAACATTCATAAAAGCCAAGAAAACATACAAAATATTAGGTAAATGGGGCAGGAAATAGTGATATATTTTTCGCTCATCATAGAGATCCATCGAAACTATAAAAAAAATCAGTAAGAGAGCATAGTGTAGCACATGATGTATAGTAGCTGGCCTGAAGCTTGCAACACCAACAGAAATCCACAGAATAAACCAACCATAGTAGTAGCCCGTATAACCCCTAGAAACAAATCTAGTAAATGAGGAATGTTGAAAACTCAAGAAGTGGTAAGGAAGTTCATTATAACTCACGACGTAGATAACCCAACTCAAAGATTATAGCACAAGCAGAAACCACATAATAGTTAATATAGTTATGTAATCCCAAGCCATAGCAAGACCCATATGGCCCTCAGTAGTACATACGACAAATCTCAGCTGCTGTAGTACCAACCCTAGTAAGAATTTAGACACTACCGGCCATATAAACGGTAATCATCTATCACATAAAGACCAGCCATATATGCTGTGTCACATTATGTCAAATAAATAAAACCAGCCATTAAGGCAATATTAAATTTAGTCCAGATTATAATTTCCATATTATAATTAAGAGAGATTAATCTAAACTAAAATAATAAAAGCTTCACCATTCCCCCAGCGGAAATCTAACTGCAAAGCATAAAAGAAAAGTAAAGAAAATAAACTACTACTATTACTGAAAATAAAAATACATAAATTAAATTACAAAAATTAAATACAAACAAGATGCAATCCTTAAATTACTTACAAAACCCAAGGAAAACATGAAGCAAATGAAGTGAAATTGGGCTGAATTTATGGCCAAAATTTTCCTGTGCGCGTCACGACACGTTGACGTGTAACATATTTGACGCGGCTTCGACACATGGCACGCATTATGATTCGATCCACTGAGATACTGACACGTGGTGAATGATGATTGGCTTATGGTGATGTGGTGACACGTGGCTTGTTGACTCGGTTTGAAGCTGACACGTGGCGAACACGTGGATGGCACATGGATGCCATGTGGCAGCGGTTGATACGGCCCAATCGGATGATGAAACATGGCACGCACTTTGTCGATAGCTTGTGATGATGACACATGGCACGGTGCTTAGAAGATCTTCTATGATGATGACATGAGGCAGGCATACGTTAGCATCTGACGCAGTTTAGCAGGGCGGCGCACATTAGTGGCCGTGATGCGTAGTGAGTGTCGCGACGGCCAAATTATAATTTTGCCATTCTTGTCCATTTTTCACTGTTTTGGCCCTAAATTGCTTCCAATGCTTCCCAAAATTTATTTATCTGTAAAATAACATAAAATACATCAAAACGTTCACAAAACTCAAGAAACTATACAAAATATTAGACCGTATGAGTTGGAAATAGTGATATAATTACCACTAATCAACATGGGATGCCGTTTCAACAAGAGTTGTAGGAGTTTTGAGTTTAAATTTTACAAATAATAGTTATTTAAATTTGAACAATGTGTTATTCATTCATGGTTTTCGCAGGAATTTGATTTCTGTTTCTAAACATTTGGATGATAGTTATTCAGTTTCTTTTAATATCAATTTAGTTATTATTGGTCGAAATAGATTAACCAACTGCATAGGAAACTCGGAAAATAACTTGTATGTGTTAAGACCGTTAACACATAGGTCATTGCTCAATGCTGAAATGTTTAAGGTTGAGAAACCTAAAACTAAAGGACAAAAGATTTCTCACGATGACACATATCAGTTGGTCATATCAACCTTGACCGGATAGACAGATTGATAAAGAACGGAGCCATAAACCAGTAAAAGCTCAGAAATTTACCAGTGTATAAATCCTATTTAGAAGGAAAAATGACCAAGAGATCTTTTACTGGAAAAGGCATAAGAGCTAGTCAACCACTAAAGCTAATGCATTCGAACGTTTGTAGGCCGATGAATGTAGGAGCCTGAGGTGGTTATCAATACTTCATCATATTCATTGTCGATTATTCCAGATATGTGTATGTTTACCTAATGCAGCACAAGTCATGACCTTTTGAAAAGTTAAAAGAGTATCGTGCTGAGGTTGAGAACCAGTTGGGTAAAACAATCAAAACTCTACGATCAGATCGTGGAGGAGAATACCTTGACAGAGATTTCGAGGAATTCTTAGTTGAGCATGGGATAGTATCCCAACTCATAATACCCGGAACACTAAAGCAAAATAGTGTTGCAGAAAAGAGAATTCGGACCCTACTAGACATTATGAGATCTATGTTTAGTTATATCTCACTACCTAATTCATTCTGGGGATATGCACTGTAAACTGCAATGCATATCCTTAATGTAGTTCCATCTAAATTTGTTCCTAAAATCCCTTGGAGTTGTGGAATGGTCGTAAAACTAGTTTACAATATTTTCCATATTTGGGGGTGTCCATCACATGTGTTGAAGAATAAGACTACAAAGTTGGAGCCACGTTCTCAGGTGTGCCTATTTGTAGGCTATCATAATGAGACTAGGGTGGATTCTTCTATAGTCCTGATGATAACAAAGTGTTTGTATCGACAAATGCTACGTTTCTAGAGGAGAACTATATGAGGGAGTTCAAGCATCGAAGTTAAGTGTTACTCGAGGATTTACTTACTGGTTAGACCAGTACACAATCATCAACGATAGTTGAAAAATACATAGCACCTTTGACATCTGAGCCTCAGATGCTAGTTTGTCAGAATGATATAGTACCTAGACGTAGTGGGAGGGTTGTACGACAACCTGATCACTACTTTGGGGTTGGAGAGGAATGAGTTGTCGCATCTAGCGATGGTATAGATGATTCATTGACCTATCATAGTGCAATGGATGATTCTGAAAAAGAGGAATATTGGCTCAAAGCCATGAACCTAGAGATGGAGTCCATGTACTCAAACTCAGTCTGGGAACTTATAGACCAACCTGATCGGGGTGAAACCTATAGTTTGCAAGTGGATCTATAAGAGAAATATGTGAGTAGATGGGAAGGTACATACCTTAAGGGTAGGCTAGTGGCCAAAGGTTATACCAGAAAGATGGAGTTGACTACAAGGAAAATTTATCACAAGTAGCCATGCTCAAATCCATCCGCACTCTTCTATCCATTGCTGCATATTATAACTATGAAATTTGGCAAATGGACGTCAAGACTGCATTCTTGAATGGCAATCTTGAGGAGAGTATCTATATGATACAACTAGAGTAGTTTATAGCCTAAGGTCAAGAGAAAAAGGTTTGCAAGCTGAAATGGTCCATTTATGGACTTAACCAGGCATGTCGATCTTGGAATATAAGATTTGATACCACGATCAGGTCTTATGATTTTGAGCTGAATGTCGATGAGCCTTGTGTATACAAGCGCGTCAATGACGGGAATGTGGTTTTTCTTGTTTTATACGTCGATGATATTTTACTCATTGGGAATGATGTAAAGATATTATCGGACATGGAAACTTGGCTAGCTAACCAATTCCAAATGAAAGATTTGGGAGAGACCAGTTATGTTCTTGGGATTCAGATACTTTGGGATCGCAAGAAACGACTGTTAGTTATGTCTTAGTCATCCTATATCGACAAGATCTTTATGTGATCTGGCATGCAGAATTACAATAAAGGAAACATGCCTTATCAGCATGGAATTCATTTGTCAAAGGAACAGTCTCCCAAGACACCTCAAGATGTTGAGGAAATGAGACATATCCCATATGCCTCAACCGTTGGTAGTCTCATATATGCTACATTATGCACGAGACTGGACATGTATTTTACAGTGGGAGTAGTCAGTAGGTTTCAGTCGAACCCAGGATTGGATCACTGGGTGGTTGTGAAACACATTCTCAAGTATCTTAAGAGAACAAGAGAGGAAATATCAACTCACTAGGAAGATATTATGCAGAGGAGACATTACCGTCACAAATATTTCATTCCCATAGAACCTGGCTGAGCTGTTTACAAAGTCCTTGTTGGATAAAGTGTTTGAAGGTATCCTAGATGGTCTAGGATTACGTGACATGTCCCATTTGCTCTAGTGCAAGTGGGAGATTGTTGGGATGTATGCCCTACAGTTACATGTAATGTAAACGGCTTTATGTGTTTTGAAATAAAATGATGCATTATTCATTTATCAAAGTGTTTGTTTGATATTCGCATATTATAAATTATCTTGAATAGCCTAGATTACTTATGTACCTTCAGACTTAATGTGTGAGTGTCATACACAAGAGGATTTAAGTCTGAAGTTAGTAATATTAAATAGTCCATAGAGAGCAGATAAAACGGGTACTTTGTTTGTGGTTTTTCTGTAGTTGTGGTCCATTCTATATTTGTATGATGACCTTGATTCGAGATCGTCCATGTAGAGACATGAGAATGGAGGCACCTTATATGATGTGATCATATATGACTGGACTTAGGTAGAAATGACATTCTTATAATATCCATTAAACAAAGAAAGTCATTTTGATCTACTAGATGGTCATATATGGATTGATCTTAATCTTCAGTGTACTACGAACTACTACATGGCAAGCTATGTCCTTCGATTTACAAAGGTGAGGTTGGTTTAGCAGTCCTGACCAATAGCTACGTACTTTAGGGGCATGGTCTGTTGTGTAGCTGGGAATATTTTACACAGATATGGAGTTCACTCATTCTTGCGAGAAGTAGAGGAGTATCTTTCTTAATGGTTGATTCGGTACCTGCTGTTAGAGCGCTCAAGTCTTTCTATTACGAATAGAAAGATTAAAATTCATAATAGTTCTGAATAAGTCGTTCATTAGAGAATAAATGGTACTTAAGCTAAAAATAATTAGAGGGGTATAACAGACATTATGACCTGGCTCTAATTACGAGATACGCGTGAAGGGTTAATCTATATGTAGTGACTATATCGATTTACACCGATTTGGTTTGGCTTAATATATCATCTGCGGCAACGAGTGCAACTTCAGGTTTTTAGTGGAATAACCCGGAGTTAATAATTTGGAATATTTAATTAAGAACTTAATTAATATTTCGAGATTATTGGAGCTTGGAACCGTAGGTCCATTTGGTCCCCGTGCTAGCTCGATATACTATAACGGATTTATTATAATTGGATAGTCCAATTGTATACTTACAAATTTATAAATATTATTAATATGATTAATAATTTAATTTTGTCACACTTGAGACTATATATTAAAAGTTAATATATAGTTTTAATAATTATATGATAATTATTAAATGCATAAAATTAAATTATATTTGATATAATTTAGATAATGCCATTATTGGAATTTCAAGTTTTGGGTTTTGGAAACCCTTGGCATTATTTTTGAAGTTACACCTTTTAATAAGGTGTTAACTTTTTTATTTTTATAACATATATTATCATTATGGAAAGTAAATATTGTTGGACAATTATGACCAATAGCATCACTATTTGTACAGAACATGATGTTGTTGTACAAATTAACTATGTGACAAAAGAAATTTCTTTTTTTATCATTTGTAATAGGATTACCGGGATATATAAATGATAAAAGTCCATATGATTAGTACCGGATTAATAAGATATTAGACAGTATTAATCCACGTAAAGTTTAATCATTAAATATCCATAGTCGTAGTATTATCGAGACTGGACATCGATAATGCGTAATAGGCTAGTATTACACTTGTGCGTGTTATGGAAGCGTAACATCATATTTCTCATATATTTGGGTATTAGATACTCATGCAAGTGTAATAGGAGGTTCTGTTTACCGATGGTACGGAAACAGCTTCGCTCTGGATAGACCCCTCGGAACCCCATTGGTAGTATGACTATGTGTCTATGGGAATCTGAATCAGGGTAGGTGTATTTGGTCTTAACCTGAGACTTGCATCGCTAATACTTGCGACAATCAGTATACTTTGGTTTTGGTCGTCTGGGGCTTTAACAGGTTATTTGTACACCTCTTCTGGTATACTGAGAATCGTAGTGTATTGGGTGTAATGTCAAGATGGAAGTATCACTTCAGTCATATGGAGATGATGCTCACGCAGGATACGGAACTGGAACTCTTATATACTGCAGCTATCGGGATAATATGACAAAGTCATGATTATCCGATTAAATAGACTAGTTACCAGAGATCCGATATATGCTTCGTACATGGCAGACACAATTCCAGCCTCAGGCCTTGCATGTGACATTCGATACTGGATTGTAATACGCAATACTATGTATGATACACCTAACAAAGATTATATATTCCTTTAAAGAATATTTCTGGAGAATTGGGGAGGCGCAGTGCTTTGCTAGAGGCCAACCAGGTCTTGTAAATCGGTAGTAACGTGGTACCGGGTACGCACATATTCGGATAGTCCGATGATCGTATTTACTGCCAACATATCCAGGGATCTCTTGGGTCGCTTCCCGAAGATTCACCGTTGAGATTTGACTCGAACAGAAAATTAATCTGGGATTAATTATGAGAGAGAAAATTAATCTGGGATTAATTATGGCAATAAATTAATTTGGGATTAATTAAAAGAGAAAGAATTAATCTGGGATTGATTACATCGAGAATTTATTTGGGATTAAATTCATCGAGAAGAGAGAACGCCATTAATTTTGAATTAATCGGTAATGTAAATTTAATAGTGAAATTAGATTTTACTATTTAATTTATTTAATTGGGCTAAAATAATATATTAGATATATTAAATGAAATCAGATTTCAAAGTGGAATTAAAATTAGATTTTAATTCAAGAGACAAATTAATTTAGAATTAATTCACAAACGACTTTCGAAATAATTTTGCTTGGCATTATTATTTAATTAAATTGGATTTAATTAAGTCACAACGGTAATTCACTTAATTCGGAATTAACGAACCCGAGCCCGAGCGAAGTTGCGCGTTGACATTGTTATACTTAAATTCCGGCGTAAATTTAGCGTCAAATGATATAATCCTAGGTGAAAAATGTCTTTAACGGCGTAAATTTTCATATTGGGAAATGAATCTCAGGATAGTCCTAGGAGATGAGAAGTTAATATATTTGATAGAGCGACCACTCAGGCCTAAGCCCGGAGTTGAGGAAATAGTAGAGCATGAGCTTTGGAAGGCTCATCGTGATGAAAACTTTAGTGCTCAATTCGTTATGCTTGCCGGAATGACTCCTTAATTTCTTTGTCAGAACTAAAGATTAGACCCTTATAGTATGATATTGAAATTGAAGGATCTTCATAGATCTATTCTTAGATCTTAGAAGTACTCATTGCAATAAAAAAAACTCTTAGAGAGTTAATGGCTATGCTCAATGAGACAGAGCCGAACCTTACAAAAGGGCAAGGAGCGCAAGGCGCATCTTACTTCGACATCACAGAAGGCTTGGGCGAAGGCTTCTGGGGGTGTGAAGAAAAGGGCAAGGCTAAATCGTCACAGTCTTCTGGGAAGACAAATGACATATCCCAAAATGTCTGCCTAAACTTTGGTAAATGGGGTCACTGGAAGCGTGACTGCTATATGGATAAGGCAGACATGAAGGAAGTGAAGGCGGGCAAGGCTCTGACTTCAAGTATGTTTGTTATAAACATGTCCACTACTAGTTTAAAAATTGGATTTTTGATACTATATATGTACTGATGTGCGGGATCTGCTGATTAGTAGGAGACTGGCTTCAGATGAGATCGATCTGCGAGTCGGAAATAGGACGAGAGTCACTGTTTTAACTGTAGAAACCTAAGTTTTGGAATTGCCCTTACAGCATGAACTTGAATTAGGAAACTTTTATAATGTACCTAGTTTGACTAGAAACATTATCTCCATATCTAGTATAACCCGTTGCGGGTATACCTTTATATTCTAGAACACTAAGTGTTTTGTTTATAAAGATGATATTGAGATAAGCACATTAGATGTGAATAACAGTATTTATAATTAGAATATAAATTAATCTCAAACATATAATATGACAAACAAAAGCTCAAACTGAATAAATCTGTTGAGACTTAAAAGTGGCATTGTTGTCTGTGACACATTAACAAGATTCATATATCCACACTTTCGAAGAGTGGATACTAGAATAGATTTGATTCTAATTCAAATGATGTCTACGGATCTAGTTTATTAGGCAAAGTGCCTAAAACACCTTTTACTTGGTAAAAGTGCAAGTGCCACTGATTTGTTAGCCCTCTTTCATAGTGACGTAAGTGGGCCCATGTCTAGCTAGGCTAAAGGTGGATATGAATACTTCGTAACCTTTACAGATGTGGCATCGTGTTATGGTTATGTGTATCTTATGAAACACAAGTCGGAAACTTTTGATATATTCAAATAGTTTCGACACGAAGTATAAAAACAGACCGGCAAAAGTATTAAAACATCACGATTTGACCACGGTGGAAATACTTAAGCAATAAGTTTCTCGATTATTTGAAAGAGTATGGTATTCTTTCATAGTGGACTCCTTCCGGAACACCTCAATTTGACGGTATGTCCAAACAGAGAATCCGAACTTTGTCGAACTTAATAAGGTTAATGATGAGTCGCTCTGAGCTACCAATTTCCTTCACATGATACACATTAAACAGTGTAATACTTATTTTGAATAAGGTTCCATGAAAATCTGTTAGACAAACTTCATATTAGATATGAACAAGAAAGAAAGTGGGTTTCTCATTCCTGAAGATTTGGAATGTTGGGCATATAATTGAATGTTTGGATAATACCAAACTAGAACCCAAATCGGATAAGTGCCCATTTGTAGGTTGTCTTATGGAAACCAAAGTATAGTATTTATACAACTCACAAGAGAACAATGTAATTGTTGCTCTCCATGCGGTTTTCCTTAGAGGAATTCCTATATGCAGTGGTAAGTGGAAGGAAAGTAGAACTCGATGAAAATCATAGTAATACTGTTCCAGGCACCGAGTCCTCACGGAACACCAACAGTTCATCGGGGTTGAAACTATACCAATAATCTTCGAATACACAAGAATCGCCTAGGTTGGAGAGAGTCAGAAAACAACTTGGGAGGTATTGGTTTCTAATCTCACCTTATGTAGATATCAATCATATTGAGGAAGACGAACCAGCTACTTATGAGGAAGTGATACAAGGTATAGACTCATTTTATGGCAAAGTGCCATGAAGTCCGAAATGGATTCCATGTATACCAACTAAGTTTGGACACTGGTTGAAGTACCAGAAGGCATTATGCCTATTGGTACTATATGAGTCTTTAAGGAAGACATACATGGATGGCAACATATAAATGTACATAGCTAGGCCTGTACAGAAAGGGTATCGTCAACGACATAGTGTCGACTACGACGAAATTTTTTCACCTGTTGTCATGATTAAATCCATTCGGATAATACTGGATATTTCATTTATGAAATATGGTATATGGACGTCAAAATCACTTTCCTTAAACAGAAAACTTTTGGAGGATGTTTACAACACCCTGACGGTTTTGTCTTACCAAAACATGCAAACAAGGTTTACAAGTTATATCGATCCATTTATGGATTGAAGCAAACATTGCGTTCTTGGAACTAGCGTTTTGATGTAATCATAATGGTATATGATTTAATTCAAAATGAATATGATTCTTGTGTATATAAGAAGGTCAGTGGGAGCGCACTGACAATGATTGTCCTATACGTTGATGACATATTATTTCTTGGAATTGATAATCCCATATTAAATTATTGGTGAAAGATTGGCTTTCATTAAAATTCTCCATAAAATACTTGGGAGAGGCAACCTTTATTCTAGGAATAATGATCTACTGGGTTAGATTTAAAAGTTTTTGGCACTCTCCGAGAACTCGTACATTGAAATATATGTACGTGACCTGGTGTCTCATATGCTTTGAGCATATGGAGTCACAATCAGGCCAATCCAGGTGATGGTCACTGGATTGATGTTAAGAATATCCTTAAGTATCTTAGATGAACTAAGGATACTTTATTAAGCTATGGAGAATGAGAACTTGAGGTGACTGGGTTCACCGCTGCAAGTTTCCAAACTGACAAAAACGACTGTAAGTCGTAATAAGGGTACTATATAGTTTGAATAACAGAACAGTGAGCTTGAAATCTTCCAAGCAAGATACTGTTGCCGAATAAATAACAAAAGCGGAACATTGCTGCAGCTGAGGCACCAAAAGAAGCATTTTGGATCTATATAATATTCCTAATTAGATTATGAGTAGTTCTGTTAGCATCTGAGCTAGGCTACAACACAAGCTAATGAACCGCGGTCTCATAAATGATCCAAGTATAGACTTTGACTATTTCATTTGATTCGTAAGATCATACATTGTGGCGATGTGATGATCGAATAAATCGCATCAGATGATAGCATTGTAGATCCACTGACGAAAGCCGTTTCTCAGTAGAAATTTGAGCGACTCGTACATAGTTCAAGTGTAGGACACTTGAATGATTGGTTATAGTCCAAGTGGGAGATTGTTGGACAATTATGACCCATAGCATCACTATTTGTACAGAACATGGTGTTGTTGTACAAATTAACTATGTGACAAAAGAAATTGTTCTTTTATCATTTGTAATTGGATTACCGGGATATATAAATGATAAAAGTCCATATGATTAATACCAGATTAATAAGATATGAGACATTATTAATCCACATAAGGTTTAATCATTAGATATCCCTAGTCATAGTATTATCAAGACTGGACATCGATAATGCATAATAGGCTAGTATTACATCGATAATGCATAATAGGCTGATATATTTGGGTATTGGATACCCATGTAGGTGTAATGGGAGGTTCTATTTATTGATGGTATGGAAACAGCTTCGCTCTGAATAGACCCCTCGGAATCCTATTGGTAGTAGGACTATGTGTCTATAGGAATCTGAATCATGGTAGGTGTATTTGGTCTTAACTTGAGACTTGCATCGCTAATACTTGCGACAATCAGTATACTTTGGTTTTGTTCGTCTGGGGCTTTAACAGGTTCTGTGTACGCCTCTTCTGGGTATACTGAGAATGGTAGTGTATTGGGTGTGATGTCAAGATGGAAGTATCACTTAAGTCATATGGAGATGATGATCACGCATGATACGTAACTGGTACTCTTGTATGCTGTAGCTATCGGGATAATATGACAATGTCATGATTATCCGATTAAAGAGACTAGTTACCAGAGATCCAATATATTCTTCGTACGGGAAAGACACAATTCATGCCCCAGGCCTAGCATGTGACATTCGATACTAGATCGTAATACGTAATACTATGTATACTACGCCTGAAAAAGATTACATATTCCTTTAAAGAATATTTCTGGAGAATTGGGGAGGCACAGTGATTTGCTAGAGGCCAACATGTCTTGTAAAATGGTAGGAACGTGGTACCGGGTATGCACGTATTCGGATAGTCCGATGACCGTATTTACTGTCAACATATTCAAGGATCTCTTGGTCGCTTCCCGAAGATTCACTGTTGAGATTTGACTCGAACAGAAAATTAATCTGGGATTAATTATGAGAGAGAAAATTAATCTGGGATTAATTACGGCAATAAATTAATATGGGATTAATTAAAAGAA
This sequence comes from Zanthoxylum bungeanum, assembly GCA_019454045.1. NCBI lineage: Eukaryota > Viridiplantae > Streptophyta > Magnoliopsida > Sapindales > Rutaceae > Zanthoxylum > Zanthoxylum bungeanum. The sequence goes on from SKCR01007178.1 coordinate 146,535, forward strand.
AATGAATTAATCTGGGATTAATTGCGTCGAGAATTTATCTGGGATTAAATTCGTCGAGAAGAGGGAACGCTATTAATTTAGAATTAATCGGTAAAGTAAATTTAATAGTGAAATTAGATTTTCCTATTTAATTTATTTAATTGGACTAAAATAATATATTAGATATATTAAATGAAATCGGATTTGAAAGTGGAATTAATATTAGATTTAATTCAAGGGAACGAATTAATTTAGAATTAATTCGCAAGCGACTTTCGTAATAATTTTGCTGGGCATTATTATTTAATTAAATTGGATTTAATTAAGTCGAAATGGTAATTCGCTTAATTCGGAATTAACGAACCTGAACCCGAGCCCGAGCGAAGTTGCGCGTTGAGATTGTTCGACTTAAATTCGGAATTTGCAAGTGGTGGGACCCACTTGACTTACATCACACTTTTGACTTGTGATGGAAGTGGTTGAAATAAAGTGTAAAGGCTTGGATTGCTTTTTCAACACTCAAACAATCTCTACACTCAAACTTTATTTTATATTTTCATTTTGAATGACTAATACCAACTTTTGAAAATTTGGCATTTGATATATATTGATTTTGGAAATCAAAATTATTACTATTCCCTTTTCTCTCTCAATGGCCGAAACTTTGAACCTTGGAGGGGAAAATTTTCTTTCAATTTTTGTTCAAGCTAACACTTAAAGGAGTGAATCAAGGTGATAGGGAAACTCATCCAAGTGTTGGAAACACTCAAGAAGGCTTGAAGCTTCTACCGAAATGCATAAATTTTTTTGAACTCATACGATCAATGTGAGTGTTTTCGGCAACTCTTTTGATTTTATTCACACATGAATCACGCTTAGAAATCTCGTGGCATGTCTAGGACACTTGAAAATATATTGTTGCAAAATTTTGAAATTATCACATGCTTGGCCGAAATTGACACATGGAGAAATAAGTAGGGTTTGTTTTATTTTGGAAACAAAATAACCTAAGTATAAAAAGAAATTTTTTTTCTTTTTGGAGAAGCCATTCATTCTAACCCTATCCTCCATCTCTTCTTCTCCAAATCCTCTCAAGTTGTTGATAAAATTAAAAAAAATAACAAAAGATAAATAAAATAAAATCACAAAAGTTGTTGATTGACATTGATCTCTAAATAGTTTAGGGATTGATTTTGTGAGGTTTTCCCACACAAGTTTCCATTGGTAATGAGATATAGTTCGGAATATTTTGTGGTGTCGAACAAATCATCATCTTCATCTATTTATTATTGCTCACGGCAGTGAGGGCTTGGTTTCCTCATTGTCGTCTATTTACTTGGTGAAACCGAACTCGGTTTGGTTTCGTTTTACTCATGTTTTTTTTAAACATTTTATGATGTTTTAGGGCTGTGTTAGGGCCGTTTTCAAGTGAAAAATCAGATCTGAAACACAGCCACTGTCTCCACATTTCAGGAGCTATTTTAGCAGTGCACTGTGTGTGTATCGGGTCCTAAACAATCCAGTTTTTGTCCTGCTATTCAGGGACTGCTCTGAAGCTGTTTCAGGGCTGGAATTTTGTCTTAAAATGATGAAAAATTTCAGTGGTTGTGGCAGTAGCATTCAACAATAAAAGAAGAAGGGCAAAAAAAAATTTCAAGTCTGACCAGTGTGCCTTAACCGTTTCGACTGCGCAAGGAAAGCGTTTCCTACAACCATTACATATCTCGCATCTATGAATTCGTTGGGAAAATATTGTATTATTTCTCTCTGACATCCATGGATAGTTATTGGGCCGGACAACAGGCCTCAGAAAATTGGACTGTTGCTTCCTAATTTGGGGTCTATCTTCACCTCGTAAAGCTCGTAATTCTTTTATCGCCCAATAGGATCCATTTCAATCACCTGAAAATAAAAGAAAGAAATAAAAATTATAGATATAAATAAATAAAATTAGATACAAGTAAATTAAATAGCTTCAAAATTAATAACGCAAGAAAAATAAGTCCACGGCAACGGCGCCAAAAACTTGATCGATGAAATCACACACGTTACGCAAGTGCACTTATCGCTCAAGTAATATAAAAATATCGATTTCACGAGGTCTTAATTTATTTACAGATCTTTAATTAAAGAGATAAGGGAATGATTGTTTGACTGGTTGGTTGAAGGTGGATTTTCTAAATCAATAAATAATTAAAAACACAAAAGAAAATACTTATGAAAATAATCAAAAGACAGAAATATCTAGGGTTTTGATTCCACACAATATTATTCTAATGATGAATTGATTCTCTTATATATGTGTAATAAATCAAACTGTTAACCTGAAACACAAAGATATGCAAAAGCCAATTCTGATGGTCAGATGCAAACACCCAGAATAACCCAATTAATCATATGTCTATGTTATCCAAGTTACCTAAATTCATTAAGTTCAAGTTCCAATTATGGCTACCCCTACCCGACATGTATATGTCTATTCTGGAAGAAAATCTACTTAAGGGTCACCATGCCCTAAGGTGAGATCGTGAGCTATTGAATCTAAGGCTGAAACCTAAATCTCTTTTCAAAGTTCATTTTAAGTTTACTATATCAATCTTATTAATGGCCAGTTAACAAGAAGCATTAAGCTTAAGATTTAATAAACAAACCAAAACATTACGCATAATATAATTAAATCAATTATTAAACATTTGAATATTGTGTTTCATCACTTCCCTGGAATAAAAATAAAATGTTGGGGGTTAGGGGATCCACCTTTAATATTTCAAATGTACAAATCTCACTTTATTATAATATAGAAATTATCAGTGTTATCCAATTAAGTCAAACCAGCCATAAAGGCAGTGTTAGTATTTGTCCATAAACCAGCTATATAGGCGGTAATCATCTATCACCTAAAGACCGACCATATAGGCGGTGTCACATTATGTCAAATGAATAAAACAAGCCATTAAGGCGGTATCAACTTTAATCCATATTATTAAATTACAATTTCCATATTATAAATTAAGTTAGATTAATCTACCTTATCCTATTAAAGGTTTCACCATTCCTCCAGTGGAAATTAACTACTAAATAAAAAAGAAAGTGAAAACACACAAACTATTATTACTACTAAAAATATAAATAAAAATACATTACAAAATTAAAAAAATAAAACACACAAGATACAATCCTTAATTCTTATTCAAGAAACCAAAGAAAGTATCATTTTGCAAATGAAATTGGCCAGAATTTATAGGCAAAAGTTTGGTGTTGGTGTCGCGACGCGCAAAGCGTTCTACATCGCGACGCCTGAGCTGGCGCTGACGTAAAACACGGCTTCAACGGGATTGTTACACGTGCCACACAATATATGCGGTCCATGAAATTACTACATGTGGCGATGATGTGGCACCCGGTGTGACGTGGAAGGAATTGTGAGTCACGATGCATGACGTGGCTTGACATGTGGCACTGATATGGCGACATGTGGCGCTGATATGGTGACATGTGGCGCGCGGGTTATGTGGTCCATTGGAATTATGACACGTGGCACATGTCTTATGCAGTCCGTTGGGATGACAACACGTGTCCGGCGTATGATAACATCGTTGATGTGATGTTGACACGTGGTTGGTGCATGTTAGCAAGTGCGTATGATAACAAGTTTTCTCTGATTTTGACATGTGGCCAATGCACATTTGCAGTTGCAATGCAGAAGGTTGACGTGTCGCGACGCACAAATGGTGATTTTTCGCTTTTTATCTATTTTTCATCATTTCAGCCCCAAGTTGATTCCATTGATTGCCAAAACTTTATTTATCTACAAAATAACACAAAACAAATCAAAACATTCATAAAAGCCAAGAAACCATACAAAATGTTAGGTAAAGGGCCGGGAAATAGTGATATATTTTCTTCTCATCATAGAGATCCATCGAAACTGTAAAAAAAATCAGTAAGAGAGCATAATGTAGCACACGATGTATACTAGCTGGCCTGAAGCTTGCAGCATCAACAGAAGTCCACAGAATAAACCAACCATAGTAGTAACCCGTATAACCCTAGAAACAAATCTAGTAAATGAGGAATGTTAAAAACTCAAGAAGTGGTAAGGAAGTTCATTATAAGTCACGACGTAGATAACCCAGCTCAAAGATTATAGCACAAGCAGAAACCACAGAATAGTTAATATAGTTATATATTAACCTCAGTAGTACATACGACAAATCTCCTCTGCTGTAGTACCAACCCTAGTAAGAATTTAGAGACTATCGGCCATATAAGCGGTAATCATCTATCACATAAAGACCAGCCATATATACGGTGTCACATTATGTCAAATAAATAAAACCAGCCATTAAGGCAATATTAAATTTAGTCCAGATTATAATTTCCATATTATAATTAAGGGAGATTAATCTAAACTAAAATAATAAAAGCTTCACCATTCCCCCAGCGGAAATCTAACTACAAAGCATAAAAGAAAAGTAAAGAAAATAAACTACTACGATTACTGAAAATAAAAATACATAAATTAAATTACAAAAATTAAATACAAACAAGATGCAATCCTCAAATTCCTTACAAAACCCAAGGAATACATGAAGCAAATGAAGTGAAATTGGGCAGAATTTATAGCCAAAATTTTCCTATGAGCGTCACGACACGTGACGTGTAACATATTTTACGCGGCTTCGACACGTGGCACGCGTTATGATTCGATCCACTGAGATGCTGACACATGGCGAATGATGATTGGTTTATGGTAACGTGGTGACTGTTGGGTTTCAATCAAGTCCCAAGATCAAAGATTAAGCATGAAATAAGTATGAATACAACCAAAGGAGGTGAGGAAAAACTCACATGGATCGGTTGAGATGCAACGAAGTGAAGAACCGGACTTGGTGAAGCTCGGCAGTGGCTTCCTTGTGCAGTGGGCTGCTCGGTTTTGGTCCTTGTTGTTCCTCCAAGAATCGGCCATGGGAGACTCCATGGAAGCTCCAAGCTTCAAGCTCCAAAACGATTCCTAGCTCACAGAAACGCTGCCCTATCACCTTAGGAAGACTCATGTTATGTGCTAGCACATGATTTTCGCAACAAAAATCATTTCTTGCTTCTCATTTGTGTTCGGTCGAACCAGAACTGAAGAAGAAGAAGAAGAAGGCTCAAAGCCGAAAATGAGAAGAGGAGAGAGAGGAGGGAAACCGTGAGTCAGAAGAAAAAAAAGAAAAGGTGTAATTATTTTATATAATTTCCAAAATTAATAAATCAATTACCACTTTTTTTTCAATTTCAAAAGACAAGCATTTAATGCTTTAAATCATCTCACATCATTCACATCACTCAATCAAGTGACAACTTGTCACATCACTCAAAGTGACATTTGATTTGACGCTTGATGTGATTGGCGATTTGATGCTTGATTTGACTTGCGTGCCGCACTTGAATTCAAAATGCGAATGCGCTCGCAAACAATCCCGGGCTCGGGTTCGCTAATTCCAAATTAATGAATTTTCTGTTGCGTCCTAATTAAATGATTACGCCTAGCGAAATCACTATTCACGTCGCTAATGAATTAATTCTAAATTAATTCGTTCGCCCGAATTAAAATCTAATTTTAATTCCGCGTCGAAATCCAATTTCTTATAATATATCAAATATATTATTTTATCGATTAATTCCAAATTAATCGTTCTCTCTCTTTAATTAATATTTTATCCCAGATAAAATATCTCCGTAATTAATCCCAGATTAATTTTCTCTCTCATTAAATTAATCCCAGATTAATTAAAGTGCGAGTCATACGTCATCGGTGAATCTTTGGGAAGCGACCCATGAGATCCCCGGATATGTTGGCAGTAAATCGGGTCGTCGGACTATCCGAACACGTAAGTACCTCGTACTACGTTTACACCGATTCACAAGACAAGGTTGGCCTCTAGCAAAGCGCCATGCCTACCCAATTCTCCGGAAACATGCTTACAAGAATAATCGATCTATATCAGGCGTAGTATACGTGGCATTGCGTATTTCGATCCAGTATCAGATGATCACGTGCTAGGCATGGGGCTGGAATCGTGTCTGCCCCATACGAAGCACATGTCGGATCTCTGGTAACTAGTCTCTATATCGGATAAACATGACCTTGTCATTTTATCCCGATGACTGCAGTACTAAAGAGAACCAGTACCGTATCCTACGTGACCATCATCTCCATATGACTGGAGTGACACTTCCGTCTTAACATCACACCCAACACATTACGATTCTCAATATACCTAGTATTGGCGTACACAGAACCTGTTAAAGCCCTGGACGACCTCAACCAAAGTATATTGATTGTCGCAAGTATTAGCGGTGCAAGTCTCAAGTTAAGACCAAATACACCTACCCTGATTTCGGACTTCCATAGACACGTAGCCATACTACCAATGGAATTCCGAAGGGGTATATCCAGAGCGAAGCTGTTTCCCATAGCATCGGTAAAACACAACCTCCTATTACACTTGCATGAGTATCATATACCCAAATATACGAGAACTATGTCGTTGTGCCCTCACAACACGCACAAGTGCAATACTAGTCTTTTACATATTAATCGATGTCCAATCTCGATAATACTCTGACTAGGGATATTTAATGATTTATCCTTCGTGGACTGATACTGTCTCATATCATTCTCAGTCCAGGAACAAATCATAGGGACCTCCTATCGTTTATATATCTAGGTGATCTGATAAGAGTGCAATCTCTTTGTCACATAGTTAATTTGTACAACATCACCATGATCTGTACAAATAGTGACGCTATGGGTCATAATTGTCCAACAATCGCCCACTTGGCCTATAGCCAGTCACTCGAGTGTCTACCACCCGAACTATGTACGGTTCGCTCAAATTGCTGAGAAAAGGTTTTCGTCAGCGGATTTTCATGATTATCGTCTGATGCAATTTATTTGATCATCACATCGCCACGATGTATGATCCGAACGAATCAGATGATTACCGGAGTATGTATCTGGATCGGTGATGAGACCATTAATTCTTTAGCTTGGGCTGACGCCTAGCTCAGCGACTAACAGAACTATATCTAATCTATTTAGATTTTATCGACCCCAGAAGGCTTCTATTGCTGCCTCAGCTGCAGCAATAATCCAAATTTGTGTTTATTCGGTAACAGTATCTTGCTTGGAAGATCTAGTTCACTGTACCGTTATTCAAAATTTTATAGTACCGTTGTTACGACTCATAGTCGTTATCATGAAAGCCAAGCTTTCACTGATTATTCTATGGGAATATCATTTCCAAGAAATGAAACGTTATCATTATTTATAGGACAGCCACTGTCAGTGAACTCCCACTAACCCTCTTATATACACAAGAATTATTTTCATTTTGAATTAAATCATACTCCAGTATGATTACATCAAAATGATAATTCCAAGAACGTATGATTGCTTCAATCCAAACATGGATCGATTAACCCGCAAACCTCGTTTGCTAGTTTTGGTACGACAAAACCGACAGGATGTTGTAAACATCCTCCAAAAGGTTTCCTTTTCAGGAAAAAGATTTTATCATTCTGCTGACATATTTCATAAATGAAACATGCAGCTTCAGCAAACATTATCCAAATGGATTTACAGTGGCAACAGGTAAAAGGTTGAATCGTAATCAACACAATGTTGATAACGATACCTTTCCGCTAAAAGCCTAGCTTTACACGTTGAAACTTTGCCATCCATGTACTTCTTCCTTGAAGACTTATACAATACCAATAGGCACAATGCCTTGCGGTACATCAACTAGTATCCAAACTTGTTGATATACATGGAATCCAATTCGGACTCATGACACTTTGTCATAATAGGGAGTCGATACCTTGTATCACTTCCTCGGTTCTTGTGTATTCAAAGATTAATGGTAATAGTTTCATCCTTGATGAACTATTTGTGTTCCATTAGGATTCGGTGCCTTGAATAGTATCACTCCGATTCTCATCGAGTTTTACTATCCTCCCACTTACCACTGCATATCGGTATTCCTATTCGAAAAACCGCATGGTGAGCAACAATCTAATTGTTCTCAGGTGAGATGTATAAGTACAATACTTATGGTATCCCTTGGATAACCTACAATTGGAACTTATCCAATTTGGGTTTTAGTTTGGTATCATCCAAACACATGCCCAGCATACCCAAATTATCAGGAATGTGAAACCCGGTTTCTTTCCCGTTCATATCCAATATGAAATCTGTCAAACAGATTTTAATGGAACCTTATTCTAAATAAGTTCTGCACTGTTAATGCTTATCAGTTGAAGGAAATGGTACCTCAGAGCGACTCTTGATTAACCTTATCATGTCTAACAAGATTCGGTTACCCAGTTTGGATACACCGTCAAATTGACGTGTTCCGGGAGGAGTCCTCTTTGAAAGAATACTATACTCTTTCAAGTATTTAAGAAACTTATTGCTTAAGTATTTTCCATTACGGTCTTACCGTGACGGTATAATACTATAGCCGATCTGTTTCTCTACTTCATGTCGAAACTTTAAAAGTTTCTGATTTGTGTTCTTCAAAAGAAACACATAACCATTACGCGATGCCACATCCGTATAGGTCACAAAATATTCATATCCATATCTAGCCTAGCTAGACATGGGCCCACTAACTTCACTATGAATTAGGACTAACAGATCTGTGGCATTTACACTTTTACTAAGTAAATAGTGTTTTAGGCACTTTGCCCAATAAACTAGATTCGTAGACTTTATTTGATTGAAATCAAATCAGTCCCGGTACCCGCTCTTCAAAAGTGCGGATATACGATTCTTGTTTAATGTGTCCCATACAATATTGCCACTTTTAAGTTTCAACCTGATCAAATCAGTTTGAGCTATTTGTTTGTCATGTTATACGTGTGAGATTTATTTATATTCTAAATATAAATTTTGTTGTTCACATCTAATGTGTTTACCTCAATATCATCTTTATATAATAAAACACTTTAGTGTTTTAAAATATACAGGTTCAATCCGCAACGGGTTAAACACTGATATAAAGATAATGTTCCTAGTTAAACTAGTTACATTATAACAGTATCCTAATTTAAGTACATACCCAAAGGGTAGTTCCTAAACTTAGGTTTCTACGGTTAAAACAGCTACTTTTGTCCCGTTTCCAATTCGCAGATTAATCTCTATTGAAGTCAGTATCCTGTTCAAACCAGATTCTGAACATCAATACATATATTTATATAACACACTAAGTATCAAAATCCAATTTTAAATACTAGTGATGAATATATTTATGACAATCATATTTGAAGTCAGAGCCTTGCTCGCCTTCAATTCCTTCTTGGGATTTGTCCTATTATCTTCCTAGAAGATTATAATGATTTTGCCTTTGCCCTTTTCCATACTCCAGAAGCCTTTGGCCAAGCCTTGGCATTCTGAAATATCGAAGTAAGGTGCGCCTTGTGCTACTTGCCAAATTGCAAACTTTGACTTTGTCTCCTTGAGATTAGTCATTAATTCCCCAAGAATTAATTATTGCAATTTTTATTACTCATAAAATCTAAGTATAGATTTATGAAGATCCTTCAATTTCAATATCATACTTTAAGAATCTAATTCTTAGTTCTGATAAAGAAATTAAGGAGTCTATATGACAAGTATAATGGATTAAGCACTAAAGTTATCATTACATGAATATTCCAAATATCATGTTCCACTTATTTGCTTAACTCCATACTTAGGCATAATAGGTTATTTTATCAAATAAAGTAACTTATTAATTTTCCAGGACCATCCTGAAATATTATTCCCAATATGAAAAATATAGTCGTTTAAATACATTTTCACCTAGGATTATTTTTTAACATTAATCTTTCATTTTCAATCTTGATTCTAATAGTCCAACTATTTAATCAACAATTTGTGGTACTATGTATTATATTGATTATTATAGTCCAACTATACAATCAAATATGATTTAAATTAATTAACCTCAATTACATTGATTACTATAATCCAATTATAAAATCAACTGTAAATCGAAATTAATTAATTCAAATATATTGATTACTATAATCCAATATATAATCAACTATAATACAGTCCAACTGCTTATTAAAACAACAATTTAAATATTAGTCCAACTAACATTAATTGATATGACGGAATATTTGTGATTGAGCGCGTATGGCGAGTAATTGAACGAATATGCGAATTCAATTCTTGCCTCCCACTATTTTTCGGCGAGCCTCTAACCCTCTGTCGAGTACTCGGGAAACCGTGTTTCCTAGTGGGCTAGGATCCCGTTAAATATCACACAACCTTGACTTTGGCCAACAAATTGTATGATAATTAACTAGGTAGATCTCTAAGATCGATTGGATCCAATCCAATTCCTAGATCCGGTAGGGGACATCCAAGTCTGAAACATATATCTTATATATGCCAATACATCCAATGTTACCTAACCTTTTTCCTCTGAATCAACTAAGCCTTGGCTTTGGCACAACAAACTTAGTGATCCCAGTCAAGCGCGACCCATTGACCATGGAAAGCTTCGTAATCAATGTCGATGAACAAGAAGTGGTCTTGACTTTAGCCAACAAACCACAACTTGGACAAGACACCAATTTGGAACAAAGCCTTCGTGATTCAAACACATCTTTGACAGACAAAGGCCTTGACTTTGGCCAACAAACCAATGCCGTCTCGGAACTTGAGTGAGAATCACTAATGGAAGGAAATACGCTTAATATTTAGCGAGGGTTTTTCACGTGCAAATTGGCAACCAATTTATTATCTTTGTTAAGGTCTCATCATCATACACCCTTAAGCATGCATTCTAAATACATAATAAAGCGCATATGAAAAATAATAATGATATGCGGATGAATACTTTACATTGATCCTAGATCAAATCTCTCTCTTTCTCTCTCCAGCTAGCACTTGTATTACTTCTACCCGTTACACTACACTTCTAAAGAAACCTCATTTACATTGAGGGGAATATGTGAGAAGAGAATACAAAGAAATAGGAGATAAGGCTGGACTCGTAGGTCCAATTAATAAATCAAATTTATTACAATTTCCAAAATCGCCCCACCCAGCTAATATCCATCCGATATACATTATTCATGCATCATAACCATGTATTCATACAAGCATGTTATCAATCAATCTAATCAAATTAATTAATCTGATAATTAGTGATCATCCAATGTTCAAAGAAAGATTTGATTTTGTTCGAGTCAAACTCGTATTGCGAACACGTACTCAAAGTACGATTTCTACGAATTAAATTAAATTACATAATTAAATCCAATTTAATACGCATTAATTCTAATTCACTATTTAATTCCAAATTAAATATTACACTTTATGAAATAAACCTTTACCGACTTAAATTCCAAATTTAATCGTTACGGGTCTCAAAGCCCGATTAATATCCAATATTAATTTAATTAAAGTCCAATGGGCTTTTAATTAATTTCTTTAGGCGTGGACTTTTGGTCAACTCGGGTCAAACCGAATAACCAAAATCCAATCCGGGAGTTACCCCATAAGCCCATAAATTAATTTAGGCCCATTAGGCCCAATTAAACATTAAAGGTTCATTAGTCGCATTTGGGCCTTTTGGATGCGGTTTTGAGCCTAATTGGATCCAACCAATTTTGCCTAAACCCAACTTTGTACAACAAAGCCCAACAAGCCCAATAACAACTTTAAAAGCTCAAATTCAATTTAAGGCCCAATAATTAAATTATAAAAATCCAATTTTACAATTCAATTAAACAAAGTGCATAGCATTATTAATTACCCAAATCAAAGTTTCCAAAACACCAAATTTGTCCAATTAATCATGCTTATCATCAATGAATCATGTCCAACATAATTTGATCAAAATCAAACCCAATTATACATGCCTAAAGTCTCGGCCAAAGAGAGAAATTATGCCCAAATCAAATTCAATCCAATTGAACCCAATCAAACATAAAATCAACATCCTCTAATGATTTCCAAGTCATCCAATGAACAAAAAATCAAAAAATTCCAAGACAAAATGGGCTATATGTATTCGGCCAACTTAAGCAATTTGGGGAAAATTGTTCCAAACTAATTTTCAACAAATTGATCCAATCAATCCTTAATTAAACATACTTTAAACATTCTAAATCATCCAATTTCATTAAACATGCTCAAAATCAAGTTTACCCAAATTTGTCAATTTTGGCCAACACAAAAAATTGGGGAAATTTGTTCCAAACATAATTTCTTCAAATTGATCCAATCAATCATTAATTCAAAAATATTTAAGCAAACTAATTCATCCAATTTCATCAAATAATGCCCAAATTCGTTTTACCAAATTTTAGCCCTAAACTCAATTTCATGAAATCAATAGCTCAAGATACCATTGTTGGGTTTCAATCAAGTCCCAAGATCAAAGATTAAGCATGAAATAAGTATGAATACAACCAAAGGAGGTGAGGAAAAACTCACATGGATCGGTTGAGATGCAACGAAGTGAAGAACCAGACTTGGTGAAGCTCGGCAGTGGCTTCCTTGTGCAGTGGGCTACACGGTTTTGGTCCTTGTTGTTCCTCCAAGAATCGGCCATGGGAGACTCCATGGAAGCTCCAAGCTTCAAGCTCCAAAACGATTCCTAGCTCACAAACGCTGCCCTATCACCTTAGGAAGACTCATGGTGTGTGCTAGCACATGATTTTCGCAACAAAAATCGTTTCTTGCTTCTCATTTGTGTTTGGTCGAACCAGAACTGAAGGAAGAAGAAGAAGGCTCAAAGCCGAAAATGAGAAGAGGAGAGAGAGGAGGGAAACCGTGAGTCAGAAGAAAAAAAAGAAAAGGTGTAATTAGTTTTATATAATTTCCAAAATTAATAAATCAATTACCACCTTTTTTCAATTTCAAAAGACAAGCATTTAATGCTTTAAATCATCTCACATCACTCAATCAAGTGACAACTTGTCACATCACTCAAAGTGACATTTGATTTGACGCTTGATGTGATTGGCGATTTGACGTTTGATTGGACTTGTGTACCGCACTCGAATTCGAAATGCGAATGCGCTCGCAAACAATCCCGAGCTCGGGTTCGCTAATTCCAAATTAACGAATTTTCCATTGCATCGTAATTAAATGATTACGCCTAGCGAAATCATTATTCACGTCGCTAACAAATTAATTCTAAATTAATTCATTCGCCCAAATTAAAATCTAATTTTAATTCCGCTTCGAAATCCAATTTCTTATAATATATCAAATATATTATTTTATCGATTATTCCAAATTAATCGTTCTCTCTCTTTAATTAATATTTTATCCTAGATAAAATATCTCCGTAATTAATCCCAGATTAATTTTCTCTCTCATTAAATTAATCCCAGATTAATTAAAGTGCGAGTCATACGTCATCGGTGAATCTTTGGGAAGCGACCCATGCGATCCCCAGTTATGTTGGCAGTAAATCGGGTCGTCGGACTATCAGAACACGTAAGTACCTCGTACTATGTTTACACTGATTCACAAGACAAGGTTGGCCTCTAGCAAAACGCTATGCCTACTCAATTCTCCGGAAACATGATTACAGGAATAAGCGATCTATATCAGGCGTAGTATACATGGTATTGCGTATTTCGGTCCAGTATCGGATGATCACGTGCTAGGCCTGGGGCTGGAATCATGTCTGCCCCGTACGAAACACATGTCGGATCTCTGGTAACTAGTCTCTATATCGGATAAACATGACCTTGTCATTTTATCCCGATGACTGCAGTACTAAAGAGAACCAGTACCGTATCCTACGTGACCATCATCTCCATATGACTGGAGTGACACTTCCGTCTTAACATCACACCCAACACACTACGATTCTCAAAATACCCAGTATTGGCGTACACAGAACCTATTAAACCCTGGACGACCTCAACCAAAGTATATTGATTGTCGCAAGTATTAGCGGTGCAAGTCTCAGGTTAAGACCAAATACACCTACCCTGATTTCGGACTTCCATATACACGTAGTCATACTACCAATGGAATTCCGAATGGGTCTATCCAGAGCGAAGCAGTTTCCCGTACCATCAGTAAAATACAACCTCCTATTACACTTGCATGAGTATCCTATACCCAAATATACGAGAACTATGCCATTGTGCCCTCACAACACGCACAAGTGCAATACTAGTCTTTTACGTATTAATCGATGTCCAATCTCGATAATACTCTGACTAGGGATATTTAATGATTTATCCTTCGTGGACTGATACTTTCTCATATCATTCTCAGTCCAGGAACAAATCATAGGGACCTCCTATCATTTATATATCTAGGTGATCTAATCACAAATGATAAGAGTGCAATCTCTTTGTCACATAGTTAATTTGTACAACATCACCATGATCTGTACAAATAGTGACGCTATGGGTCATAATTGTCCAACAATGACACGTGGCATGTTGACTCGGTTTGAAGCTGACACGTGGCAAACACGTGGATGGCATATGGCTACCATGTGGCATGCGGTTGATACGACCCAATCAGATGATGACACATGGCACGCGCTTTGTCGGTAGCTTGTGATGATGACACATGGCACGGTACACGTTAGCAGATCTTCTTTGATGATGACACGAGGCAGGTGTACGTTAGCATCTGACGCAGTTTAACAGGGTGTCGCACATTAGTGGTCGTGATACGCAGTGAGTTTCGCTACGGCCAATTATAATTTTGCCATTCTTGTCCGTTTTTCACTATTTTGGCCCTAAATTGCTTCTAATGCTTCCGTAAATTTATTTATCTGCAAAATAACATAAAATACATCAAAACGTTCACAAAACTCAAGAAACTATACAAAATATTAGGCCGGATGAGTGGGAAATAGTGATATAATTACCACTCATCAACATGGGATGCCGTTTCAGCAAGAGTAGTGGGAGTTTTGAGTTTAAATTTTACAAATAATAGTTATTTAAATTTGAACAATGTGTTATTCATTCATGGTTTTCATAGGAATTTGATTTCTGTTTCTAAACATTTGGATGATGGTTATTCAGTTTCTTTTAATAGCAATTTAGTTATTATTGGTCGAAATAGATTAACCAAATGCATAGGAAACTCAGAAAATAACTTGTATGTGTTAAGACCATTAACACATAGGTCACTGCTCAATGCTGAAATGTTTAAGGTTGAGAAACCTAAAACTAAAGGACAAAAGATTTCTCACGATGACACATATCAGTTGGTCATATCAACCTTGACCGGATAGACAGATTGATAAAGAACGGAGCCATAAACCAGTAAAAGCTCAGAAATTTACCAGTGTATAAATCCTATTTAGAAGGAAAAATGACCAAGAGATCTTTTACTGGAAAAGGCATAAGAGCTAGTCAACCACTAAAGCTAATGCATTCGAACGTTTGTAGGCCGATGAATGTAGGAGCCTGAGGTGGTTATCAATACTTCATCATATTCATTGTCGATTATTCCAGATATGTGTATGTTTACCTAATGCAGCACAAGTCATGACCTTTTGAAAAGTTAAAAGAGTATCGTGCTGAGGTTGAGAACCAGTTGGGTAAAACAATCAAAACTCTACGATCAGATCGTGGAGGAGAATACCTTGACAGAGATTTCGAGGAATTCTTAGTTGAGCATGGGATAGTATCCCAACTCATAATACCCGGAACACTAAAGCAAAATAGTGTTGCAGAAAAGAGAATTCGGACCCTACTAGACATTATGAGATCTATGTTTAGTTATATCTCACTACCTAATTCATTCTGGGGATATGCACTGTAAACTGCAATGCATATCCTTAATGTAGTTCCATCTAAATTTGTTCCTAAAATCCCTTGGAGTTGTGGAATGGTCGTAAAACTAGTTTACAATATTTTCCATATTTGGGGGTGTCCATCACATGTGTTGAAGAATAAGACTACAAAGTTGGAGCCACGTTCTCAGGTGTGCCTATTTGTAGGCTATCATAATGAGACTAGGGTGGATTCTTCTATAGTCCTGATGATAACAAAGTGTTTGTATCGACAAATGCTACGTTTCTAGAGGAGAACTATATGAGGGAGTTCAAGCATCGAAGTTAAGTGTTACTCGAGGATTTACTTACTGGTTAGACCAGTACACAATCATCAACGATAGTTGAAAAATACATAGCACCTTTGACATCTGAGCCTCAGATGCTAGTTTGTCAGAATGATATAGTACCTAGACGTAGTGGGAGGGTTGTACGACAACCTGATCACTACTTTGGGGTTGGAGAGGAATGAGTTGTCGCATCTAGCGATGGTATAGATGATTCATTGACCTATCATAGTGCAATGGATGATTCTGAAAAAGAGGAATATTGGCTCAAAGCCATGAACCTAGAGATGGAGTCCATGTACTCAAACTCAGTCTGGGAACTTATAGACCAACCTGATCGGGGTGAAACCTATAGTTTGCAAGTGGATCTATAAGAGAAATATGTGAGTAGATGGGAAGGTACATACCTTCAAGGGTAGGCTAGTGGCCAAAGGTTATACCAGAAAGATGGAGTTGACTACAAGGAAAATTTATCGCAAGTAGCCATGTTCAAATCCATCCGCACTCTTCTATCCATTGCCGTATATTATGACTATGAAATTTGGCAAATAGACGTCAAGACTGCATTCTTGAATGGAAATCTTGAGGAGAGTATCTATATGATACAACTAGAGGAGTTTATATCCCAAGGTCAAGAGAAAAAGGTTTGCAAGCTATAATGGTCCATTTATGGACTTAACCAGACATGTCGATCTTGGAATATAAGATTGGATACCATAATCAGGTCTTATGATTTTGAGCTGAATGTCGATGAGCCTTGTGTATACAAGCGCGTCAATGACGGGAATGTGGTTTTTCTTGTTTTATACGTCGATGATATTTTACTCATTGGGAATGATGTAAAGATATTATCGGACATGGAAACTTGGCTAGCTAACCAATTCCAAATGAAAGATTTGGGAGAGACCAGTTATGTTCTTGGGATTCAGATACTTTGGGATCGCAAGAAACGACTGTTAGTTATGTCTTAGTCATCCTATATCGACAAGATCTTTATGTGATCTGGCATGCAGAATTACAATAAAGGAAACATGCCTTATCAGCATGGAATTCATTTGTCAAAGGAACAGTCTCCCAAGACACCTCAAGATGTTGAGGAAATGAGACATATCCCATATGCCTCAACCGTTGGTAGTCTCATATATGCTACATTATGCACGAGACTGGACATGTATTTTACAGTGGGAGTAGTCAGTAGGTTTCAGTCGAACCCAGGATTGGATCACTGGGTGGTTGTGAAACACATTCTCAAGTATCTTAAGAGAACAAGAGAGGAAATATCAACTCACTAGAGAGATATTGTGGAGAGGAGACGTTACCGTCATAAATATTTCATTCCCAGAGAACCTGGCTGAGCTGTTTACAAAGTCTTTATTGGATAAAGTGTTTGAAGGTATCCTAGATGGTCTAGGATTACGTGACATGTCCCATTTGCTCTAGTGCAAGTGGGAGATTGTTGGGATGTATGCCCTAGAGCTACATGTAATGTAAATGGCTTTATGTGTTTTGAAATAAAATGATGCATTATTCATTTATCAAAGTGTTTGTTTGATATTCGCATATTATAAATTATCTTGAATAGCCTAGATTACTTATGTACCTTCAGACTTAATGTGTGAGTGTCATACACAAGAGGATTTAAGTCTGAAGTTAGTAATATTAAATAGTCCATAGAGAGCAGATAAAACAGGTACTTTGTTTGTGGTTTTTCTGTAGTTGTGGTCCATTCTATATTTGTATGATGACCTTGATTAGAGATCATCCATGTAGAGACATGAGAATGGAGGCACCTTATATGATGTGATCATATATGACTGGACTTAGGTAGAAATGACATTCTTATAATATCCATTAAACAAAGAAAGTCATTTCGATCTACTAGATGGTCATATATGGATTGATCTTAATCTTTGGTGTACTATGAACTACTACATGGCAGACTATGTCCTTCGATTTACAAAGGTGAGGTTGGTGTAGCAGTCCCGACCAATAGCCACGTACTTTAGGGGCATGGTATGTTGTGTAGGTGGGAATATTTTACACAGATATGGAGTTCACTCCTTCTTGCGAGAAGTAGAGGAGTATCTTTCTTAAGGGTTGATTCGGTATCTGCTGTTAGAGCGCTCAAGTCTTTGTATTACGAATAGAAAGATTAAAATTCATAATGGTTATGAATAAGTCGTTCATTAGAGAATCAATGGTACTTAAGATAAAAATAATTAGAGGGGTATAACAGACATTATGACCTAGCTCTAATTACGAGATACGCGTGAAGGGTTAAACTATATGTAGTGACTATATCGATGGACACCGACTTGGTTTGGCTTAATAAATCATCTGCGGCAACGAGAGTGCAACTTCGGGTTTTTAGTGGAATAACCCGGAGTTAATAATTCGGAATATTTAATTAAAAACTTAATTAATATTTCGACATTATTGTAGCTCGGAACCGTAGGTCCATTTGGTCCCCGTGCTAGCTCGATATACTATAACAGATTTAGTACAATTGGATAGTCCAATTGTATACTCACAAATTTATAAATATTATTAATATGATTTATAATTAATTTTGTCACACTTGAGACTATATATTAAAAGTTAATATATAGTTTTAATAATTATATTATAATTATTAAATGCATAAAATTAAATTATATTTGATATAATTTAGATAAGGTCATTATTGGAATTTCAAGTTTGGGTTTTGGAAACCCTTGGCATTATTTTTGAAGTTACACCTTTTAATAAGGTTTAAACTTTTTATTTTTATAACATATATTATCATTATGGAAAGTAAATATTGTTGGACAATTATGACCCATAGCATCACTATTTGTTCAGAACATGGTGTTGTTGGACAAATTAACTATGTGAAAAAAGAAATTGCTCTTTTTCATTTGTAATAGGATTACCGGGATATATAAATGATAAAAATCCATATGATTAGTACCGGATTAATAAGATATGAGACAATATTAATCCATGTAAGGTTTAAACATTAAATATCCCTAGTCGTAGTATTATCGAGACTGGACATCAATAATGCGTAATAGGCTAGTATTACACTTGTGCGTGTTATGGAAGTGTAACATCATATTTCTCATATATTTGGGTATTGGGTACTCATGCAAGTGTAATAGGAGGTTCTGTTTACCGATGGTACGGAAACAGCTTCGCTTTGGATAGACCCCTCGGAATCCCATTGGTAGTATGACTATGTATCTATGGAAATCCGAATCAGGGTAGGTGTATTTGGTCTTAACTTGAGACTTCCATCGCTAATACTTGCGACAATCAGTATACTTTGGTTTTGGTCGTCCGGGGTTTTAACAGGTTCTGTGTATGCCTCTTCTGGGTATACTGAGAATCGTAGTGTATTGGGTGTGATGTCAAGATGGAAGTATCACTTCAGTCATATGGAGATGATGATCACGCAGGATACGGAACTGGTACTCTTGTATGTTGCAGCTATCAGGATAATATGACAATGTCATGATTATCCGATTAAAAAGACTAGTTACCAGAGATCCGATATATGTTTCGTACAGGGCAGACACAATTCCAACCCCAGGCTACCATGTGACATTCGATACTGGATCGTAATACGCAATACTATGTATGCTACTCCTCACAAAGATTACATATTGCTTTAAAGAATATTTCTGGAGAATTTGGGAGGCACAATGTTTTGCTAGAGGCCAACCATGTCTTGTAAATCGGTAGGAACGTGGTACCGGGTACGCAAATATTCGGATAGTCCGATGACCGTATTTACTGGCAACATATCCATGGATCTCTTGGGTCGCTTCCCGAAGATTCACCGTTGAGATTTGACTCGAACAGAAAATTAATCTGGGATTAATTATGAGAGAGAAAATTAATCTCGGATTAATTACGGTAATAAATTATTTTGGATTAATTAAAAGAGAAAGAATTAATCTGGGATTAATTACATCGAGAATTTATCTGGGATTAAATTCATCGAGAAGAGAGAACGCCATTAATTTAGAATTAATCGGTAATGTAAATTTAATAATGAAATTAGGATTTACTATTTAATTTATTTAATTGGGCTAAAATAATATATTAGATATATTAAATGAAATCATATTTCAAAGTGGAATTAATATTAGATTTTAATTCAAGCGAACGAATTAATTTAGAATTAATTCACAAACGACTTTCGTAATAATTTTGCTTGGCATTATTATTTAATTAAATTGGATTTAATTAAGTCGCAACGGTAATTCGCTTAATTCAGAATTAACGAACCCTAGCCCGAGCGAAATTGCGCGTTGACATTGTTCTACTTAAATTCAGAATTTGCATGTGGTGGGACCCACTTGACTTACATCACACTTTTGACTTATGATGGAAGTGGTTGAAAAAAGTGTAAAGCCTTGGATTGCTTTTTCAACACTCAAGCTTTATTTTATATTTTCATTTTGAATGACTAATACCAACTTTTGGAAATTTGGTATTTGATATATATTGATTTTGGAAATCAAAATTATCTATTTTCCCTCTTCTCTCTCAATGGCCGAAACTTTGAACCTTGGAGGGGAAAATTTTCTTTCAATTTTTGTTCAAGCTAGCACTTAAATGAGCGAATCAAGGTGATAGGGAAACTCACCCAATTGTTAGAAACACTCAAGAAGGCTTGAAGCTTCTAACGAAATGCATAAAAAGTTTTGAACTCATCCGATCAATGTAAGTATTTTCCGCAACGCTTTTGATTTTATTCACACACGAATCACGCTTAGAGAACCTATGGCATGTCTAGGAAACTTGCAATGGTATCAGAGCCAATCCTAAGTTTTATTTGAATATAGGGTTTGTAAACTTTAATTTGGGAATTTTGTGTTTGGAGCTTGATTTTCTTAAATTGATGTTTGGTTGAGCTTGGATGATGTTTAATTGGATTTGTATGTCATTGCTTTTGTGAAAATTGATTAGATTAATTTTCCCCAAATTCACGTGCTTGGCCGAAAGTTACCCTAAGTTGCTCATGGTGGAATTTTGGAAATTTGACAATTGGAAGTGTTAAATGGAATGATAGAATATTGAATGTTGATTTTAATTAGATTGAAATCAAATTGAACGATTTTATATGCCTTAGCCGTGAGCCTTGATGCATGTTATAAGATTGATTTTGCTGCAATTTGTGTTAGACATGAATTGGAATTGTAGGCATGATTAATTGAATAAATTAGTGTTTTGGAAGCATTAGATGAATTAATTAATTATAGTAATTGCACTTGAATTGAATTAATTTGTAATTTGGAATAATGAATTAATTTAGTTGTTGTATTTGGGCTTAATGGCTTGGTTGGACCAAGTTTGGTTTAGGATAATTGGTTGAATCCAATATGGCCTAAAACCATTTCCATAAAGTCCAAATATGATAATTGGGCCTTTAAAATTTTAATTGGGCCTAATGGGCCTAAATTGATTTTTGGCATATGGTGATTCCTAATTGGGCCTTGGCATCTTGGGTTTGACCCATAATTGCCAAAGAACATGCCTAAAGAATTAATTGAAAGCCCATTGGACTTTAATTGAATAGTATCGAATACTAATTGGTCCTTTGAGACCCATAAAGATTCGATTTGGAATACAAGTCTAAAAGGCACATTTAAAAGTGTAATTATTTAATTTGGAATTAAATATGAATTAGTATTGAATATAATTTAAATTGGATTTAAAATTGTAGTTCGATATAATTCCAGAATACGTTACTTTGAGTATTTATTCTAAACGAGTTGGACTTGCGCAAATCAAATCGTTTTTTGAACATTGGATGGTCATTAATTAAAGATTAATTAATTAGATTAGATTGATGGATAACATGCTTTGTGTGAATACTTGGATGTATGTTTGAATATTATATATCGGATGGATATTATAAGGGTGAGGATAATTTTGGAAATTGTTGTAATAAATTTAGAATTTAATCAATTGGACCTGCGTGTCCAGCCTGTTACCTCTTTTCTCATTGTATTTCTCTTCTCACCAATTCCCCTCAATGTAAATGAGGTTTCTTTAGAAGTATTATGTAATTGGGTAGAAGTAGTGCTAATGAGAGAGAGGAAAATGAGAGATTTGTTCTAGGAACAAAGTTTGTTGTATATCCATCTGTATATCATTATTACATTTTATCGCGCCTTATTATGCTTTTAGAATGCATGCTTAAGGGTGTATGATGAGACCTAATTAAAGATAATAAATTGGTTGCCAAATCGCGACAAAAACCCTCATTTTATATTAAGCGTTTTTCCTTCCATTGAGTGATTCTCTCTCAAGATCCAAGATTGGCATTGGTTTATTGGCCAAAGTCAAGACCTTTTTCCATCGCGGATGTGTTTGAATCATGAAAGCTTTGTTCTATATCATACGCCTAGGGTAAGTTGTGATTTGTTGGCCAAAGTCAAGGTCACTTCTTGTTCATCGGCCTCGATTACGAAGCTTTCCCACTGTCAATGGGTCACGCTTAACTGGTTTCATTAAGTTTGTTGAGCCAAAGCCAAGCTTAGTTGATTCAGAGGAAAAATGTTAGGGAATATATTGGATATATTGGCATATATTGGATATATGTTTCGGGCTTGGAGGTCCACCTACTGGATCTAGGAATTGGATGAGATCCAATTGATCTTAGAGATCTACCTAGTTATGTTTCATACAACTTGTTGGCCAAAGTCGAGGTTGTGTGTTATTTAACGGGATCATAGCCCACTAGGAAACTAGGTTTCCTGAGTACTCCACATAGGGTTAGAGGCTCACCGAAAAATAGTGGGAGGTAATATTAAATTTGCAATTTTGTTTAGATACTTGCCAATGCACGCTTATTTCATTTTTCGTCATTAATTATTTATTTATAAATATATTTGTTGGACTAATATTTAATTGTTTTTTAATTAAATAGTTAGACTGTATTCAAACTACTTCATTTATTGTTGATTATATAATTGGATTATAGTAATCAATATATTTGAATTTTACCGATCATTTATAGTTGGTTATATAATTGGATTATAGTAATCAATACATTTGAAAATAACCAATCAAATTGTAGTTAATTATATAGTCAGACTATAGTAATCATTACATTAGAATGTACCTGAAATCATTGATTGAATAGTTGGGCTATAGCAATCAAGATGACTTGAAATATTAGCGTCAAATGATATAATCCTAGGTGAAAAATGTCTTTAAACGGCGTAAATTTTCATATTGGGAAATGAATCTCAGGATAGTCCTAGGAGATGAGAAGTTAATATATTTGATAGAGCGACCACTCAGGCCTAAGCCCGGAGTTGAGCAAATAGTAGAGCATGAGCTTTGGAAGGCTCATCGTGATGAAAACTTTAGTGCTCAATTCGTTATGCTTGCCGGAATGACTCCTTAATTTCTTTGTCAGAACTAAAGATTAGACCCTTATAGTATGATATTGAAATTGAAGGATCTTCATAGATCTATTCTTAGATCTTAGAAGTACTCATTGCAATAAAAAAAACTCTTAGAGAGTTAATGGCTATGCTCAAGGAGACAGAGCCAGACCTTACAAAAGGGCAAGAAGCGCAAGGCGCATCTTATTTCGACATCACAGAAGGCTTGGCCGCTTCTTGGGGTGTGAAGAAAAGGGCAAGGCTAAATCGTCACAGTCTTCTGGGAAGACAAAGGACATATCCCAAGATGTCTGCCTAAACTGTGGTAAACGGGGTCACTGGAATCGTGACTGCTATATAGATAAGGCAGACATGAAGGAAGTGAAGGCGGGCAAGGCTCCGACTTCAAGTATATTTATTATAAACATGTCCACTACTAGTTTAAAAATTGGATTTTTGATACTATATATGTATTGATGTGCGGGATCTGCTGATTAGCAGGAGACTGGCTTCAGATGAGATCGATCTGCGAGTCAGAAATAGGACGAGAGTCGCTGTTTTAACCGTAGAAACCTAAGTTTTGGAATTGCCCTTACAACATGTACTTGAATTAGGAAACTGTTATAATGTACCTAGTTTGACTAGAAACATTATCTCTATATCTAGTATAACCCGTTGCGGGTATACCTTTATATTCTAGAACACTAAGTGTTTTGTTTATAAAGATGATATTGAGATAAGCACATTAGATGTGAGTAACAGTATTTATATTTAGAATATAAATTAATCTCAAACATATAATATGACAAACAAAAGCTCAAACTGAATAAATCTGTTGAGACTTAAAAGTGGCATTGTTGTCTAGGACACATTAACAAGATTCGTATATCCACACTTTCGAAGAGTGGATACTAGAATAGATTTGAATCTAATTCAAATGATGTCTACGGATCTAGTTTATTAGGCAAAGTGCCTAAAACACCTTTTACTTGGTAAAAGTGCAAGTGCCACCGATCTGTTAGCCATCGTTCATAGTGACGTAAGTGGGCCCATGTCTAACTAGGCAAGGTGGATATGAATACTTCGTAACCTTTAAGGATGTGGCATCGCGTTATGGTTATGTGTATCTTACAAGTCGTAAACTTTTGATATATTCAAATAGTTTCGAAACGAAGTATAAAAACAGACCGGTAAAAGTATTAAAACATCATGATTCGACCACGGTTGAAATACTTAAGCAATAAGTTTCTCGATTATTTGAAAGAATATGGTATTCTTTCATAGTGGACTCCTTCCAGAACACCTCAATTTGACGGTGTGTCCAAACAGAGAAACCGAACTTTGTCGAACATAATAAGGTTAATGATGAGTCGCTCTGAGCTACCAATTTCCTTCACAGGATACACATTAAACAATGTAATACTTATTTTGAATAAGGTTCCATGAAAATCTGCTAGACAGACTTCATATTAGATATGAACAAGAAAGAAACTGGGTTTCTCATTCATGAAGATTTGGAATGCTGGGCATATAATTGAATGTTTGGATAATACCAAACTAGAACCCAAATCGGATAAGTGCCCATTTGTAGGTTGTCCTATGGAAACCAAAGTATAGTAGTTATACAACTCACAAGAGAACAATGTAATTGTTGCTCTCCATGCGGTTTTCCTAAGAGGAATTCCTATATGCAGTGGTAAGTGGAAGGAAAGTAGAACTCGATGAAAATCAGAGTAATACTGTTCCAGGCACCGAGTCCTCACGGAACACCAACAGTTCATCAGGGTTGAAATTGTACCAATAATCTTCGAATACACAAGAACCACCTAGGTCGGAGAGAGTCAGAAAATAACTTGGGAGGTATTGGTTTCTAATCTCACCTTATGTAGATATTAATCATATTGAGGAAGACGAACCGGCTACGTATGACGAAGTGATACAAGGTATAGACTCATTTTATAGCAAAGTGCCATGAAGTCCGAAATGGATTCCATGTATACCAACTAAGTTTGGACACTGGTTGATGTACCAGAAGGCATTATGCCTATTGGTACTATATGAGTCTTTAAGGAAGACATACATGGATGGCAACATATAAATGTACATAGCTAGGCCTGTATAGAAAGGGTATCGTCAACGACATAGTGTCGACTACGACGAAATTTTTCACCTGTTGTCATGATTAAATCCATTTGGATAATACTAGATATTTCATTTATGAAATATGGTATATGGACGTCAAAATCGATTTCCTTAAACAGAAACCTTTTGGAGGATGTTTGCAACATCCTGACGGTTTTGTCTTACCAAAACATGCAAACAAGGTTTGCAAGTTATATCGATCCAAGTAATATAAAAATATCGATTTCACGAGGACTTAATTTATTTACAGATATTTAATTAAAGAGAGAAGGGAATGATTGTTTGATTGGTTGGTTGAATGTGGATTTTCTAAATCAATAAATAATTAAAAACACTAAAGAAAATACTTATGAAAATAATCAAAAGACACAAATATCTAGGGTTGTGATTCCACACAATATTATTCTAATGATGAATTGATTCTCTTATATATGTGTAATAAATCAAACTGTTAACCTGGAACACAAAGATATGCAAAATCCAATTCTGATGGTCAGATGCAAACACCCAGAATAACCCAATTAATCATATGTCTATGTTATCCAAGTTACCTGAATTCATTAAGTTCAAGTTCCAATTGTGGCTATCCCTACCCGACATGTATATGTCTATTCTGGAAGAAAATCTACTTAAGGGTCACTGTAGGCATTGCATTTTTGCATGTGAAACCCGATGATGAGCCTCAGTTGGAGGCACTACCTTTTTATGAAGGGTATATGGAGGGTATATCCTCTAATCTACCGCAAGATCTGACTGAATAGTACCCCAAACCGAGACAAAAACACCCCAAAACAGTTCGTTGAAATGTCAAATCAGTGACCTGAACAGTGAGCAGAAAATACAGAGGAAACAGCAGCAAAATGGAGGCCAAACAGTAAGCAAAACAGCAAAATGCTAAACCGGTGAAACGGAGAAGTTGAGGAGCTTTACCCTTCCGATCCCCGTGAAACGCAAGTCCGAAGGTCGGCAAAAAAGGTTAGACCTGAGGGTATTTTCCACATTCGTTTTCTGTTTTATTTTTATTATTTATTAAGTTTTGTTCGCATGATTATCATGATAAAATGCTTGTTGTGGCCCTTGAGTAGATAAATATGCATGTATTACGAAATATTGTATGTTGTGGCCTTGGAATAAAATGAAAGATGTGTCCACTCTCGCGGTATATCGGATGGAAACCCGGACATAAATTTCATAGCTGATTCCGAATGGACGGTAGTATGATCTGTACTCGGGATACAACTCCACGTACCGTTTAAGTAAACGGAACCCTCTTTTGTTTTATGTTGCTTTGGTTTATTTATTTTTCATCATTTGAATTCTGCATGTTACTTGTTTATGCATGATACAATCGAGCGCATGGGCTTAGTAAGTGCGATGAAAGGTCCCCTATTTAGAGGGGTTAAAATCCTTTACCACGATGCTTTGCCGCGCCGGTTGATGTGTGTTCGGTTGAATGCAAGATATGTTCAATCGGGCATACTAAGTTTGATATTATTATTTTTAATTCTTTATATACATGATGCAATCGAGCGCATGGGCTTAGTAAGTGCGATGAAAGGTCCCCTATTTGGAGGGGTTAAAACCTTTTACCACGATGCTTTGCCGCGCCGGTTGATGTGTGTTCGGTTGAATGCAAGATATGTTCAATCGGGCATACTAAGTTTGATGTTATTGTTTTTAATTCTTTGTATGCATGATGCAATCGAGTGCATAGGCTTAGTAAGTGCGATGAAAGGTCCCCTATTTGGAGGGGTTAAAACCCTTTACCACGATGCTTTGCCGCGCCGGTTGATGTATGTTCGGTTGAATGCAAGATATGTTCAATCAGACATACTAAGTTTCATATAGTTATCTTTGTCTTTGTACACATTGTAATGGAAATCGCATGGGCTTATTGTGTTGGACTAAAAAGGTTCTTCATTTTGGGGAAGAAAAAGCCTATAAGGCTACCTTTACCACGATATTCGCCGCGTCTTTCATATATTGGATGCATCATTTACCTTATTGTTGGCTTAACGTAGTATAATTCATATATCCATGTTATGATAGCATTTGAGTATTATTTCTTGTAGTATATCGGATGGAAACCCAGACATAAATTCCATAGCCGATTCTGAATGGATGGTAATGCGGTCTGTACTTGGGATACAATTCCACGTACTACTTGGAAAAGTGCTCACATGTGTGTTTGTCTCCATATTAGTTATCTTATTTTGCACCACGTCATAGCATGTTTACTTTAATGCCTAATTGCATCCGTAAGTGTCTTTTTGCATTATGTACTTAGTTGACTCTTTTATTTGTGCATGGACATGTAATGGCTATTTGTTTATGATATGTCTATGAAATCACATGTTCGCCATCATTTGATTCGCCCTTATGTGTGCTTGTGTGGTTAGTATGTGCTTGTGTTTCCATGAATACAACATGCCAATGAAGTTGTATGTCCGCGTTGCTACTTTGATGTACTTTCAAGCATGTAATCTTAGATGTGAAATATATGCAAATTTAGGTGTAAGTTTTATTTTTTACGCATATGGATTTAGAAGCATGATACTCTTGGAAATAAGTGTTACTTAAGCTTGATTAAATTATTACACAAATCCTTTCATTACAAGTGACATAAGTAAGGGACCATTCCGAACCCAACGGTTTGAGGTCTTCCCTTGTGAGGGGTGAGTGCGGCCTTAAATCTCATTTTCCCGGTTCACACCGGGTGGCGACTCCATTATTCTCCGGTTTAGTCCCCCGTGGCTACTCTGTACTCCCGACTAGGCCGCGAGCCTAGAACAGCATGCGTCATCCAGTTTCTGTGTCCCACAATCACCATGCCCTAAGGTGAGATCGTGAGATATTGAATCTAAGGCTGAAACCTAAAATCTTTTTTCAAAGTTCATTTTAAGTTTACTATATCAATCTTATTAATGGCCAGTTAACAAGAAGCATTAAGCTTAAGATTTAATAAACAAACCAAAGCATTACGCATAATATAATTAAATCAATTATTAAGCATTTGAATATTGTGTTTCATCACTTCCCTAGAATAAAAAAATGTTGGGGTTAGGGGATCCACCTTTAATATTTCAAATGTACAAATCTCACTTTATTATAATATAGAAATTGTCAGTGTTATCCAATTAAGTCAAACCAGCCATAAAGGTAGTGTTAGTATTTGTCCATAAACCAGCTATATAGGCGGTAATCATCTATCACCTAAAGACCGACCATATAGGCGGTGTCACATTATATCAAATGAATAAAACAAGCCATTAAGACAGTATCAACTTTAATCCATATTATTAAATTACAATTTCCATATTATAAATTAAGTTAGATTAATCTACCTTATCATATTAAAGGTTTCATCATTCCTCCAGTGGAAATTAACTACAAAATAAAAAAGAAAGTGAAAACACACAAACTATTATTACTACTAAAAATAAAAATAAAAATACATTACAAAACTAAAAAAAATAAAACACACAAGGTACAATCCTTAATTCTTATTCAAGAAACCAAGGAAAGTATCATTTTGCAAATGAAATTGGCCGGAATTTATAGGCAAAAATTTGGTTTTGGTTTTGGTGTCGCGACGCACAAAGCGTTCTGCATCGCGACGCCTGAGCTGGCGCTGATGTAAAACACGGCTTTAACGGGATCTTGACACGTGCCACACAGCACATGCGGTCCATGAGATTACTACATATGGCGATGATGTGGCACCCGGTGCGACGTGGAAGGAACTGTGAGTCGCGACGCGTGATGTGGCTTGACATGTGGCACTGATGTGGCGACATGTTGCGCAGATATGGTGACAAATGGTGTTGGAGTTTCTAGGTCTATATGATCGAATACAAGCCATGAAATATGTGCGAATATAAATCAAGAAAGTCGCGGAATACTTACATCGATCGGTTGAGCGACGCGAAGGCCACGAAAACACAAAATATGCCCACTATTTTCACGCCCACTGCAGCAGTTCAAGCCACTGGTTTGCGCCATTTGGAGGTCCTCGAACAAGCTTCAAGCTTCATTGAACGATTCCCGGCTCATGGGTGAACTTCCCTATCACCTTCGCATTGATCCCGGAGTGTGCTAGCACTCTCGATTTTGCCACAAAATCACACTTTGGTTCCCTTTTCCTTCATGAAACTCGGCAGTTCTCTGCCCAAAAACAGAAGAAATTCAGCCCTCCAAGGGCGTGAGAGGAGAAAGAAATTGGAGGAGAGAGAGAGATATTTGTGTTGTGTTTTTTTAACCAAAAAAATTGTAAATGATTTCCAAAACCTATACCAATTTTTTTCCCTCAAAAAATAAAGCATTAAATGCCAACTACACACATCAACTTGCCATCAATCCATCACTCATTGAATAGTGACTAGCGTCAATCACTCAAAGTGAAAGACATCCATCACTTGATTGACGACTGATGATATGGTAGATGCGACTAGCGATTTGATGCTTGATTTGATTTGCCGCACTCGAATTCGAAATGCGAATGCACTCGCAAATAATCTCGGGCTCAGGTTCGCTAATTCCAAATTAACGAACTTTCCGTTGCGTCGTAATTAAATCTAATTTAATTAAATAATCATGCCAAGCATAATTACTATTCACATCGCTAACGAATTAATTCTAAATTAATTCGTTCGCCCGAATTAAAATCTAATTTTAATTCCGCGTCGAAATCCAATTTCGTTTAATATATCAAATATATTAATACTTCGATTAATTCCAAATTAATCGTTATCTCTCTTTAATTGATATTTTATCCCAGATAAAATATCTCCGCAATTAATCCCAGATTAATTTTCTCTCTCATCTAATTAATCCCAGATTAATTAAAAGTGTGAGTCATACGTCATCGGCGAATCCTTGGGAAGCGACCCATGAGATCCCCGGATATGTTGGCAGTCAAATCGGTCGTCGGACTATCCGAACACGTAAGTACCAAGTACTACGTTTTTCCGATTTACAAGACAAGGTTGGCCTCTAGCAAAGCGCCTTGCCTACCCAATTCGCCGGAAATATCCTTACAGGAATAAAGATTTATATCAAGCGTAGTATACCGTAGTATTGCGTATTTCTGTCCAGTATCAGATGATCACATGCAAGGCCTGGGGCTAGTACAGTGTCTGCCCCGTACGATGCATATATCGGATAACGATCAACTAGTCTCTTTAGAATCGAATAATCATGACCAAGTCATATTATCCTGACGGTTGCAACCTTTATAGAGAACCGGTTCTGTATCCCTGCTCGATCATTATCTCCATATGATTGGAGTGACACTTTCGTCTTGACATCACACCCAACACACTACGATTCTCGATATACCCAGAATTGGCGTACACAGGAACCGGTTAAAGCCCTGGACGACCTCAACCAAAGTATATTGATTTTTGTATGCATTAACGGTGCAAGTCTCAGGTTAAGACCAAATACACCTACCCTGATTTCGAACTTCCATAGACACGTAGTCATACTACCAATGGAATTCTGAGGGGTCTTATCCAAAGCGAAGCTGTTTCCCGTACCATCGGTGAAACACAACCTCCTATTACACTTGTATGAGTATCATATACCCAAATATATGAGAACTATACTATTGTGCCCTCACAAATGCGCACAAGTGTAATACTAGTCTTTTACGCATTCATCGATGTCCAATCTCGATAATGCTCTAACTTGGGATATTCAATGATTTATCTTTCGTGGACTGATACTGTCTCATATCATTCTCCGTCCAGGAACAAATCATAGGGACCTCTCATCATTTATATATCTAGGTGATCTAATCACAATGATAAGAGTGCAATCTCCTTTGTCACATAGTTAATTTGTACAACAACACCATGATCTGTACAAATAGTGACGCTATGGGTCATAATTGTCCAATAAATGGCACATGGGTTATATGGTCCGTTGGAATCATGACATGTGGCACAAGTCTTACGCAGTCCGTTGGGATGACGACACATGTCCAGCGTATGATAACACGGTTGATGTGATGTTGACACATGGCGGCGCATGTTAGAAAGTGTGTATGATAGCAAGTTTTCTCTGATTTTGACACGTGGCCGGCACATATTGGCAGTCGCGATGCAGAAGGTTGACACGTCGCGATGCACAAATGATGATTTTTCCTTTTTTGTCTGTTTTTCATCGTTTCAGCCCCAAGTTGATTCCATTGATTCCAAAAACTTTATTTATCTGCAAAATAACACAAAACAAATCAAAACATTCATAAAAGCCAAGAAACCATAAAAAAAAATTATGTAAAAGGGGTAGGAAATAGTGATAAATTTTTTTCGCTCATCATAGAGATCTATCAAAACTGTAAAATAATCAGCAAGAGAGCCTAGTGTAGCACATGACGTATACTAGTTGGCCTGAAGCTTGCAGCACCAACAGAAGTCCACATAATAAACCAACAATAGTAGTAGCCCATATAACCTCTAGAAACAGATCTAGTAAATGATGAATGTTGAAAACTCAAGAAGTGGTAAGGAAGTTCATTATAAGTCACGACGTAGATAACCCAGCTCAAAGATTACAGCACAAGCAGAAACCACAGAATAGTTAATATAGTTATGTAATCCCAAGCCACAACAAGACCCATATGGCCCTCAGTAGTACATACGACAAATCTCCTCTACTGTAGTACCAACCCTAGTAAGAATTTAGACACTAACTGACCGGCATTGTCACACGCGTATAACGCAAGCGCACGTATCGTTCAAGTAGTATAAAAATTATCGATCCCATGAGGACTTAATGCGTAGCTATTAATTTTATGAGGCCAAATGATTACTAGTATCTAACAGATTGATTGATAAACTGGGTGGTGACTTTAAATTAAAAAACAAGTAAATAAAATTGCGTGAAAATAGTTTGAGGAAAATTCAAATTTATAAAACTATCTAGAGTTGTGAATTCTTCCAATATCTTTTAACAGATGAAGTGGTTATTTCACGATTGTACAATATATTGGTTTATTAACCTGGAACATGAAAATATGTAAAAGCCTATTGCGATGGTCAGATACAAATACCCAGTGTAACTTAATTAATCATATTCCTATGTCAACAAAGTTACCTGAATTAATTAAGATTAAGATCCAATTATGGTTACCCCCACCCGACAGGTATATTCCTATCATGTAAGGAAATCTATTAAAGGGTTATCTATCCTCAAGGAAGATCATGGGTTATTAAGTCTAGGGTCTTAAACCTAAAATCTTTTTTCCAAGTTCATTTTAAGTTTGCCTGTTCAATCTTATTAATGGCCAGTTAACAAGAAGCATTACGACTAAGGCTCAATAAATAAACCATTATATTACCCAAACCGTAAAACAACCTTTATTAACCGGTGATATTGGAATTCATCACAACCCCAGATAACGGGCTTAGCTACGACACATATCTAAGGCTATTAAAAGCTTAAAAAATAAAATACATATAGTAAATACTGGAAATAAAATAAACTAAATGGTGGAAATTAAAAATATAAAAGTACAAAAAAAAAAAAGAAATTGATGGGGTTAGAGGATCCACTTTTAATATTTCAAAAATAGAAATCTCATTTATTCTCAATGTTTACCGATTAATTAACCAGACCATAAAGGCAGTAATTTCATTTGTCTCAATTAAATCCAACCGACCATATAGGCAGTAACAAGGTTATTACTTATACCGACCATATAGGCGGTAACTACGTCTTAAATAAAAACCGACAATATAAGAGGTAAATAAGGTTGTCACCTAAAACGGACATATAGGCGGTAACTAATTAATCCAAATTTTAATTAAAATAAAGGAGATTAATCTAATTTATTATATTAAAAGTCTCACATTTTCACCCAAGCAGAATGAGGTTACCTACTCATGCTGTAAAAGAAAACACACAAAATTTTATTAAATAAATAAAAAGAAAATACAAGAAAACTTAAATAATATACAAGACATTTTCCTTCAGATTTTCTTGGAGAAACTCCTCCAAAGAAAGCATGAAAATTTTACAAAGTTAAGCTTAGTATTTATAGGAAAATCTAAAGGCTTCCACCAATTTCTCCAGCAATTGCTCCACCAAACATGGCATCAAACATGACACCAAACATGGCACCAAAAATGACACCAAAAATGGCACCAAACATGAAAGCATGTTTGGTTGAAGTTTGACAATTTTTACTTTTTTATTTTATTTATTTTATTTTATATTTTGAAAATGACTATAGTATTTACACAAAATACAATAGATTATTCATCCATTTCAGCCTTCCAAACTTCAGATTCAAAAATATTTAAATCTTCAAAGTTGTAAATCTTTTTGGCTTCTTTAATCTGGCACTTGGATCAGCTCAATCGGATATCGGATGAAAATGTTATGGCCAAAATACAAAACTTGCATAAAATTGGAATTTAAATCCAATACTTTATTTATCTACAAAATATATAAAAAACACATCAAAATATTCATCAAACCTAAGAAACTAAACAAAATATTAGGTAAAATGGGCGGTAAATATTGATATATTTTCCGCTCATCACACCCCAAACCTAACATTTTGCTAGTCCTTGAGAAAAACAACAAAATAAAATACAATAAATATTAAAATTAAACTAAGACACTTTCGTAGGGATCACGGTTGAATTTAGCGTATGCAGCAAGCCTTTAAACCCCTAGGTGTCCCTAGTGGACGAGTTGTAGTCTCGTGAGGGTTTACAGCGACGATACCCACAAACGTCTTATAAAAGTAAAAAGATAGTAAAACTAATGCACACAAAAGAAAAGAGAATAAGAAGTTAGTGACTAAACAGGTGTAACTTCTTATCCTAGTCAATAATTATTTTGTTTCTTTCTAAATTACTGAATAAGTAAATTCTCCGATATTTTTTTACCCTTCTCCATATGCACAGCCAACAAAATATTAATCAACTAATTTTTCCCACAATAGTCACAAGTTTAGTTGAAAAGAGAGTAATATTTTTGTCCTAAAGTTTTATCAGATTCACACCTTTTTTAGTAATGAAATATTTTTTTCTGAATTTTCTGAATTTTTATTATTATTATTTATATGCAATATATTTCATCTATGTAGCGAGCTTTAAGCCAGTAACTCCCAAACCAATTAGCTTTAGGGCACTAGGTGTTAAAGACACCCCTACATACTTAATTACTAATACTTTAGATATAATATATATATATATATATATATATATATATATATATTTGGCAACATATTCGACCATGTAGCGAGCTTTGGGCCAGTGACTCCCAAACCAGTTTGCTTTAGGGCACTAGGTGTTAAGACACCCTTACAGACTTAATAACTCGGATCTCAGACGTTTTTTTTTTTTCATTTTTTTATCCCATTGTTTTTTTAGATGCTTCCTCCAATTAAACTAGAGCACCGAATATTACAAACTTGTTAATTACTTTTCATGTCCGGATGTTACCATGCAATTTGATAATACCGGTCAACTGAGCATATGAAGATCAATTTTAGTCAGTATTATGGAGAATTCACAAATTAAATAATTCAAAAGAAAATAAACAAAAATTAACTTGTTCCGAAATAGGTTGAGATACGTCTCAGGATTGGAAACTCCTTACAACAGCTATCTCTTATCAATTCACCCGATTAATAAAAAAAAACACAAAAACACAAAATATTTTTTTGATTTTTGTAAAATTTTTCAATTTTTTGTATTTTTCGAAAAATTTTAGACCAAAATTGTAACATCCCGCCTAAGCCAAGATGCTACCGGCAGGAGACAGGCTAATCCTGACTCCATAAGCCTCTGACTTTGCCGAAATTTCGACATGACCTCTACTAAAAACGAGCAACCTGGATCAAGTCCAGCACCTCTAAACAACTTATTGGGCCCGACACTAATAATATACACCAATTCAATAAACTCAAGACATAATACCACTGGGCTTCGTCCCCAAAAATACATATAAACAAAACTTTTACAGACTTTAAACTTATACAACTAAACTTATAAACAACTCAATTACTTTACAAATAAACTCATAAACAACTTGAATTTTATACTCCCAAGACCTGGTGACGGGCTGACTGCAACGCTGCTATCCGGCTTCTCAAGCTTTGGTGTCTGTGATCGACCGATCAGGTCACCAATCTGTAAAACTCAAACACTGCAGTAATGTGAGTCATAAGACTCAGTAAGTAACTATGCTCAATCCTTGAGCATCAAACACATGCAACGTCTGAATCCAGTTTCTGTATTTACTTGGGCTGTCTATTTGACCATGCAAATATATATATATTAAGTCTGAATTAATTATCCAGCGACTAATCATTTAGCAAACACAATCTTTATTACTGATGTTTATTATATGTTCACATACATACTTTAAATCATGATTCTTGTTTACACTTTCAAACATTCATAACATACATCAAGATTTTATATTACCAAATTTTTTATATCAAAACCCATCATCCTTCCGCTACGCTACTCTAATTTCTCTTTATCTTTTGTACACTCAAAGCTAATCTGGGTGAGATATTTATAATAACTATCTTTCTTTTATTTTCTTGAAATATCATCAAATCGGTTATTATAAAACATTCTTTCTATTCAAACATTCAATACATTATCGACACTCATGTATCCATATATATATATGTAATCATACTGTCATGTATTACCATTCATGAAAGATTCTCCTATACAAACATACAATTCATATCAATATCAATCATTTATGCATATAAATGTAATAATGCTATCATGCATTAATATCAGCTATATATAACTCAAATGATTCCTAAAATGTATGATTTATATGCATGATTTGTAAACTAAGTTCTGCCTTAACATGTTATGCTTTTATAAAATGCGTTTGGAAAATCTTTTCTGAAAAACTGTTTTCTGGAAACTGCTTTATGAAATCTGTCTTTCTGAAATACTATTTTCTAAAAACTGTTTTTGAAAACTGCTCATCTGAAAACTGTTCTGACAACTGAAGTCTTTATCTGAAATCTGTATATTTCTGAAAACTGAAATCTGTATCTGAAAACTGAAAACTTTCTCTGAGTTCTGTGTCTCTGTCTGAAAAACTGGACGTATGAGGGCGTTACGTATCGTCCGTCCCCTCGTACGCCGATCTGGAGGCAGAAGTGCAAAACCAGGACTTTGGGGCTCTACGTCCCGCCGTCCCCAAAGCATGCCACAACTGTCTCATAATCTGGGGGTCTGGGGCGTGATATCTCGCCGTCCTCCTAGCCCATCTGGAGGATCTGAGAGCGTCCCCTCAGTCCTCAACATGTGCACATGTCTCTGAATCAGTCAATTCCATAGTATCCGTCAATTCCAACTGAATCTCAAGTTACATACTGGGGTGAGTTTTTACCTCATGCCCCGAAAACATTAAACCATACTTTAAAATCTTAAATTGTGTCAACCATTTTCTGAAAACATTTTCTTCAAAAACTTTCGAGACTATTCTTTAAAACCCTTTAAATCTTAAAAAACTTTTTTTTTTAAAATTTCAACTCAAATGATGAAAATCATAATGCACATATATTCGTATGCATTTCTTATGCTTTCTTCTACCCTTGCTATACTTTCTTACATTGTCATACATGTACATGCATTCGTTTATGCATAACAATGATACATTGAAATTATTCATACAAATGTACACTTTATACATACATGAATCTTATCTTTAGATAGCCATATTTATGTACATTACTTACGCACACATGTATAAATATCAGTATGTTCATACACATTTACATAATCACAGCTTTAGCTTACTTACCTTACCAATAATATTAACAGCTTGTAAAGTGATCCATAAACAGTCTATGCATGTTACTTACACGCTAAATAAACAAAAACAAACGCAAGCCTTACAAGTGTATAATCAACTTATTCATTCATTTACGTTTAATCATTCTATTCGTTTGTAACCAAAGTTAATTCTTCACTGCTTATTTCACAGGCACAGCCAAATCTCAACCCTTTCTATTGCCAAAAATACCACCGATAAAACAGGTCCTAATGTATTTAATTTCCACATACATTACTTAATTCATTTTCTTGCATTCTACGCCCATAATTGATTCAATATCACTTTAAGATTTCAAAATAAGCATGCCTTAATATTTTCCTATTCGCAAGCTTAGTTCTTGAAACCTAGTAAGAAATAAAGATCTGAAAATTCTATAAATTGAGGTACAAATCAGCAGCACATCTTATAAAATAATAGCAGCAATGACCAATTGCGCATATAAATCAATAAGCCAGAAATACTATAACACCGAGACTAGCAAAAAACTTTTTCTTTGAAATCTTTCGATAAAATCAAACCAACTTACTTGAAACTTAGCCATCTTATTCTCAAAATGCTGTTGAGCTCTAACTACTGGAGCACTGCAATACTCAACACAATTGCTTATCTCTTCTTGCTTTCTTGTCCAATCAAAGCACTCGTACGCACATTTGAAGTATGCTTACAAATCAAATTGCTCATCCATAAGTCGGCGAACCCGTGGCTTCTCAGCCACACCATCATCTTTTGCTTCCTCCAACACATGATTTATTTCTGGAACCGCATGATGTCCATTACCCAAAATAAGATTCTTATCGTCGTCGTCGTCGTCATCATCAACTACTTTAGATTCCTCAACCAATTTCAACTTCTCATCAATCCCTAATTTACCAATTCTTCTGGATAATTCACTTGTAAAATAAAATCTAAAATCCTCTTCCAAATCTTCACATAGAGACTTACCATATGCATCTTCCTCCCTCTCTCTTTATTTCCCTTTCTCGACCTCTCCTTCTTCCTCAGCTTCTCTCTTCTTTCTCGGCTTTTCTTTCTCTGCCCTGCTTCTGTCGTGCTTCTCTCTCTCCCTCTCAATCTCTCGGCTTTGGCTTCCTCAACTGCTCTCATCCATTTTCTTTCTGCTTCATGACTTCTCTCTTTTTCCCTCCTGGACTCTCTCGGTTCCTGTTTCAGCTCTTCTTCTTTTCTCATTTTTTTGTCTCTATGCTTCTCTGTGTGTGTTCTATATCTGTGTGTGTTGTGTGGCTGTGTGCGTGCGTATTAGCTGTGTGTGTGTGAGTGAAATTTTATCAAGTGTGTGTGTGTTATCTCCCCCACGTGTGTGTGAGTCTAGAGAAATCTAGGTTTGCTTTCCCTCTTTTTTTTTTTTTTATATATAATACCATATATATAAGTGACATTTTCTAGAATAAATAAATGTGTGGTGTGTGTTTATTACTCATATGTAATTGTAGAGCCTTCTAGAATTATTTACACTCATTTGGAAATTTTCAATTTAATCCCTCAATCTTTAATTATTGTTATCTTTTAATTTTTCTATAAAAGTCCCCATTATTCAATAAAATTGATTTCGCTAAGATAACCTGGGTCGTTACAAAAATAACACAATAAAAATAAGATACTATTAATTATTCCTCTCCCTCAAACTAAATGAGACATTGTCTCCAATGTCTTAGTAGAAGAAGAGTTTATAAAATAGTACCTGGTTAACTGAAATTCTACATGAAAAGTTGAAAGTTAAGATCCAGATTTATCCGACGCCTCTTACCATGATCGTTCTCAGACCAATTTATCTTTGAAATGATAGGATCGATTTGTGGTTCAAAAGCTAATATTTGATCAATCAAATCTGGGACAGTTCTGGCAGTGAAGAGGAGTTCTTTTACAGGTATTGACACGAACCCATTTCTTCGATATCATCAAGAAACACACAAAGAAAATCATAAAATCCATCAACGTTGTACAGTCCAAGCAGTTTTTGGTGTATGTTCAAGTTCACCCAAGATAACACTGTAAAAATTTCCTCAATTGTGCCCAATGCACTTAGAAAAGCAATAAAAGCATCAACACGGTTAATCATTTCTACCAGTCGTTCAGACATACCTGGCACAATTAGTTCTTCTCCATTTGATGGTCCAATAAGATTCGCCTCCCCCAAGGGTTTTGGGATAATTCCCAAGACTTGACCGCCTCCTTCCTGTACGGCCTTTGAAATGATCCCAATAAGTTCAAGATTGCCACCGCCATATACCAAGTGCATATTCCTTGCAGCTAAGACTCGACCCAATTCTTGTGCTTCCGCTACGTATTCTGGTTTACCATAAACTCTAGTACCATAAAACACATAGATGTTTTCAACTTGTCTTCTTGAAGTGGCTTTCATGTTTTACTCTGGATAATTCAAAAGTGCAATGATGAGTTGAATTTATAACACCTGAAAATGGTGAGGAAAAATAATAGCGCTAGTACCTGCCAAATGACATTTATTAGTTAAATAGTAAAATAAATCGTGAAATGTCAAAAAAGTCTGGATCCGATCGAAGAAAATAAAAGAAAATAACAAAACAAATCACAATTATTAGGAAAAGACAAAGAGATATAATATTTACAATAATTTACAACTTGATTAACGTCTATACGTTAGGGACAAGCTTCCCATCCAATTTTCTTATAAATTGCAAACATGGTCTTTTGAGTCAGATTCCTGAGACTTAAATGTTGTCTTTCTTATTGGAATTGTGTATGTAATTTGCGGATGGTTATATGAACATATCCACTGGGATGCGTCTCAAGAGTCAAAGATATATCATCTAAAGACTCCTTACTCAAGCCATCCCTAATGAATTTAATTTTATCTTCACGATTATTAAACACCATTCCTAAATAATGACAAAGAGTATTGCAATTCCAGCGATCACATTTGTAACAAACACATATTTGCTTAGCTCTACGTTTCTTTGCATAGGTGCTTCTTCCAAACCAGGCAAATAAGAATTATAAGAATCAGAATACTCACTTGCTAATCGGACCCGTGCTTTGATTACCCAACGAATGTCATTAGGAATATCTTTGATCATCAGAAGTCTCATCCGTTCCAAGCGAGTTTTGTAGACTTTCATCATAGAATTTTGAGGGAGAGAAGGAAATTACTTGTGAAGATTTCCGAGAGCTTCTTCCATCTTGAAATGACTTCACCTGTAAAAACTAACACATAAAATAAAACACACAAAATCACAATATATACACAAATTGCATGGGTAGTCTCCCAGCTAGCGCTAAGTTTAACGTCATCAGCTAGACGTGACTGCCCGAACGTTATGCTGGATCTGAAAGTGTGACACTTTCTTTTTGTTGCTCAAATGATTCTCCCCAATAGTACTTGACATGCTGGTGTAGGACACAGAAATCGGCGACGCTATTCTAGGTTCGTGGCCTAGTTGGGAGTACGGGATAGCTCGCGAGGAACTAAACCAGAGAAATACCATGGAGTCGCCACCCGGTGTGAACCGGGACAAAGATTTAAGGCCGCACTCACCCCTCACAAGGGAATACCTCAAACCGTTGGGTTCGGGATGGTCCCTTACTTAATGCCTCTTGTAATGATGTGATTTGTGCAACAAATTAACCGAATCTACGCAACATATATGCTCAATGGTAACTTAGATCTAGTTCGCATTCATCAAAGTAAATCATATGTCTAAATTTGAATGCTTTAAAAGTAAGTCATCACCACGGCAAACATACGATATCATACAATGAACATATTGATTTATCAAACACAAAGAATAAATAAATAATCACTTAAACACAAACGTAAACTAAATTCCTAATGTGAAAGCAAAGAACTAAATCGTGCAGAAAGAAATAACGTAATCATACTTAAAAATAAATAACATACTCAACTAAATCATGCTTAAATAATAAATAACATACTAGCAACCTAATCATGCTCAAATAATAAATAACATACTAGCAACATAATCATGCTCGAATACAAGTTTGGATGAAACGAAATATGTGTGTCTCCCAAGTGGTACTTGGCATTGTATCCCTAGTACAGACCGCAATACCGTCCATTCGGATTCAGCTACGGAATTTACGTCCGGGTTTCCATCCGATATACCGCAAGAGAGAACACATATTCCATTCATCCAAAGGCCACAACATGCATCAACAAATGACTCTCATGCAAAGAAAATAAATAAAATATTCAAAAGATAAATGAAAATAAATAAGGAAGGTGCCCTCAGGTCTAACCTTTTATGTCGCCTTTTGGAAGTGCGTTACACGGCCGTCAGAAGGGTTAATGCTTCGCAACTCCTCCGGTTCACCGGTCCGTTATTTTCCTTCACTGTCTTACTGTTTTGGGCTGCTATTTTCACTGTTTTTACTGCTGTTTTTGCTATTTTTACTGCTGTTTTGCGGTGGTTTTAAGTGCAGTTTTTTTTGGTAATAAAGGGAGATTTAAAGTGCAGTTTTTTTGGTGATTTTTGAGGTGTTTTGGAGTGCAGTTTTTTGTGGTTTAAGGGTGCAGTTTGGGACTGTTTTGTGGTGAATGGAGGCGGTTTTGGGGCTGTTTCTGGCGTGATTATAGGGCTGCTGTTTTTCTGGTATTTTGGAGCTGATTTGGGGACTGTTTTGTGGTGGTTTAGGGGTTGATTTGGGGACTGTTTTGTTGTGGTTTAGGGGCTGATTTGGGCACTGTTTTTTGGTGGTTTAGGGGCTGATTCGTTGACTGTTTTTGTTGGTTTCTATTAAGGTCCAGGATCAATTATAAGCATGAAAACATGTGTGAATAACAATCAACGAAGTTGCGGAATACTTACATCGATCGGTTGAGCGACGTGGCAAGCAACAAAACTCCAAAAACTGCTCACGGGTTTCACGGCAACTGCAGTTTTGTGCTCACTATTTTGGCTTCGTTTTTGGTCCTTCGTCAAGCTCCAAGCTTCGTCGAATGGTTCCCGGCTCATGGGTGAGCTTCCCTATCACCTTCGCATGTCTCGTAAGTGTGCTAGCACTTGTGATTTTGCCACAAAATCACACTCTAAGCTTCCCTCACTGCTCACGTTTTTTTTTACAGAAAAACAGTGAACAAAATGCCTCCATGGGCGTGTAGAAGAGGAGAAGAAGGAGAGA
Source organism: Zanthoxylum bungeanum (assembly GCA_019454045.1). Classification (NCBI taxonomy): domain Eukaryota; kingdom Viridiplantae; phylum Streptophyta; class Magnoliopsida; order Sapindales; family Rutaceae; genus Zanthoxylum; species Zanthoxylum bungeanum. Next base: position 189,129 of record SKCR01007178.1, read on the forward strand.
GAAGAAGAGAAGTTGTGTATTGAATTAATTTGATTTCCAAAATCAAATAATAACATATACCAAATTTGTGTAAAGGCTTTCAAAAAGTCAACACAATTTTTGGCTCCAAAATAGCATTAAATGCTAGCCATCAACTTCCATCAATCAATCAAATCAAGTGACAAGTTGTCACATCACTCAAAGTGACTAATGATTTGACGCTTGATGCGACTAACGATTTGACGTGCCGCACTCGAATTCGAAATACGAATGCGCTCGCAAATAATCTCGAGCTCGGGTTCGCTAATTCCAAATTAACAAATTTTCCGTTGCGTCGTAATTAAATGATCACGCCTAGCGAAATCACTATTCACGTCGCTAACGAATTAATTCTAAATTAATTCGTTCGCCCGAATTAAAATCTAATTTTAATTCCGCGTCGAAATCCAATTTCATTTAATACATCAAATATATTAATTTCTCGATTAATTCCAAATTAATCGTTATCTCTCTTTAAATGATATTTTATCCCAGATAAAATATCTCCGCAATTAATCCCATATTAATTTTTCTCTCTTCCAATTAATCCCAGATTAATTTAGAGTGCGAGTTATACATCATCAGTGAATCTTTGGGAAGCGACCCATGAGATCCCCGGATATGTTGGCAGTAAATTGACCGGCGTAAACACACACGTATAACGCAAGCGCACGTATCGTTCAAGTAGTATAAAAATATCGATCCCACGAGGACTTAATTCCTACTGTTGTTATTAATTATTGAATCTATTTAATTACAAATATCTAATTAAAGGGAGAATGTAATTGATTGCTTGATTGATTTGGTTGATTGAAGATTTGCTAAATAAATAAATAAAAAGATAAAAGAAAATACTAAGGAAAATAAAAGAGACAAAGATCTAAGGTTGTGATTTCTTTTAATATCATTTGAAAGATGAAGTGGTTATCTTAAAGTTGGGTAATATATTGATTTATTAACCTGGAACACTAAATTATGTAAAAGCCTCTTCCGATGGTCAACTACAAATACCCAGTTTAACCCAATTGAACCATATGTCTATGTCAACCAAATTACCTAGATTCATTTAGTTCAAGTTCCAATTATGGCTACCCCCGCCCGACAGGTATATTCCTATCCTGTAAGGAAATCTATTAAAGGGTTATCTATCCTCAAGGAAAATCGTGGGCTATTAAGTTTAAGGCTGAAACCTAAAATCCCTATGTCTAATTCATTTTAGATTTACCACATCAATCTTATTGGTGTTCAGATAACAAGAAGCATTAAGCTTAAGATTTAATAAGTAAACCTTTAAATTACCCAAACTATAAAATAATCCCTTATAAACCGGTGATATTAAAAGTCATCACAACCTCAGAAAACTAACACATAACTAGGACTAGTAAATACATAAAAGTAAAAGACATAAAGTAAAAATGCTGAAAAGTAAAATACAATAAAATAAAATGCTAAGGTAAAAGGAATTACTTTTACTACTACAAATTTAGATATCTCTCATAAAATAATATATAAACTTGTGATAATATTACCAACCGACCAATCTGGCGGTATCCTGATTAAGTCAAATTAAGTCCAACCAGCCATTAAGGCGGAACCAAAATTAAATTTACCAACCGACCAATCTGGCGGTATCCTTGATTAGTTAGGTTTAAACCAGATTAAAAATGAATTACCAACCGACCAATATAGCGGTATCCCTTATTAAGTCAATATTTTAAATAGTGAATATATTATTTTTAAGGGAGATTAATCTAAATAGTAACAGTAAAAGAATTACCTTTCACCCTAGCTGGGGAATTTACTTCATCATGGTGAATAGTAAAAACTGTAAAAAGTAAAAAGTAAAAAGTAAAAATTAAATTACTATTATTACAAAACGTAATTAAAATTATTTACAAAATAAAAAAGTTAAAAAAACTAAAAAAAAAAACTAAAAGAAGAGAGAGAAACTCTCTCTTTAGAGAGAATTGAAGAGAGAGAGGGGTGTGTCGAATTCTGAAATCTGAATCTGAATTTATAGGCAAAATTTGGTTTTCAGCGTCGCGACGCTGAAGGCTCCAGCGTCGCGACGCTGAAACAGTGAGACGTGGCCCATTCTCTACTTGACACGTAGCGATTCGGATAAGAGGATAAGGCGACACGTGGCGAGGCGGCTAAGACTCAATTATTATGCTTACGTCATTGATGATGTGGCGCTAACGTGGCAAGGCGGCTGAGATCAATTGTCGTCACCATAATATTGCGACACGTGTCACGCTGTGATTGGCTGATGCTGACGTGGCATATTGACTCGTTTGACCTGCTGACGTGGCTGATGATGTGGCAACACGCGTGGCAAAGTTGACTCGTTGACCGATGACGTGGCGCTGACATAGGATGACACGTGGCACACCTGGTAATTGTGAGTGTCGGCACCGTAGGATGATGACACGTGGCACGGCGCACATTAGCAGATCGGCTGTGATGGTGAACGTGGCACAGCGCATTTTAGCAAAGTCAAACTTCTTAAATTGTTGACCGTTGACCCGACGCACGTTAGCAGATTCGTCGCACGCTAGGCGTCGCGACCCTGAAGGTCTTGGCGTCGCGACGCTGACAATTTACCAAAATGCCCTTTTTGGCCAATTTTCACAGTTTTGCTCCAAATCACCTCCAGAATGTCCTGAAACTTTATTTATCTACAAGATAACACAAAACACATCAAAATATTCACAAGACTCAAGAAACTATACAAAATTTTAGGTTAAATGAGTGGGAAATAGTGATATAAATACCACTCATCATAAATTTGGTCGTCAGTCTATCCGAACACGTAAGTACCATGTACTACGTTTGTATCGATTTACAAGACAGGGTTGGCCTCTAGCAAAGCGCCATGCCTACCCAATTCTCCGGAAACATCCTTACAGGAATAAATGATCTATATCAAGTGTAATATACCGTAGTATTGTGTATTTCTGTCCAGTATCGGATGATCACGTGCTAGGCTTACGGCTGGAAATATGTCTGCCCCGTACGAAGCACATATCGGATGTCTGGCGACTAGTCTCTAAAATCGGATAAATATGACCTTGTCATTTTATCCCGATAGCTGCAGCATTTAAGAGAACCAGTCCTGTATCCTACGTGACCATCATCTCCATATGACTGGAGTGATATTTTCGTCTTGACATCACACCCAACACACTACGATTCTCGATATACCCAGAATTGGCGTACACAGGAACCGGTTAAAGCCCTGGACGACCTCAACCAAAGTATATTGATTGTCGTATGTATTAGCGGTGCAAGTCTCAGGTTAAGACCAAATACACCTACCCTGATTTCGGATTTCCATAGACACATAGTCATACTACCAATGGAATTCCGATGGGGTCTATCCAGAGTGAAGCTGTTTCCCGTACCATCGGTGAAACACAACCTCCTATTACACTTGCATGAGTATCCTATACCCAAATATATGAGAACTATGATGTTGTGCCCTCACAACGCGCACAAGTGTAATACTAGTCTTTTACGTATTTATCGATGTCCAATCTCGATAATACTCTGACTAGGGATATTTAATGATTCTGCCTTCGTGGATTGATACTGTCTCATATCATTCTCAATCCAGGCACTAATCATAGGGACCTCTCATCATTTATACATCTAGGTGATCAAATCACAAATGATAAGAGTGCAATCTCATTTGTCACATAGTTAATTTGTACAACAACACCATGATCTGTACAAATAGTGACGCTATGGGTCATAATTGTCCAACAATCTCCCATTTGGCCTATAGCCAGTCACACGAGTGTCTAACAGCCGAACTATGTACAGTTCGCTCAAATTGCTGAGAAAGGGTTTTCGTCAGCGGATTTTCATGATTATCGTCTGATACGATTTATACGATCATCACATCGCCACGATGTATGATCCGAACGAATCAGATGAATATCGAAGTATTTATCTGGATTGTTGATGAGACCATTAATTCTTTAGCATGTGATGTAGCCTAGATCAGCTGCTAAGAGAACTATATCTAATCTAATTAGATTTATTGACCCCAGAAGGCTTCTATTGCTGCCTCAACTGTGTCAATAACCCGCATTTGTTGTTTATTCGGTAACAGTATCTTGCATGGAAGATTTCCAGCTCACTGTACCGTTATTCAAACTGTATAGTACCGTTTTATCGGTTAGGAAACTTACAACAGTGATCCCAGTCACTTCAAGTTCTCCTTCTCCATAGTTTAAGATAGTATCTTTAGTTCTCTAAGATACTATAGGATGTTCTTAACATTAATCCAGTGACTATCACTTGGATTGGCCTGTTTGTGAATCATATGCTCAAAGCGTATGAGACACCAGGTCGCGTACATTTTTCAATGTATGATTTCTCGGAGAGTTTCATGAAAGCCAAGCTTTCACCGATTATTTTTATGGGAATATCATTTCCAAGAAATGACATATTTTCATTATTTATTTAGGACAGCCACTGTCAGTGCCTCCCACTAACCTTCTTATACACACAAGAATCATTTCGTTTTGAATTAAATAATAGACCATTATGATTACATCAAAATGATAATTCCAAGAACCTATGTTTGCTTCAATCCAAACATGGATTGAATAACCTGCAAACCTTGTTTGCTAGTTTTGGGTACGACAAAACCGACAGGATGTTGTAAACATCCTCCAAAAGGTTTCCCTTTCAGGAAAGCTATTTTCCCTTTAAGCTGACATATTTCATATATGAAACATGCACCATTAGCAAGCATTATCCAAATGGATTTACCATGGCAACAGGTAAAAGGTTGAATCGCAATCAACATAATGCTGATAACGATACCTATCCGTTAAAAGCCTAGCTTTATACGTTGGTATGTTGCCATCCATGTATGTCTTCCTTGAAGACTTATAAAGTACCAGTAGGCACAATGTCGTGCGGTACATCAACTAGTATCCAAACTTGTTGATATACATGGAATCCATTTCGGACTCATGACACTTTGTCATAATAGGGAGTCGATACCTTGTATCACTACCTCATACGTAGTCAGTTGGTATACCTCAATAAGATTGACATCTTTATGAGGTAAGATCAGAAACCAATACCCCAGGTTGTTTTCTGACTCTCTCCGATTCACGTGGTTCTTGTGTATTCGAAGCTTAATGGTAATAGTTTCATCCTTGATGAACAATTAACGTTCCATTAGGAATCGATGCCTTGAATAGTATTACTCCGATTTTCATCGAGTTTTACTATCCTCCCAATTACCACTGCATATCGGTATTCCTCTTAGGAAAACCGCATGGTGAGCAACAATAGAATTGTTCTCTAGTGAGTTTTATAAGTACAATATTTATGGTATCCCTAGGATAACCTACAATTGGCACTTATCCAATTTGGGTAATAGTTTGGTATCATCCAAACATATGCCTAGCATACCCAAATTATCAGGAATGAGAAACCTGGTTTCTTTTCCCGTTCATATCTAATATGATATCTGTCAAACAGATTTTAATGAAACCTTATTCTAAATAAATTATACACTGTTAATGCTTATCCGTTGAAGGAAATGGTAGCTCAGAGGGACTCATGATTAACCTTATCATGTCCAATAAAATTCGGTTAGTCATTTCGGACACACCGTAAAAAATGACGTGTTCCGGGAGGAGTCCTCATTTGAAAGAATATTATACTCTTTCATGCATGTTAGAAACTTATTGCTTAATTATTTTCCATTACGGTCTTACCGTGATGGTATAATACTATAGTCGATCTGTATGTCTATTTCGCGTCGAAACTGTAAAAGTTTCTGATTTGTGTTCTTCAAAAGAGACACATAACTATAACGCGATGCCACATCCGTAAAGGTCATGAAATATTCATATCCACCTCTAACCTAGCTAGACATGGGCCCACTTGCTTCACTATGAACTAGGGCTACCAGATCGGTGGCATTTACATTTTTACCATGTAAATGTGTTTCAGGCACTTTACCCAATAAACTAGATTCGTAGACTTTATTTGAATGGAATCAAATTAGTCCGAGTACCCACTCTTCAAAAGTGTGGATATATGATTCTTGTTTAATTGTGTCTCAGACAACAATGCCACAAATTAGTTTCTCCTGATCAAATCAGTTTGAGCTATTTGTTTGTCATATTATATGTTTGAGATATTTTATATTCAAAATATAAATGTTGTTATCCACATCTAATGTGTTTATCTCAATATCATCTTTATATAATAAAACACTTTAGTGTTCTAAAATATAAAGGTTCACCCGCAGCGGGTTAAACACTGATATAGAGATAATGTATCTAGTCAAACTAGTTACATTATAACAGTTTCTAATTTAGGTACACACCCGAAGGTAGTTCCTAAACTTAGGTATCTACGGTTAAAACAGCGACTTTCGTCCCGTTTACAATCCGCAGATAAATCTCTATTGAAGTCAGTATCCTGTTCAAAATAGATTCTGAACATCAATACATATTTATGTACCACAATAAGTATTTTAAAATCTAATTTTAATACTAGTAGTGAATATAATTATGACAATCATATTTGAAGTCAGAGCCAAGCCCGTCTTCAATTCCTTCGTGTCTGCTTTGTCCAAATGGCAGTCACGTTTCCGCGATCCAGTTTGCCATATTTAGGCAGACATTTTGGGATATGTCATTTATCTTCCCAGAAGATTATAATGATTTTGTATTTGCCCTTTTTCAACATTCCATAAGACTTCGGCCAAGCCTCGGGTTTCTAAAATATCAAAGTAAGGTGCGCCTTGCGCTACTTGCCTAATTGCAAAGTTTGACTTTATCTTATTGAGAATAGTCATTAACCCTCCAAGAGTTAACTTTCGCAATTTAGTACTTCTAAAATCTAATCATAGAGTTATGAAGATCCTTCAATTTCGTCATCATACTATAAGGATCTAATCCTTAGTTCTGATTCAGAAATTAAGGAGTCTACTACGGTAAGTATAATGGATTAAGCACTTAAGTTGTCATCACATAAATCTTCCAAAGATTATGCTCTACTATTTGCTTAACTCTGGGCTTAGGCTTAAGACGTTATTTTATCAAATAAAGTAACTTATTATTTTCCAGGACCATCCTGAAATTTATTCCCAATTTGAAAAATTAAACTATTTAAATATATTTTCCCTAGGATTATGTTTTAAATGATAATCTTTCAATTTTCTTGATTTTAATAGTCCAACTATTTAATCAACGATTTCGGTACTATTTATTATAATGATTATTATAGTCCAACTATTTAATCAACTATAATTAATTAAATCAAATGTATTGATTATTATAATCCAATTATATAATCTAATATAAATTAATCATTTGAATGTAGTCCAACTATTAATTAAAACAACAATTTAAATATTAGTCCAACTAACATTTAATTATTTGACGAATGATTTTTGTTTTAGCGCGTATGGCGAGTAATTTAACGAATATTGCAAATTCAATTCTTGCCTCCCACTATTTTTCGGCGAGCCTCTAACCCTCTGTCGAGTACTCGGGAAACCGTGTTTCCTAGTGGGTTAGGATCCCGTTAAATATCACACAATCTTGACTTTGGCCAACAAATTGTATGATAATTAACTAGGTAGATCTCTAAGATCGATTGGATCCAATCCAATTCCTAGATCTGGTAGGGGGACATCCAAGTCTGAAACATATATCTTATATATGCCAATACATCCAATGTATTACCTAACCTTTTTCCTCTGAATCAACTAAGCCTTGGCTTTGGCACAACAAACATAATGATCCCAGTCAAGCGCGACCCATTGACCATGGAAAGCTTCGTAATCAATGTCGATGGACAAGAAATGGTCTTGACTTTGGCCAACAAACCACAACTTGGACAAGACACTGATATGGAACAAAGCCTTCGTGATTCAAACACATCTTTGACAGACAAAGGCCTTGATTTTGGCCAACAAACCAATGTCGTCTCGGATCTTGAGTGAGAATCACTCAATGGAAGGAAAAGCGCTTAATATTTAGCGAGGGTTTTTCGCGTGCAAATTGGCATCCAATTTATTATCTTTATTAAGGTCCCATCATCATACACCCTTAAACATGCATTCTAAACACATAATAAAGCGCATATGAAAATAATAATGATATGCGGATGGATACTTTACACATTGATCCTAGATCAAATCTCTCCCTTTCTCTCTCCCGCTAGAACAAGTATTTACTTTTACCCGTTACACTACACTTCTAAAGAAATGAGGTAATAAGGCTGGACACGCAGGTCCAATTAATAAATCGAATTTATTACAACAATTTCTAAAATTCTCCCACCCATCTAATATCCATCCGATATAAATTATTAATGCATCGCAACCATGTATTCACACAAGCATGTTATCAATCAATCTAATCAAATTAATTAATCTGATAATTAGTGACCATCCAATGTTCAAACAACGATTTGATTTTGTTCGAGTCAAACTCGTTTTGCGAATAAGTACTCAAAGTACGAATTCTTGAATTAAATTAAATTACATAATGAAATCCAATTTAATATGCATTTAATACTATTTCGCTTATTTAATTCCAAATTAAATCACACACTTTATTAATGAACTTTTACGACTTAAATTCCAAATTTAATCGCTACGGGTCACAAAGCCCGATTAACGTCCAACGTCAATTTAATTAAAGTCCAATGGGCTTTTAATTAATTTCTTAAGGCGTGGACTTTTGGTCAACTCGGGTCAAACCGAATAACCAAAATCCAATCCGGGAAATACCCCATAAGCCTTTAAATCAATTTTGGCCCATTAGGCCCAATTAAACTTTAAAGGTCCATTTGGGCTTTATGGAAGCGGTTTTGGGCCTAATTGGATCCAACCAATTTTGCCTCAACCCAACTTTGTACAACAAAGCCCAACAAGCCCAATTACAACATTAAAGCCCAATTTCCAAATTCTAAATTATTCTAAATTACTATTCATGTCGCTGACGAATTAATTCTAAATTAATTCGCTCGCCCGAATTAAAATCTAATTTTAATTCCGCGTCGAAATCCAATTTCATTTAATATATCAAATATATTAATTTCTCGATTAATTCCAAATTAACCGTTATCTCTCTTTAAATGATATTTTATCCCAGATAAAATATCTCCGCAATTAATCCCATATTAATTTTCTCTCTCTTCTAATTAATCACAGATTAATTTAGAGTGCGAGTTATACATCATCGGTGAATCTTTGGGAAGCGACCCATGAGATCCCCGGATATGTTGGCAGTAAATTCGGTCGTCGGACTATGCAAACACGTAAGTACCAAGTACTACGATTGTACCGATTTACAAGACAATGTTGGCCTCTAGCAAAGCGTCATGCCTACCTAATTCTCCGGAAACATCCTTACAGGAATAAAGGATCTATATCAAGCGTAGTATACCGTAGTATTGTGTATTTCTGTCCAGTATCGGATGATCACGTGCTAGGCCTAGGGCTGGAAATGTGTCTGCCCCGTACGAAGCACATATCGGATGTCTGGCGACTAGTCTCTATAATCGGATAAACATGACCTTGTCATTTTATCCCAATAGCTGCAGCATTTAAGAGAACCAGTTCCTTATCATACGTGACCATCATCTCCATATGACTGGAGTGATACTTCCGTCTTGACATCACACCCAACACACTGCGATTCTCGATATACCCAGAATTGGCGTACACAGGAACCGGTTAAAGCCCTGGACGACCTCAACCAAAGTATACTGATTGTCGTATGTATTAGCGGTGCAAGTCTCAAGTTAAGACCAAATACACCTACCCTGATTTCAGATTTCCATAGACACATAATCATACTACCAATGGAATTCCGATGTGGTCTATCCAGAGCAAAGCTGTTTCCCGTACCATCGGTGAAACATAACCTCCTATTACACTTGCATGAGTATCTTATACCCAAATATATGAGAACTATACCGTTGTGCCCTCACAACGCGCACAATGTAATACTAGTCTTTTACGTATTTATCGATGTCCATCTCGATAATACTCTGACTATGGATATTTAATGATTTTGCCTTCGTGGATTGATATTGTCTCATATCATTCTCAATCCAGGCACTAATCATAGGGACCTCTCATCATTTATACATCTAGGTGATCAAATCACAAATGATAAGAGTGCAATCTCCTTTGTCACATAGTTAATTTGTACAACAACACCATGATCTGTACAAATAGTGACACTATGGGTCATAATTGTCCAACAGTTTTGGGGTGGTGATTTGCGGCAATGGAGGTCTAGTTTGTGGTGGTGATTTGCGGCAATGGAGGGTTAGTTTGTGGTGGTGATTTGCGGTAATGAAGGGCTTGGTTTGAAGGCTTGGGCGTGAATGCTAGGAAAGTTTGGAGAGCTTGGGCGTGAATGGACTAGGGTGTGAAGAGTTGGTTTAGGCTTCTTTTTATAGGCAAATGTTGGGGTTTAGCTTATACAAATAGGGAAAGGATTTTGAGTATTTATGGGGGATATCTCTTAATTAGTATGTGATAAGGAAAAATCTATTTAATTAGGAAGGTAATTGGATTCGATTTGATTCTTTTTATTTAGTTTAGGAATATGATTTAATTGGATTAGGAAAGTGATTTATGTGATTTGATTTGAATCATTTAATTTGGGAAAGTGATTTATGGGATTTGATTTTATTTTATTTAATTTAGGAATGATATTTGGTTGGATTTTAACATGTGTTTAATGTGTTAATTGTTATTTTGGGGAAGATGGGTATGAATTAGAGGGTTTGGTGGGCTTATGGGCGTGTGGTTGGTGTCTTGATGGTCTTGGTGTGTGGTTTGGTGTGAGTTGCGAGGGTTTTGGGCCAAGGCTAACAGTTAAAATAGGGATCCAACAAGTGAACCCGAGGCTAGGCAAACGAATTAAGTCCAAAAAATTACTGAATTATGACTTTTCCCTTCCGACATCCATTCCGGCGGCTTCCGCAACTTAAAAGGTAGTGTCTCTATATGAGACTCATCATCAGGACTTATGCAAAAATACAGTGCCTACAGTCGCCCCACTTTGATGGGACTTGTGCAGTGTGTGATAGTGACAATCCTATCAAAGTCGTGCATGCATTTTTACTTACCTGGCTCGCCAGCTGCTGCTTGACTTGCCTATTACTTCGTACTGAGTTGATCCGGTGGTGAGGTGCTTCGACCCCCAAGGTTCATCCCTGCAATATGTTGCGATCTCTAGGAATCACTACCGGACTGAGCTGATATAGTGACGAGGTGGTTCGACCCCCAAGTTTCATCCCTGCAAGATGCTGCGATCTCTAGGAATCACTATCGGACTGAGCTGATATGGCGACGAGGTGCTTCGACCTCTGGGTATTGTTCCTGAACCACCGAGTGGGTTTTGTTCCCGAAGTGAGCTGAGGGTCTTGTTCCCTAATTGAGTTGAGATTGATGGCGAGGTACTGTGACCTCTGGGTCTTGTTCCCAAACCACCGGGTGGGTTTTGTTCCCGAAGTGAGCTGAGGGTCTTGTTCCCTAATTGAATTAAGATTGATGGCGAGGTGCTGTGACCTTTGGGTCTTGTTCCCGAACCACCGAGTGGGTTTTGTTCCCGAAGTGAGCTGAGGGTCTTGTTCCCTGAATTGTGGGTCTTGTTCCCGATTTGAGTTGAGGGTCTTGTTCCCTGAATTATGGGTCTTATTCTCGTGGGTCTTGTTCCCGATTTGAGTTGAGGGTCTTGTTCCCGTGGGTCTTGTTCTCGAATTAAATTACGGGTCTTATTCCCGATTGTGGGTCTTATTCCCTAATGTAATTGCGGGCCTTGTTCCCGATTGTGGGTCTTGTTCCCAAATTGAGTTGTGGGTCTTGTTCCCGATTTGAGTTGAGGGTCTTGTTCCCTAAATTATGGGTCTTGTTCCTGATTTGAGTTGAGGGTCTTGTTCCTTGAATTGTGGGCATTGTTCCAGTAGGTCTTGTTCCCGATTTGAGTTGAGGGTCTTGTTCCCTGAATTGTGGGTCTTGTTCTCGTGGGTCATGTTCCCGATTTGAGCTGAGGGTCATGTTCCCGATTTGAGCTGAGGGTCATGTTCCCGATTTGAGCTGATGGTCATGTTCCCTTAATTATAGGTCTTATTCCCGTGGGTCTTATTCCCGATTTGAGTTGAGGGACTTGTTCCCTGAATTGTGGGTCTTGTTCCCGTGGGTCTTGTTCTCGATTTGAGGTGAGGGTCTTGTTCCCGATTTGATTTGATCTGGTTGTGCCATACCCGGCGTGCTAAACCCCATACCTGAGGCATCGCGGTTGCGTCTCCATACCCGAAGTGCTATACCCGGTGTGCTAAACCCCATACCTGAGGTGTCGCGGTTGGGTCTCCATACCCAGAGTGTCACAGTAGTGTCTCCATACCCGGAAAAATTGATACTAATGCTGATGTGGGCCTCGCCCCCATAGTGCCATACCTGGCAAAACTGATACTAATGCTAATGTGGGCCTCGCCCCCAGAGTGCCATACCCGGCAAAAACAGATATTGATGATGTGTTGGTTCATTTTCGATCTGTGCTCCATTTTCGGAGTGCCATTTTCGGCTTGCTGATGATCTGTGGTCCATTTCCGAATCGTGCTCCATTTTCGGAGTGCCATTTTCGGTGTCTAATGTGATGGTGGTCCATTTCCGAACCGTGCTCCATTTTTGGAGCGCCATTTTCGGCGTCTGATGTGATAATGGTCCATTTCCGAACCGTGCTCCATTCTCGGAGTGCCGTTCCCGGCTTATTCATACTGATATGGGCCTCGCCCCTGGGACTCATCCCTAAAACTAATACTGATGTGGGACTCGCCCTCAAGACTCATCCCCAAACTGATACTGATAATGTGGGCTTCGCCCCAAAGTTGATATTGATGTGGGCCTCGACCCCAAACTGATACTGATAATGTGGGCCTCGCCCCCCCAAGTTGATACTGATGTGGGCCTTGCCCCTAGACTGATACTGATGTGGGCCTCACCGCAAACTGATACTGATGTGGGCCTCACCCCCAAAACTGATACCGATGTGGGCCTCGACCCTAGGACTCATCCCCAAAATTGATATTGATGCGGGCCTCGACCTTGGGACTCATCCCCAAACTGATACTAATAATGTTGGCCTCGCCCCCCAAGTTGATACTGATGTGGGCCTTGCCCCCAGACAGATACTGATGTGGGCCTCGCCCCCAGACTGATATTGATGTGGACATCGCCCCAGACTGATATTGATGTGGGCCTCGCCTTCAGAAGTGATACCGATGTGGGCCTCGACCTTGGGACTCATCCCCAAAACTGATATTGATGCGGGCCTAGACCCTGGGACTCATCCCCAAACTGATACTGATGTGGAACTCAACCATGTGACTCATCCCCAAAACTGATGCTGATACGGGCCTCAACCCTGGGATTCATTCCAAAACTCTGACGATGTGGGCCTCGACCTTGGGATTCATTCCAAAACTCTGATGATGTGGGTCTCGACCCTTGGATTCATTCCCGGATTCATTCCAAAACTCTGACGATGTGGGCCTCGACCCTAGGATTAATTCTTGAAGCTGCTGATAAAGTGTGCCTCGACCCCGTGATTCATTATCGAAACTGCCAATAGTGTGGGCCTTGACCCTGGGATTCCTTCCCAAAACTGCTTGTCTTTGCTGCTTTTTCATTTTCTTCAAAACCTATGAACAAAAACAAGATACGAATTGTGTGCATGTGACATGTATGAATGTATGCGTGGATGTATTTCCTATTTTGATGGGTTAGGTCTTCTTTGTGCTCCTCGGTGTCCTTCACCTATAACTGTCTTTGGTCGCCCTCTGGGTCTGCTTATAATTTCCTTCTGCCGGTTCGTTTTTGGTGATTGCTCAGTTTCCTTTGGTCTCATGACTCAGCATCTTGTTATGTCCTGGATTCATGAGGTGGTAGACTGGTCGCCCCCATTCTTGGTTTAGCTTTATGCTCTCCGCTGTTTGCACTTGGTCAAGATGAACCATATGGTGGGGCCTTCAATATCATCATATTATATTACATGCTACGAAATAGTCCCAATAGTTATACATACCATTGTTCTCAAAGAATGCTCAGTAATGAAACCAGAGAACCTTCAAAACTTTCAACGCAACTCAAATCTAAGTCTTTGAATAAACGATCTAAGCCAGACTTAATGTGTGTGTGTGCAAAGGTTCCTTCCCAGATTCATCCCCAGGTAAGCCAACTCAATAATTTCGTCAAAAAATCGGGATCGATGGGTCAAACCAACCAAGATGTCTCGATTATGCCTGCAGTTGCTTTTTTGTGCTCAATGTGGTATGGTTTTCTTTCTTTTTTGTCTCTCTCTTTTTTCTTTTCATTTTGAACTTCTTTTTTTCTTTTCTTTTCTTTTCTTTTCTTTTTCTTCTTTTTTTCTTTCTTTCTTTTTTCTTTTCAACACGCCTACCCTTTAAGGTAGCATTTCTCCTCATACTCGCCTATGGGTAGCTTCACGCTTATCGGTTATAGGTGGTTCAATTTTTTTTCCATAGAGACTTTTCTTTTATTTTCAACCATACCACACATCATAACATAAGCAAATCAAAGTAGACATCTAAGCAAACGATCATTCGCCGACCTACATTTTCTTTAACTAGTCACTTTGCTAATTACTCAGGTTTTCACTGCTAAGAACCATAATCAAGTGCTTATGAGTCTAACATAGATCAATTACTCAAATTATCAGATAAAAGCACATCAAGATTTTATCGTTTCTAAGATTTCACCCTAAAGCAAACGATTTTATCATTGGACTTATGCCTAACTATTAAAGACTTAAAAACAATCTTTTTTATGTTTTTTTATTTTTTTATTTTTTTATTTTTTTTCTCTTTTCTTTTTTTTGGGCCCACCATGGTCTTTCTATCCTTGCCGTACAGTTTTCTGTTCCTCGGTTTCCTTTTCCCGATATCCATGTTTGCTAAACTCTTTTTGACAAATATTTTTTTTTCTTCTCTAACCCAACGGATATCTATGATTGTTTTTAAGACAATGGGTTAACATGATGCGTGTATGCATGAGATGCTTGAGATGCGTGCGATGTATGGAATGTATAAATCGGCCCGTTATTATTTTGAAGCATTCAATCACACTACTGCACGGTGCAAACTTATCCCAGTTGAAAAAGGCCCAACAAGTTTACACTTTTGCGATAACATGGCTAAACAACTCCAAATGATAAGAGGCCTAAACGCAAAATGGCCCATTGGCATTTTAGAAGCTTTTGGCCCAATTTCCATAAAGCACAGACTCGTCCCAGTTTAAATGGCCCAACAAGCCCATACCACATGACAAAAGGTCCAACTGGATCCAAATGATGATGGTCCTAGACAGAAGCATAAAGAAATATTTTCTACTAGTCCTACGACTATGGTTCACATGTAGGTTTACGAGGATGTAGACAAAGGCTCTCGTCGACGAAGGGTTACCCACAACTAGGTCTCCCCACTCAAGGGTCTGACCGACCAAGTGAGCGCACCTTTTTTATACACTAATGTACGTGCCAACGAGTTATGGTGCGTGACTGACTGTCAAATGGATTTCTCGTTGTAGATTCCCCAGAGGGAGGGCAGAGCAAACTCTCTTAAAAACCCAAGCCTCTTAGGCTCTTATCGCTTGGTGACAGGAATAAACAACGAGTCCTCCAAATTAGTCCATCACGGTAAGCTACGAGTAGGTGATTATCTAGGTGCCTTCACAGCTTTTCCTTATAGAAAGGTGGTGAATGAAGGAAGACACCAAACCATTACCTAGCTCAAAAAGTGCCTTTGATTAAACCCCTTTCAACCCACGGTAGACACAGTTAACTAAAACAAAAATCACAATCATTTCAAGGCATTATTTCGTGGCCAATTCTCTATCCCCAGTGGAGTCGCCAGACTGTAGGACACAGAAATCGGTGACGCTATTCTAGGCTCGCGGCCTAATTGGGAGTACGGGATAGCTCGCGGGGAACTAAACCGGAGAAATAACATGGAGTCTCCACCCAGTGTGAACCGGGACAGAGATTTAAGGCCGCACTCACCCCTCGTAAGGGAATACCTCAAACCGTTGGGTTCAGAATGGTCCCTTACTTACGCCTCTTGTAATGATGTGATTTGTGCAATACATTAACCGAATCTACGCAACATATATGCTCAATGGTAACTTAGATCTAGTTCGCATTCATCAAAGTAAATCCTATGTCTAAATTTGCATGCTTTAAAAGTAAGTCATCACCACGGCAAACATACGATATCATACAGTGAACATATTGATTTATCAAACACAAAGAATAAATAAATAATCACTTAAACACAAATGTAAACTAAATTCCTAATGTGAAAGCAAAGAACTAAATCGTGTAGAAAGAAATAACGTAATCATACTTAAAAATAAATAACATGCTAGACTAAATCATGCTTAAATAATAAATAACATACTAGCAACATAAACATGCTCAAATAATTAATAACATACTAGCAACCTAATCATGCTCGAATACAAGTTTGGATGAAATTAAATACGTGTGTCTCCCAAGTGGTACGTGGCATTGTATCCCGAGTACAAACCGCAATACCGTCCATTCAGATTCGGCTACAGAATTTACGTCCGGGTTTCCATCCGATATACTGCAAGAGAGAACACATATTCCATTCATCCAAAGGCCACAACATGCATCAACAAACGACTCTTATGCGAAAAAAATAAATAAAATAATCAAAAGATGAATGAAAATAAATAAGGAGGGTGCCCTCAGGTCTAACCTTTTATGTCGCCTTTTGGAAGTGCGTTACACGGTCGTCGGAAGGATTAATGCTTCGCAACTCCTCCGGTTCACCGATCCGTTATTTTCCTTCGCTGTCTTACTGTTTTGGGCTGCTGTTTTCACTATTTTTGCTGCTGTTTTTGCTGTTTTTGCTGTTG
Source organism: Zanthoxylum bungeanum (assembly GCA_019454045.1). Classification (NCBI taxonomy): domain Eukaryota; kingdom Viridiplantae; phylum Streptophyta; class Magnoliopsida; order Sapindales; family Rutaceae; genus Zanthoxylum; species Zanthoxylum bungeanum. Next base: position 206,113 of record SKCR01007178.1, read on the forward strand.
TTTTCACTGTTTTTGCGGTGGTTTTAAAGTGCAGTTTTTTTTTTGTAATAAAGGGAGATTTAAAGTGCAGTTTTTGGTTATTTTTGAGGTGTTTTAGAGTGCAGTTTTTTGTGGTTTAAGGGTGCAGTTTGGGGCTGTTTTGTGATGAATGGAGGCTGTTTTGGGGCTGTTTCTGGCGTGATTATAGGACTGTTTGGGCTGCTGTTTTGTGGTGGTTTAGGGGCTGATTTGGGGACTGTTTTGTGGTGGTTTAGGGGCTGATTTGGGGACTATTTTGTGGTGGTTTAGAGGCTGATTCGGGGACTGTTTTGTGGTGGTGCTTTGCGGCAATGGAGGGCTAGTTTGTGGTGGTGATTTGCGGCAATGGAGGGCTTGGTTTGAAGGCTTGGGCGTGAATGCTAGGAATTTTTGGAGAGCTTGGGCGTGAATGGACTAGGGTGTGAAGAGTTGGTTTAGGCTTCTTTTTATAGGTAAAGGTTGGGGTTTGCCTTATACGAATAGGGAAAGGATTTTGAGTAATTATGGGGGATATCTCTTAATTAGTATGTGATAAGGAAAAATATATTTAATTAGGAAGGTAATTTGATTTGATTTGATTCTTTTATTTAGTTTAGGAATATGATTTAATTGGATTAGGAAAGTGATTTATGTGATTTGATTTGAATCATTTAATTTGGGAAAGTGATTTATGGGATTTTATTTTATTTTATTTTATTTAGGAATGAGATTTGGTTGGATTTTAACATGTTTTTAATGTGTTAATTGTTATTTTGGGGGTGATGGGCATGAATTAGAGTGTTTGGTGGGCTTATGGGAGTGTGGTTGGTGTCTTGATGGGCTTGGTGTTTGGCTTGGCGTGTGGTTTGGTGTGAGTTGCGAGGGTTTTGGGCCAAGGCTAACAGTTAAAAGATGGATCCAACAAGCGAACCCAAGGATAGACAAACGAATTAAGTCCAACAAAGTACTGAATTCTGACTTTTCCCTTCCGACATCCGTTTCCCGCGGCTTCCGCAACTTAAAAGGTAGTGTCTCCATATGAGACTCATCATCGGGACTTATACAAAAATACAGTGCCTACAGTCGCCCCCATTTTGATGGGACTTGTGCAGTGTGTGACAGTGACAATCCTATCAAAGACGTGCATGCATTTTTACTTACCTGACTCGCCAGCTGCTGCTTGACTTGCCTATTGCTTCGTACTGAGTTTATCTGGTGGTGAGGTGCTTCGACCCCCAAGGTTCATCCCGACAAGATGCTGCGATCTCTACGAATCACAACCAGACTGAGCTCATATGGTGACGAGGTGCTTCGACCCCCAAGGTTCATCCCTGCAAGATGCTGCGATCTCTAGGAATCACTACCGGACTGAGGTGATATGGTGACGAGGTGCTTCGACCTCTAGGTCTTGTTCCCGAACCACCGAGTGGGTTTTGTTCCCGAAGTGAGCTGAGGGTCTTGTTCCCTAATTGAGATGAGATTGATGGCGAGGTGCTCTGACCTCTGGGTCTTGTTCCTGAACCACCGAGTGAGTTTTGTTCCCGAAGAATGATGGGCTTGGTGTATGGCTTGGTGGTGTACGGGCTTGGTGTGTGGTTTGGTGTGAGTTGCGGGGGTTTTGGGCCAAAGCTAACAGTTAAAAGAGGGATCCAACAAGCGAACCCGAGGCTAGGCAAACAAATTAAGTCCAACAAAGTACTGAATTCTGAATTTTCCCTTCCGACATCCGTTTCCCGCGGCTTCCGCAACTTAAAAGGTAGTGTCTCCATATGAGACTCATCATCGGGACTTATGTAAAAATACAGTGCCTACAGCTGGCTGTTAACTTTGAATGTGTTGTTGGACTTGGGGTTGTATATCTCAACAATTCCGTATGGTAACACCTGAGTAATCACAAATGGAACTGACCACTTTGATTTCAGCTTTCCATGAAAATTTTCAGCCGTGAATCATATAACAACACCTGTTGTCCTGGCTCCAATTTTCTACGCACTATTTTTTCATCATGCCATCTCTTGGTCTTTTCCTTGTATAGTTTGGCATTTTCATATGCCTGTAGGCGAAATTCCTCCAATTTGTTGAGTTGGTGAAGTCTTTTCTCTCCTGCAGCTTATGTATCAAGATTCAACTTCTTCAGTGCCCATAACGCCTTGTGTTCAAGTTCAACTGGTAGATGGCATGCTTTTCCATACACCATTTGATATGGGGACATACAAATATGTGTCTTGTAAGTTATCCGGTAGGCCCATAATGCGTCATCAAGTTTTTCAGACAAGTCATTCCTTGTTGATCTAACAGTTCCTTCCAATATTATTTTGATCTCTCTGTTTGAAACTTCAACTTGCCCATTTGATTGTGGATGGTAAGAAGTGGCAACTTTATGAGTAACTCCGTATTAGGATATGAGTGCATAAAAGTATCTGTTGCAGAAATGTGTGTCACCATCACTGATGATTGCCCGAGGTGTTATGAAGCGAGTGAAAATATTCTTTTTAAGGAATTTGATCACCACTTTAGAATCATTTGATGGCAGTGCAATTGCTTCAACCTATTTGGAGACGTAGTTTACTGTAACTAGTATGTACAGGTTTCCGAATGATAGAACAAAGGGTCCCATAAAATCAATCCCCCACACATCAAATATTTCCACTTCCAGAATATTTTGCAAGGTTATTCATTTCTCATGTAAATATTTCCCGTTCTCTGGCACATGTCACATTGAAGAGCAAATATATAAGCATCTTTAAAAATAGTGGGCCAGAACAAGCCTGATTGTAGGACTTTGGCTGCAGTTTTGCTTCCACTAAAGTGTCAGCCATATGGTGGTGAATGACAGTGTTGCAAGACACTGTTGGCCTCCTCTTGTGGAATTCATCGTCTCAATAATTGATCTGTACAATGTTTAAACAGGTACGGCTCATCCCAGACATAGTGCTTGACTTCTTGGAAGAACTTCTTTCGTTGCTGAGTTGTCCATTCCAACAGCCATTTTCCTAATACTATGTAGTTGACATAGTCAGCATACCAAGTGACTTCATGTTGTTTAATGGCAAACAATTGTTCATCTGGAAACGTTTATTTGATTGTCAGTTCTTTGTCAGCTGTTTCTCTATTCTCGAGCCTCGATAAGTGATCTGCCACTTGGTTTTCCGTCTTTTTCCTATCTCTAATCTCCACATCAAATTCTTGCAGAAGAAGTATCCAACAGATCAATCTGGTTTTGGCATCTTTCTTCGCTATCAGGCATTTGATTACTGAATGATCTGTGTAGACCACCACTTTGGGAACCAGAAGATAGGAGAAATTTTTTTGTTAAAAGTGAACATAACTATGAGCAACTCCTTTTCAGTGGTTGTGTAGTTGAGTTAAGCTCTGTTCCAAGTTTTGCTGGAGTAGTAAATAGTGTGGAAAACTTTTACTTTGCGTTGTCCCAAAAATGTGCATATAACAAAATCACTAGCATCGCACATCACCTCAAATGGAAGGGTCTGTAAGTGTCCTAGACATGCCACGGGATCTCCAAGCGTGATTCGTGTGTGAATAATAATAAAAAATAAGTTGCGGAAGACTTACATTGATCGGTTGAGTTCAAAACTTTTCATTGATGTTGGAGCTTCCAAGCTCTTGGGTGAGTATCCCTATCACCTTCACTTGACTCCCTTATGTTCTAGCAGGAACAAATGGAACAAATTTCATCTCCCCAGGAGAAATAAATTTGTCCAAGAGAGAGATGGATGCAATTGGTTAATCTTCAAAAGAAAAACCCCATTGCATTGATGCTTCCTTTCGGCCAAAACAAATTGCACTCAAAGTGCAGTGACATTTTTACTTCTTCAAAAGACAGGCCATTCAGCCAAGCTAAAAGGATGAACCAGAGAGCTTTTTGTCTTTGTTATTCGGCCATTCGAGAAGAAAAAAAAAACAACTTTTCATTTCCTTTTAAAACGAAAGGGTCATAGAACAATAATAATAATGCATTTTGATGTCTTTATTATTATATATATGAAAAAGAGAGAGGCCACACCTTTTAAATTTTCAAAAAACAAAAGCAATAAATGATGTTGACTAAGGCTGTGTTTGGTTGGGGGGTTTTGGAGGGGAGGGGATGGATTATTTTAAATTATGTTTGTTTGGTTCAATTTTTTTAAGGGAATGGAAGGGGAGGGGAGGGGAGCAAAATCCCTCATAAGCGAATTTTAGCTCCCCTCCAAAAGTGGGGGGTTTTAGAGGGGAGAGAAAGTGAAGAATTAAAATTTTAAATGCAATGACTAAATTATCCTTACTTTTATATTAAAAATCCTAAATTGTCCTAATTACAAAATCTCTCCTAAGCCAATTTTAACTCTCCTCCTAAATATTTTGCTGAAACCTTATTAACATTTTGCGTATTATCTGAACTTAATCATTTTAGTAATTTATGTTATAAACTTGGATATTTTGCACGGTTTCTTTATCTATTCATCTATGTCAAAACCTAGCTACTGGTTTGATGCTTGTTTTAATTTTATTTTTAATAACATGTATTATATATGTAGAGCTTTTAATTTTAATTTTATTATTTTTTTAATTCAAAGATAATATAAACCTATATTATTTTAATTTTATTTATAACAAGCTATAAGGATGAAATAGTAAATTAGTTTTAAAATCTCTCCCCTCCCTTCTTCAACCAACATATATTTAATTAAAAACCCTCCCCTCCCCTCCCCCCCCTCATTTGAACCAAACATATATTTAATTAAAATCCCTCCCCTCCCCTCCCCTCCATTAAAATCCCTCCCATCCCCTCCCCTCCCATTCGTTGAACCAACAGACCCTAAAGAAATTGTTCAGAGGCCATTTCGGCCTATTTCATTGAATGGCCATTCGGCCAAAATGTCACGAGGAGAGAGAGTTTTATTTCAAAATAAATGTGTTGAGTGTATTTTAAGTTTCCACCAAAACTCATCTTCCAATCAATCACCAAAGGTGATTAATGTTGTAAGTAAAGTGGGCCCCATTTTAATTTCAAAATTCAAGTGGGTTTGCTCAACACAATTCGGGCTCAGATTCGTTTAATCCGATTAAATGAATTTTCCGTCGCGATATAATTAAATCCAATTTAATTAAATAATATACCCAGTAAAATTATTACGAAAATCGCTCGCGAATTAATTCCAAATTAATTCATTCGCTAAAATTAAAATCCATTTAACTTCGCGTTGAAATCCAATTTCAATTAATATATCAAATATATTATTTAGCCCAATTAAATAAATTAAATAGTAAAATCTAATTTAACTATTAAATTTATTTGACCGATTAATTCCAAATTAATCGCGTTCTCTCCTTTCGACGAATTTAATCCCAGATAAATTCTCGACGCAATTAATCCCAGATTAATTCTTTCTCTTATAATTAATCCAGATTAATTATTGCCATAATTAATCCCAGATTAATTTATCTCTTTATTAATCCCAGATTAATATTATTTCTCTATTAATTAATCCCAGATTAATATTGTTCGAGTCAAACATCATCGGTGAATCTTTGGGATGCGACCCAAGAGATCCCTGGATATGTTGGCAGTAAATACGGTCATCGGACTATCTGAACATGTGCGTACCCAGTACCACGTTTCTACCGATTTATAAGACATGGTTGGCTTCTAGCAAAGCACCGTGCCTACCCAATTCTCCAGAAATATTCTTCTACTAAATACAAGATCTTTGTCAGGCGTAGTATACGTAGTATTGCGTATTACGATCCAGTATCTGATGTCACATGCAAGGCCTGGGGCTGGAGTTGTGTCTGCCTCGTACGAAGCATATATCGCATCACAAGGAACTAGTCTCTTTATGATCGGAAAGTCATGACCAAGTCTTACTTCCCCGATGGCTATAACACTTAGAGTACCAGTTCTGTATCCCTGCGTGATCATCATCTCCATATGACTGAAGTGATAGTTCCGTCTTGACATCACACCCAATACACTATGATTCTCAATATACCCAGAAATGGCGTAAACAGAACCTGTTAAACCCTGGACGACCAAAACCAAAGTATACTGATTGTCGCAAGTATTAGCGATGCAAGTAACAGGTTAAGACCAAATACACCTACCCTGATTCGGATTCCCATAGACACATAGTCATACTACCATTGGGATTCCGAGGGGTCTATCCAGAGCGAAGCTGTTTCCGTACTATCGGTAAATAGAACCTCATATTACACTTGCATGAGTATCCAATACCCAAATATATGAGAACTATGCCGTTATGCTTCCATAACACGCACAAGTGTAATACTAGCCTATTCTGCATTATCGATGTCCAGTCCCAATAATACTACGACTATGGATATTTAATGATTAAACCTTTGTGGATTAATACTGTCTCATATCTTATTAATCCGGAACTAATCATAAGGACTTTTTTCATTTATATATCCAGGTAATCCAATTACAAATGATAAAAGAGCAATTTCCTTTGTCACAAAGTTAATTTGTACAACAACACCATGTTCTGTACAAATAGTGATGCTATGGGTCATAATTATCCAACAATCTCCCATTTGGCCTATAGCCAATCACTCAAGTGTCTAACACTTGAACTTTGTACGGGTCGCTCAAACTTCTGCTGAGAAACAGCTTTCGTCAGCGGATTTACAAGATTATCATATGATGCGATTTATTCGATCACCACATCGCCACGATGTATGATCGAACAAATCAGATGAATTAGTTGAAGTATATACTTGGATCATTGATGAGACCGCGGTTCTTTAGCCTGCACTCTAGCCTAGCTCCCTGAGTCGATACATGTATCACTTCCTCATATGTAGCCGGTTTGTCTTCCTCAATAAGATTGATATCTATATTAGGTGAGATCAGAAACCCATACCTCCCAGGTTGTTTTCTGACTCTCTCCGACCTACGTAGTTCTTGTGTATTCGAAGATTATGGTACAGTTTCATCTATGATGAATTGTTTGTGTTCCATAAAGGAGTCGGTGCCTGGAATAGTATTACTCCGATTTTCATCGAGTTTCACTTTCCTTCCACTTACCACTGCATGTTGGAATTCCTCTTAGGAAAACCGTATGGAGAGCAACAATTACATTGTTCTCTTGTGAGTTATATAAGTATTATACTTTGGTTTCCCTAGGACAACCTACAAATAGACACTTATCTGATTGGGTTCTAGTTTGGTATCATCCAAACGTATGCCCAGCATTCCAAAATCTTCAGGAATGAGAAACCTGGTTTCTTTCCTGTTCATATTTAATATGAAGTCTGTCTAACAGATTTTCATGGAACCTTATTCAAAATAAGTATTGCACTGTTTAATGCATATCCTTATAAGGAAAATGGAGGCTCAGAGCGACTCATCTGTTTAAGTATTGTCCATCATGGTCTAACCGCAATGTTCTAATACTTTTACCAGTCTGTTTTCTTACTTCGTGTCGAAACTCTTTGATTTACTCAAAAGTTTATGACTTGTGTTTCATAAGATACACATAACCATAACGCGATGCCACATCCGTAAAGGTTACAAAGTATTCATATCCACCTCTAGCCTAGTTAGATATGGGCCCATTAACGTCACCATGAACGAGGGCTAACAGATCGATGGCATTTGTACTTTTACCAAGTAAAAGGTGTTTTAGGCACTTTGCCTAATTAAACTAAATTCGTAGACATCATTTGAATTAAAATCAAATATGTCCTAGTATCCACTCTTCGAAAGTGTGGATATACGAGTCTTGTTAATGCATCCCAGATGACAATGCCACAAATAAGTCTCATTAGATTTATTCAATTTGAGCTATTTGTTTGTCATGTTATATGTTTGAGATTCATTTATATTCAAAATATAAATACTGTTATTCACATCTAATGTGTATATCTCAATATCATCTTTATAAACAAAACACATTGTGTTCTAGAATACAAAGGTATACCCGCAACGGGTTAAACTAGATACAGAGATAATGTTCCTAGTCAAACTAGATACATTATAACAGTCTCCTAATTTAAGTACATGCCAAAATGGCAGTTCCAAAACTTAGGTTCCTACGGCCAAAACAACGACTTTCGTTCTATTTCCGACTTGTAGGTCGATCTCATCTGAAGTCAGTATCCTGCTTATCAGCAGATTACGCACATCAGTACATATATTCATGTATCACATCTAGTTTCGAAATCCAATTTTAAAACCAGTAGTGAACATGTTATAACAAACATTCTTAAAGCCGGAACCTTGTCCCGCTTTCACTTCCTTCATGTCTGCCTTGTCCATACGGCAATCACACTTATAGTGACCCAGTTTGCCACAGTTTAGGCAGATAACTTGGGATATGTTCTTTTAAGAAGCTCTAGCTATGCATAAAGGATTGAGCACTAAAGTTATCATCACAATGAGTCTTCATAAGCTCATGCTCCACTATTCGCTCAACTCCGGGCTCATGCTCGAGAGGTTCTACTCCCAATCTGAAAATTAAAGCCGTTAAAGAAATTTTCCCCAGGATTATGTCATTTGATGCTAATCTTTCAGTTATCTTGATTACTATAGTCCAATTATCCAATCAACGATTTCGGGTACAATTAAATATAATGATTACTATAGTCTAACTATAATCAACTACATTTGATTAGTTACATTCAAATGTATTGATTACTATAATCCAATTATATAACCAACCAAAAATGAAGTAGTTTGAATACAGTCCAACTGTTTAAATTAAAACAACAATTAAATATTAGTCCAACTAATATATTTAGTGACGAAAAATAAAATGAGCGCGTATTGGCAAGTATCTAAACGAAATTACAAATTTAATACTTGCCTCACATATTTTTCGGCGAGCCTCTAACCCTCTGTGGAGTACTCGGGAAACCTAGTTTCCTAGTGGGCTAGGATCCGGTTAAAAGATACACAACCTTGACTTGGCCAACAAGTTGTATAAAATTTAACTAGGTAGATCTCTAAGATCAATTGGATCTCATCCAATTCCTAGATCCAGTAGGTGGATATCCAAGTCCGAAACATATATCCTATATATGCCAATATATCAAATATATTGCCTAACATTTTCCTTTGAATCAACTAAGCCCTGGCTTTGGCACAACAAGCTTAATGATTCCAGTTAAGCGGGACCCATTGACTTTGGAAAGCTTCGTAATTGATGTCGATGGACAAGAAGTGATCTTTACTTTGGCCAACAAATCACAACTTGGACAAGACATGCGATATGAAACAAAGCCTTCATGATTCAAACACATCCGCGATGGACAAAGGTATTGACTTTGGCCAACAAACCAGTGCCAATCTTGGATCTTGAGAATGAATCACTCAATGGAATGAAAACGCTTAATATTTGTTTAGGGTTTTTGTCGCGAGATGGCAACCAATTTATTATCTTTGATTAGGTCTCATCATACACTCTTAAGCATGCATTCTAAAAGTATAATAAGGCGCGAAATAAAATTAATAATGATATGCGGATGGATATATAATACAATTTGTTCCTAGAACTAATCTCTCCATTTCCTTTCTCCCGCTAGCACTATTCTTATTCCTACCCAATTACATAACACTTCTAAAGAAACCTCATTTACATTGAGGGGAATAGGTGAGAAGAGAAATACATTGAGAAAATAGGTAATAGGCTGGACACGCAGGTCCAATTTAATAAATTCTAAATTTATTACAACAATTTCCAAAATTGCCCTCACCCATCTAATATCCATCCGATATACATTATTCATACATACATCCAAGTATTCACACAAAGCATTTTATTCAATCAATCAAATCCAATTAATTAATCTTTGATTAATGACCATCTAATGTTCATACACGATTTGATTTGCTCGAGTCAAACTCGTTTAAGAATAAATACTCAAAGTAAGTATTCTTGAATTATATCGAACTACAATTTTAAATCCAATTTAAATTGTATACAATACTAATTCATATTAATTCCAGATTAAATAGTTACACTTATTTATGTGCCTTAAAGACTTGGATTTCAAATGCAATCTTAATGGGTCTCAAAGGCCCATTTAGTATCCAATACTATTTAATTAAAGTCCAATAGGCTTTTAATTAATTCTTTAGACTTGGGCTTTCGGCCAAAATGGATCTAACCCATAATGCCTAGGCCCATTAGGAATCACCCTATGCCATAGAATCAATTTTGGCCCATTAGACCCAATTAAATTATTAAAGGCCCAATAGTCATATTTTGGATTTCATGGAAATGGTTTAGGCCCAAATATAATCCAAGACTAAAATTTGGCCCAACCAACCCTAATAGCCCAATACAACAATTAAATTAATACAACATTCCAAATTATATATTAATTCAATTAAAGTGCAATTGACACAATTAATTAATTAATCTAGTATTTCCAAAACACTAATTAATCTAATTATCATGCTTAATTCCCACATTCATGTCCAACACAAAATTGAGGCAAAATCAATTCTATAACATGCTTCACATCTCACGCAATACATGGAATTAACATCCAATTTTGATTTCAATCTAATTAAATCAACAATTAATATTCAATTTCACGTGAATTAACATATTCAATTGTCTAATTCAAAATTCCATGAGTTTCTAGGGTTCATCATTATCGGCAAAGGGTTATAATTTGGGGAAATTAATCCTATCAATTTTTCACAAAATTGAAGATGCACAAATCCAATTCAACATCATTCAAACATACCCACATAACTAATTTAGGAAAATCAAGTTCTAAACACAAAATTCCTAATTTAAAGTCCATAAATCCTAGAATTAAATCAAGCTTAGATCTTTCTCTGAAACCATTGTAAGTGTCCTAGACATGCCACATGATCTCTAAGCGTGATTTGTGTGTGAATATAATAAAAAAATAAGTTGCGGAAGACTTACATTGATCGGTTGAATTCAAATATTCATGGATGTTGGAGCTTGCAAGCTCTTGGGTGAGTATCCATATCATCTTCATTTGACTCTCTTATGTGCTAGTAAGAACAAATGAAACAAATTTAATCCTCAGGAGAAATAAATTTGTCCAAGAGAGAGATGGATGCAATTGGTTAATCTTCAAAAGAAAAACCCCATTGCATTGATGCTTCCTTTCGGCCAAAACAAATTGCACTCAAAGTGCAGTGACATTTTTACTTCTTCAAAAGACAAGCCATTCAGCCAAGCTAAAAGGATGAACCAGAGAGCTTTTTGTCTTTGTTATTCGGCCATTCAAGAAGAAAGAAAAAAAAAACTTTTCATTTCCTTTTAAAACGAAAGGGTCAGAAACAATAATAATAATGCCTTTTGATGTCTTTATTATTATATATATGAAAAAGAGAGAGGCCACACCTTTTAACTTTTCAAAAAACAAAAGCAATAAATGCTGTTGACTAAAGAAATTGTTCAGAGGCCATTTCGGCCTATTTCATTGAATGGCCATTGGGCCAATACATTAAAGGCCAATTCGGCCTTCAACAAATTAAGGCCATTCGGCCAAAATGTCACGAGGAGAGAGAGAGTTTTATTTCAAAATAAATGTGTTGAATGTATTTTAAATTTCCACCAAAACTCATCTTCCCATCAATCACCAATGTGACTAATGATGTAAGTAACACGGGCCTTATTTTAAATTTAAAATTCAAGTGGGTTTGCTCAACACACTTCGGGCTCGGATTCGTTTAATCCGATTAAATGAATTTTCCGTCGCGATATAATTAAATCTAATTTAATTAAATAATAATACACAGTAAAATTATTACGAAGATCGCTAGCGAATTAATTCCAAATTAATTCGTTCGCTAAAATTAAAATCCAATTTAACTTCGCGTTGAAATCCAATTTCAATTAATATATCTAATATATTATTTAGCCCAATTAAATAAATTAAATAGTAAAATCTAATTTAACTATTAAATTTATTTTACCGATTAATTCCAAATTAATCGCGTTCTCTCTTCTCGATGAATTTAATCCCAGATAAATTCTCGACGCAATTAATACCAGATTAATTCTTTCTCTGATAATTAATCCCAGATTAATTCTTTCCATAATTAATCCCAAATTAATTTTCTCTCTTATTAATCCTATATTAATATTCCCTCTCTATTAATTAATCCCAGATTAATATTGTTCGAGTCAAACATCATCGGTGAATCTTTGGGATGCGACCCAAGAGATCCCTCGATATGTTGGCAGTAAATACGGTCATCGGACTATCCGAAAACGTGTGTACCCAGTACCACGTTTCTACCGATTTACAAGACATGGTTGGCTTCTAGCAAAGCACCGTGCCTACCCAATTCTCCAGAAATATTCTTCTACTGAATACAAGATCTTTGTCAGACATAGTATACGTAGTATTGCGTATTACGATCTACTATCTGATGTCACATGCAAGGCATGAGGCTGGAGTTGTGTATGCCCCGTACGAAGCATATATCGATCACAAGCAACTGTCTCTTTATGATCGGAAAGTCATGACCAAGTCATACTTCCCCGATGGCTATAGCACTTAGAGTACCAGTTCTGTATCCATGCGTGATCATCATCTCCATATGACTGAAGTGATACTTTCGTATTGACTTCACACACCCAACTATGATTGATTCTCAATATACCCAAAAGAGGCGTACACAGAACCTGTTAAAGCCCTAGATGACCAAAACCAAAGTATACTGATTGTCGCAAGTATTAGCAATGCAAGTATCAGGTTAAGACCAAATACACCTACCCTGATTCAGATTCCCATAGACACATAGTCATACTACTAATGGGATTCCGAGGGGTCTATCCAGAGCGAAGCTGTTTCCGTACCATCGGTAAACAGAACCACCTATTACACTTGCATGAGTATCCAATACCCAAATATATGAGAACTATGTCGTTACACTTCCATAACACGCACAAGTGTAATACTAACCTATTCTGCATTATCGATGTCCAATCTCTATAATACTATGACTAGGGATATTTAATGTTTAAACCTTTGTGGATTAATACTGTCTCATTTCTTATTAATCCGGAACTAATCATAAGGACTTTTATCATTTATATATCCAGGTAATCCAATTACAAATGATAAAAGAGCATTTACTTTGTCACATAGTTAATTTGTACAACAACGCCATGTTCTGTACAAATAGTGATGCTACGGGTCATAATTATCCAACAGGGCCAGTCTGGTGCTACAATGATTAGAGCAGAAACAAGCTTCTGTTTCAGGATCTCAAAAGCTTCATGACATTCTTTGGTGAAGTTGAAAGGCACATCTTTCTCCAGAAGATTGCACAGAGGTTTAGCAATCTTGGAAAAGTCTTTGATAAATCTCCGGTAAAAACCTGCATGTCCAAGAAAGCTACGAATCCCTTTTACAGATGTTGGTGGAGGTAATTTTTCAATTGTCTCGATCTTTGCTTTATCTACCTCGATTCCTTTTGTGAGATCCGATGGCCAAGAACAATGCCTTCCTACACCATGGAGTGGCATTTCTCCCAGTTGAGCGTAATCACACGCGTATAACGCAAGCGCACGTATCGTTCAAGTAGTATAAAAATATCGATCCCACGAGGACTTAATTCATACTTTTGTTATTAATTATTGATACTATTTTTACAAGTATCTAATTAAGGGAGAAGAGAATGATTGCTTTTGGTTGGTTGAATGTGGATTTGCTTAAATAAAATAAACAAAGAAAATAAGAAAATAAATAAAAGACACAAAGATCTAGAGTTGTTATTTCACACAATATTATCCTAAAGTTGAATTGATTCTCTTATATATATGTAATAAGTCAGTTTGCTAACCTGGAACACAAGATATGCAAAAGCCTTTGTTGATGGTCAGAAGCAAATATCCAAATAACCCAATTAATCATATGTCTATGTTAACCAAGTTACTTGAATTTATTAAGAGATGTTCAAAAAGCAAGAAGCAAAATATGATGCTATGTTTCAAGCCCAGACAACATTCAGTCAAAGCCAATCTGCTTCTATTAAAGCACTGGAGAATCAAATTGGACAATTGGCCAATGCTCAGAGTTACAACCCGCTAGAGAATCTTCCCAGTAACATAGAACCAAATACAAGGAACCGAGGGAAGGAACAATGCCAAACCATTACTTTGAAAAATGGTACTGAAATCAACAAAGATGTTGGAATCAAAGAATCCATTGAAGAAGTTCCAAAATAAGCAAAGCAACAGATGGAGGAAAAAAAAACAAAGGAAAAAGATCAAATCACTCCACCTCCATATTTTCCACAGCGTCTTCAGAAAAACAAACTGGACAAACAGTTTGCTCGTTTCTTAGAGGTTTTCAAAAAGCTGCATATCAACATTCCATTTACAGAAGCCTTGGAAGAAATTCCCAATATATTACACAAATATAAAATAACTACTTCATCTTTTTAAAAGATATTGGAAAGATTCACAACGCTGAATAGTTTTATAAATTTGAATTTTCCTCAACTTCATTTCGTGTCATTTTTATTTACTTCTTTTAAGTTTAAAATCACCACCCAATCAATCAATAAATCCATTAGATACTCGTAAAAATTTGACTTCACAATTAATAGCTTAGGGATTAAGTTCTCATGGGATCGATACTTTTTATGCTACTGGAACGATCGTGCATTTGGGTTATACGCGTGTGATTAAGCCGGTCAGGCGGTAACTAATTAATCATCCAATTTTAATTAAAATAAGGAAAATTAATCTATTTTATTATATTAAAAGTCTCACATTGTCACCCCAGCAGAATGAGTTCCATGCTCATCGTTGTAAAAGAAAACACACAAAATTTTATTAAATAAATAAAAAGAAAATACAAGAAAAATTAAAAAATATACAAGACATTTTCCTTTAGATTTTCATGGAGAAACTCCTCCAAAGAAAGCATGAAAAATTTACAAAGTTAAGCTTGATATTTATAGGAAAATCTAAAGGCTTCCACCAATTTCTCCACCAATTGCTCCACTAATTGCTCCACCAAGCATGACACCAAATATGGTATCAAACATGGCACCAAACATGGCACTAGCATGTTTGGTGGAAGTTTGAAATCTTTTACTTTTTTATTTTATTAATTTTATTTTATATTTTGAAATGACTATAGTAATTACACACAATACACTAGATTATTCATCCATTTCGGCCTTCCAACTTCAGAATTCAAAATATTTAAATCTTCAAAGTTGTAAAGCTTTGTGTTTTCTTTAATCTGGCACTTGGATCCGCTCAATCGGATATGAGATGCAAAGGTTATGGCCAAAATACAAAACTTGCGAAAAAACTATAATTTAGGACTACACTTCGTGACGCGTATGATGAGCGGAAAATATATCAATATTTCCTCCCCTTTAACTTAATATTTGTTTAGTTTCTCGGGTTTGATGAACGTTTTGATGTGTTTTAGTTTATTTTGCAGATAAAATAATATTGGGACACAATGAAATCATTTAGGACAAAATGTTGGGTCAACTAAGGGCAAAAATTTGAACTTGACATATTAATTTTGGAGATTGGAAACTTGAAAGGGGCGTTTTAACGAAGTGCAGTTTTGGAAATTCCAATTTTGCGCATCCTGTTGTATTTTGGGCATAACTATTTACTCCGATATCGGATTGAGCTGATTCAAGTTCCAAATTAAAGAAGACTCAAATATCTACAACTTTGAAAGACAAACTAATTTCGAAATCTGAAGATTTCATGTCCGAAATGGATGAACCATCCAGAAGTATGTTGTGTGTAATTATTAAAGTCATTTTCAATCATTTTCAAAGCAAAAAATAAATTAATAAATAATAATAAAATTTATCAAATCACCACCAAACATGATAAGCAATTAGTGGAGCAATTAATAATGGATTTGGTGGATGATTTGATGGAGGCAAAATTTTTGCTATAAATACCAGCCATTTAATTTGTAAATTCATACTTTCTTCTAAGGAATTCCTTAAGAATACTAAGAAGATTGTATCTTGTTTGTTTATTTACAGCTTTCAGTAATTAATTTCCGCTTTCGCAATTTCTTTTCTTTATTTTCAGTTTTTACTTTCCGCAATTTACTTTTACCGTACTACTTTTCTTTCTTTAATTTTCAGTTTTTACTTTTCAGTAATGAGGAGGTAACTCCCTTGCTGGGGTAAAAGGTAAAACTTTATATTACTAATATTTAGATTAATCTCCCTTAATTATAATACATAAACTAGTTAAAACCTGTCTTAACGAGGATACATCCATATTTGGTCGGTTGGTAATTATTTAAATGGTTTTAACCTGACTAAACTGGATACCGCCTGATTGGTCGATTGGTAATTAATTATTAATTTGACTTAATCTGGATACCGCCTATATGGCTGGTTGGTAATTATCATGCAAAGTTAATATATTATATTAAGGGAGATATCTAAAATAGAAGTAATAAAAGTGGATCTGTTTACCTCAACATTTTTTTTTTCTTTTATAGTACTTTTATTTTATTTACTTCAGTAATTTACTTTTCAGCATTTACTTTTCAACAATTTACTTTAGCAATTTACTTTTCAGCATTTTACTTTTCAGTATTTTACTTCAGTATTTACTTTTCAGCATTTAATTTTCAGTATTTAATTTCACCATTTACTTTCCGTCATTTACTTTTCAGCAATTTACTTTTCAGCATTTTACTTTATGTCTTTTATTTTATTTAAGTTTTTACTAGCTCTAGTTATGTGTCGTAACTAAATTAGTTATCTGGGGTTGTGATGAATTCTGATATCACCGGTTATAAGGGGTTATTTTATAGTTTGGGTAATTTAAAGGTTTACTTATTAAGTCTTAAGCTTAATGCTTCTTGTTGTCTGATCACCAATAAGATTGATGTGGTAAATCTAAAATAAACTTGACAAAGGAATTTTAGGTTTCAGCCTTAGACTTAATAGCCCACGATCTTCCTTGAGGATAGATAACCCTTTAATAGATTTCCTTACAGGATAGACAATACATGTCGGGCGGGGGGTAGCCATAATGGAACTTAAACTTAATGAATCCAGGTATTTGGTTGACATAGACATATGGTTCAATTGGGTTATACTAGGTATTTGTGTCTGACCATCGACAGAGGCTTTCGTATAATTTCATTTCCAGGTTAGTAAACCGATTTATTACACAAACATAAAATAATCACTTCATCTTTTAAAAGATATTAGAAAGATCACACCCTAGATCTTTGAGTCTTTTGTTATTTTCTTAGTATTTTTTTTTTATTTATTTTAATTAAGGAAAACCACATTCAACCAATCAAACAATCATTCTCTTCTCCAATTAATTAGATATTTGTAAATAAATAGATTCAACAATTAATAACAATAGTATGAATTAAGTCCTCGTGGGATCGATTTTTTGTACTACTTGAACGATACGTGCGCTTGCGTTATACGTGTGTTTTACGCCGGTCAAGTTTTTGGCGCCGTTGCCGGGGACTTATTTTTCTTGAGTTATTAATTTTGAAGCTATCTAATTTACTTGTATCTAATTTTCTTTATTTTTATCTGTAATTTTTATTTCTTTCTTTTGTTTTCAGATGATTGAAAAATGGAACATTATTGGGAGATTGAAAGATTACGAGCTTTACTAGAAGAAGATACACCCCAATTCAGGGAGCAACAGTCCGATTTTCTGAGGCCTGTTGTCCAGCCCAACAACTATCACTGGATGTCAGAATCAAGCAATACTACATTTGCTCATCAAAACGAAATGGGGAGATGTGAGATATACGATTGCAACCACCCGAGCGATCAATGCATATACCTTTCAGAGTGGCAGAATTTTCGGAATCATTCAAGGTATGAAGAACCATCACATTTTCCATCTTATCCACCATCCATCTACGATCTTCATCAAGAACCAGAACCATCAGAGGAAGATCAGTTGATTCACATGCTCAAAGATTGGTTCGAGGAACGGGAAGCTCAATTTGATGCACAAATTCAGAGTCAAGCGGCGTCTATACAGAGGATGACAGATCAAGTTAGACAATTAACAGATAACCTGAATCACATATCTCACGGAGCAAATTCAAATAATACTGAAGAAGCCTTCGAATATCCTGAGATTCATCATGACATCATAACAGAGGACGAGGCTGAGTAGTATCAAGAATCAGAGGTATCAGTTCAGGAGCCTAAACCGACACAGTCTCAATTTGATTTTTATTATTCTTCTGACTCTGACGAGGATGAAGAAGCTGAGCTATTTGTAACAACTGCACCAACAAGGGAAGATGAAACTTTCCATCCTCAAAATGAAGATCTGGGAGAATGCATTGCACAAATGTTTGAAGAAGATCAACCTGAGCCAATCATTTCACTCAGATCAGAGGATGAAGACCTAAAAATAGACACATCTTTACATCCTCACGTTGATACTTCGGGAGCATGCATTTCACAAATGACAGATGAAGAATTGAATGCGAAAATCCTAAAATATATCTGTGAAGAAAAGGTGGAGCAAGAAATAGAGCAAATGGATGAGCAACTGTCAGACCAAATTAAAAATCTAGAACATTCAGAAGAAACATCACTGTTTTGGGGAGTACAATTTATAGATATCAACCAAAAACTTGATAGAATGGAACTCTCATTTCAAGTCAAGCACCATACGAGACCTCCTGATTTTCTTTCTTTCTTTTCAAGAACCACTGGAGCAATAAATGTTAAAAAGGTGGCACAAGCACTGAATGAGACAAAATTCTTTTTGCCACCTTACCGTTGGAAGAGACCCGTCAAAAGCAACACACATTAGAATGTCTTTAATAGGACATCCAAAATGACGTTGAAACCTCTTGACGGATAGATTTCAGTCACGTCTGGCTGAAGACGAAAAATTTAGCACTAGTAGGGAGCCAACCCTTGCACCTTGCTGTAATTTCTAATTTTATATTTTGTGTATACATGTTGTAGAGTTTTAATTTTGTGTGTTATTTTTATAGAAAAAGCTCAAACGAAGCATAAGACAGAAGGAATGGTGTTGGAAAAGATGAGAATTAAGTCATTAGTGATGGCTGAGTAAGGAATGGATTCTTGAGATGCATCGTGATGAATTTATACTAAGTGAATGACGTATTGCGTACACAATTATGTTGCCTTAATTATTTCTTTGATTTGCTTTTCTTTTGTAATTATCTTTATTTTCGAAGACAGAATCTAGACTTTTAGACCTTTCACGATTTCTTTTATCGTTTAGCTAACAATCGTCCTTTGGAAGATACTAGTGCTATTATTACTCACCCTTTTCAGGTTCTATAAATTCAGCCTGTCATTACACATTTGAAGTCATCCAGAGTTGAGAAAGAAATAAATAAAAAATGGAAGCCACTTCAAGAAGATGAGATGAAAACATCTGTGTGTTTTGCGGTACTAGTGTTGGTACTAAACCACAATACGTAGAAGCAGCACATGAATTTGGTCGAGTCTTAGTTGCAAGGAATATGCACTTAGTATATGGCGGAGGCAATCTTGGACTAATGGGGATCGTTTCAAAGGCTGTACAGGAATTAGGCAGTCACGTCTTGGGAATCATCCCAAAACCCTTGGCGGAGGCAAATCTTATTGGACTATCAAACGGAGAAGAGCTAATTGTGTCAGGTGACCGGTGCGTAATCACACACGTATAACACAAGCGCACGTATCGTATAAAAAGTATCGATCCCATGAGGACTTAATACCTAATCTATTAATTTTATGAGGTCAAATGGTTACTAGTATCTAACAGGTTGTTTGATTGATTTGAAATGGTGAAACAAATTCTAAATTAAAAAAAAAACAAGTAAATAAATTATTCGAAAGTAAGTTTTAAGAAAATTCAATATTAAAAACTATATAGAGTTGTGATTTCTTCCAATATCATTTTAAAGATGAAGTGGTTATCTTAAAGTTGGGTAATATATTGATTTATTAACCTGGAACACTAAATTATGTGTAAGCCTCTGTCGATGGTCAAACACAAATACCCAGTTTAACCCAATTGAACCATATGTCTGTGTCAACCAAATTATCTGGATTCATTAAGTTAAGTTCCAATTATGGTACCCCCGCCCGACATGTATATTCTCATCCTGTAAGAAATCTATTAAAGGGTTATCTATCCTCAAGGAAGATCGTGGGCTATTGAGTCTAAGGTCTTAAACCTAAAATCCCTATATCTAGTTCATTTTAAGTTTATCAATTCAATTTTATTAATGACCAGTTAATGAAATAACATTAAGATTAAGACTCAATAAATAAATCTTTATATTACCAAAACTATAATTTAACCTCTTATAAACCGGTGATATTAAAATTCATCACAACCTTATATAACTAATTAGTTACAACACATAACTAGGGCTAGTAAAAACTTGAAAATAAAAGACATAAAGTAAAAATGCGGTAAAGTAAATACTGAAAAGTAAATTACAATAAAATAAAATGCTAAGGTAAAAGGAATTACTTTTACTACTACTAATTTAGATATTTCCCATAATATAATATATAAACTTGTGATAACATCATACCAGCCAGCCATATAGGCGGTAACCTGATTAAGTCAAATTAAGTCCAACCGGCCATTAAGGCGTAAAAAGATTTGTCCATAAACCTGCCATATAGGCGGTAAGAAAGGTTAATTACCAACCGACCAATCTGGCGGTATCCTTGATTAGTCAGGTTAAAACCAGATTAAAATGAATTACCAACCGACCAATATAACGGTATCTTTTTTAAGTCAATATTTTAAATAATGAATATATTATATTTAAGAGAGATTAATCTAAATAGCAATAGTAAAAGAATTACCTTTCACCTTAGCTGGGGAAGTTACCTCCTCATTACTGAAAAGTAAAAAATGAAAATTAAAGAAAGAAAAGTACTGTGCGTAAAAGTAAATTACGGAAAGTAAAAACTGAAAAGTAAAGAAAAGAAAGTGCGAAAGCGGAAATTAATTACTGAAAGCTATAAATAAACAAACAAGATACAATTCTTTTAGTATTCTTAAGGAATTCCTTAGAAGAAAGTATGAATTTACAAATGAAATGGCTTGGTATTTATAGGCAAAATTTTGCCTCCATCAAATCATCCACCAAATCAATATTAATTGCTCCACCAAATCCATTATTAATTGCTCCACTAATTTCTTATCATGTTTGCTGGTGATTTGATAATTTTTATTATTTATTTATTAATTTATTTTTTGCTTTGAAAATGATTGAAAATGACTTTAATAATTACACACAACACACTTCTGGATAGTTCATCAATTTCGGGCATTAAATCTTCAGAATTCGAAATTATTTTGTTTTTCAGAGTTGTAGATCTTTGAGTCTTCTTTAATCTGGAACTTGAATCAGCCCAATCCAATATCAGAGTAAAGAGTTATGCCCAAAATACGACAGATGCGCAAAATTAGAATTTCCAAAACTGCACTTCGTTAAAACGCCCTTTCAAGTTTCCAATCTCCAAAATTAATATGTCAAGTCCAATTTTTGCCCTTATTTAACCCACATTTCGTCCTAAATGATTTCATTATGTCCCCATAATATTTTATCTGCAAAATAAACTAAAACACATCAAAATGTTCATCAAACCCGAGAAACTAAACAAAATATTAAGTAAAAGGGGCGGTAAATATTGATATATTTTCTGCTCATCACCAGGTATGTCTGAACGACTGGTAGAAATGATTAACCGTGCTGATGCTTTTATTGCTTTGACAGGTGGCTTGGGTATATTGGAGGAAATTTTTACAGTGTTATCTTAGGCGAACCTGAACATACACCAGAAACCGCTTGGACTGCACAACGTTGATTGATTTTATGATTTTCTTTGTGTGTTTCTTGATGATGCCTGGAGAAATGGGTTGTGTCAAAACCTTTAAAAGAACTCATCTTCACTGCCAGAACTGCTCCGGATCTAATTGACCAAATCTTAGCCTATGAACCACAAATTGACCATATCCTTTCAAAGATTAATTGGTCCGAGGACGATCGTGATAAGAGGCGTCGGATTAATTTGGATCTTAACCTTTAACTTTTCGTGTAGAATTTCAGCTAACCAGGTACTTTTTCTAAACTCTTCTTCTACTGTTTAAGACATTGGGGACAATGTCTCATTTAGGTTTGGGGGAGGGAATTAGTTGATTAGTATCTTGTTTTTAGTCCAAAATTTTTCGAAAAATATAAAAAATTGAAAATTTTTCAAAAATTACAAAAATATTTTGCGTTTTTGTGTTTTTATTTTGACTAAAAATGTGAAATTGGTAAGAGATAGTTGAGTAAGGAGTTTCCACTCCTGAGACGTATCTCAAACCTAATTCGGAACAAGTTAATTTTTGTTTATTTCCTTTTGAATTATTTAATTGTGAATTCTCCATAATTATTGACTAAAATGGATCTTCATATGCTCAGTGAGCATGTATTATCAACATGCATAGTAACATACGAACATGAGCTAAAATTGAAAAGTTTGTAATATTAAGCATCTCAAAAAAGTGATGGAGTAAAAAAAAAAATCTGAGATCCGAGTTATTAAGTCTGTAAGGGTGTTTTAACACCTAGTGCCCTAAAGCTAACTGGTTGGGGAGTCACTAGCCCAAAGCTCGCTACATGGATTAAAGATGCTGTAAAAAATATATATATCTGAAGTCTGAGTAATTAAGTCCGTAGGGGTGTCTTAACACCTGGTGCCTAAAGCCAACTGGTTTGGGAGTCACCGACCCAACACTCGCTATATAGATGGAAGATATTGTTATAAATAAAAAAAATCAAAAATCAAAGAAAAAATCAGAAAAATCATTCCATTGCTGCAAAAAAGTGTGAATTCTGAAAAACTTAGGACAAAAATATTATTCTTTATCAACTGCACTTGTGACTGTTGTGGGAAAAAAAAATGAGTTGATTAATATTTTTCGGCTATGCATATGGAGAATGGTAAATATAATCGGAGAATTTACTTATCAGTAATTAGAAAGAAATAAAAAACTAGTAACTTGGAGTAGAAGTTTCACCTGATTAGTCACTAACTTATTTATTCTCTTTTCTCTTGTCTTTTTACTTTTATGTGCATTAGTTTTATTATCTTTTTACTTTTTTAAAACGTTTGTGGGTATCGTTGCTGTAAGCCCTCACGAGACTATAACTCGTCCACTAGGGACACCTAGGGGTTTAAAGGGTTGTTGCATATGCTAAATGCAACTGTGATCCCTACGAAAATGGCTTAGTTTAATTTTTATTATTTCTTGTATTTTATTTTATTGTTTTGCTCGAGGACTAGCAAAATGTTAGGTTTTGGGGTGTGATGAGCGGAAAATATATCAATATTTACCTCCCCTTTACTTAATATTTTGTTTAGTTTCCCGGGTTTGATGAACGTTTTGATGTGTTTTAGTTTTATTTTGCAGATAAAATAATATCGGGACACAATGAAATCATTAGGACAAAATGTGGGTGAAATAAGGGCAAAAATTGGACTTGACATATTAATTTTGGAGATTGGAAACTTGAAAGGGCGTTTGTTTTAACGAAGTGTAGTTTTGGAAATTCCAGTTTTGCGCATCTATCGTATTTTGGGCATAACTTTTACTCCGATATCGGATTGAGCTGATTCAAGTTCCATATTAAAGAAGACTCAAATACCCACAACTTTGAACAACAAAATAATTCGAATTCTGAAGATGTCATGCCCGAAATGGATGAACCATCCAGAAGTGTGTTGTGTGTAATTATTAAAGTCATTTTCAATCATTTTCAAAGCAAAAAATAAATTAATAAATAAGTAATAAAAATTATCAAATCACCACCAAACATGATAAGCAATTAGTGGAGCAATTAAGAATGGATTTGGTGGAGTAATTAGTGGAGCAATTAGTGGAGCAATTAATAATGGATATGGTGGATGATTTGATGGAGGCAAAATTTTGCCTATAAATACCAAGCCATTTCATTTATAAATTCATACTTTCTTCTAAGGAATTCCTTAAGAATACTAGAAGATTGTATCTTGTTTGTTTATTTACAGCTTTCAGTAATTAATTTCCACTTTCGCACTTTCTTTCTTTACTTTTCAGTTTTTACTTTCTGCAATTTACTTTTACGCGCAGTACTTTTCTTTCTTTAATTTTCAGTTTTTACTTTTCAGTAATGAGGAGGTAACTCCCCTTTGCTGGGGTAAAAGGTAAAACTTTTTTACTAATATTTAGATTAATCTCCCTTAATTATAATACATAAAGTAGTTAAAACCTGACTTAACGAGGATACCGCCATATTGGTCGGTTGGTAATTATTTAAATTGGTTTTAACCTGACTAAACTGGATACCGCCTGATTGGTCGGTTGGTAATTAATTATTAATTTGACTTAATCTGGATACCGCCTATATGGCTTGTTGGTAATTATCATGCAAAGTTAATATATTATATTAAGGGAGATATCTAAAATAGAAGTAATAAAAGTGAATCATTTTACCTCAATATTTTCTTTTATTGTACTTTTACTTTATTTACTTTTCAGCAATTTACTTTCAGCATTTACTTTTCAGCAATTTACTTTTAGCAATTTACTTTCAGCATTTACTTTTCAGAAATTTACTTTCAGTATTTACTTTCAGCATTTAATTTTCAGTATTTAATTTCAACATTTACTTTCCGTCATTTACTTTTCAGCAATTTACTTTTTATCAATCTACTTTATGTCTTTTATTTTATTTAAGTTTTTACTAGCTCTACTTATGTGTCGTAACTAAATTAGTATCTGGGGTTGTGATGAATTCTAATATCACCGGTTATAAAGGGTTATTTTATAGTTGGGTAATTTAAAGGTTTACTTATTAGTCTTAAGCTTAATGCTTCTTGTTGTCTGATCACCAATAAGATTGATGTGGTAAATCTAAATTAAACTTGACAAAGGAATTTTAGGTTTCATCCTTAGACTTAATAGCCCTCGATCTTCCTTGAGGATAGATAACCCTTTAATAGATTTCCTTACAGGATAGACATATACCTGTCGGGTGGGGGTAGCCATAGTTGGAACTTAAACTTAATGAATCCAAGTAATTTGGTTGACATAGACATATGGTTCAATTGGGTTATACTGGGTATTTATGTCTAACCATCGACAGAGGCTTTCACATAATTTCGTGTTCCAGGTTAGTAAAACCGATTTTTTACACAAACATAAAATAATCACTTCATCTTTTAAAAGATATTAGAAAGATTCACAACCATAGATCTTTGAGTCTTTTGTTAATTTTCTTAGTATTTTCTTTTCTTTATTTTATTTATTTTAATTAAGGAAAACCACATTCAACCAATCAAACAATCATTATCTTCTCCATTTAATTAGATATTTGTAAAAAAATAGATTCGACAATTAATAACAACAGTAGGAATTAAGTCCTCGTGGGATCGATATTTTTATACTACTTGAACGATACGTGCGCTTGCGTTATACGCGTGTGTTTACGCCGGTCAGCGTATAATAAATTTCCATTTTTCGCCATTTTGCTCGGGTTCCATGTCATCGTTTTTGCCCTGATTTAATTCCATGAAGTCCCAATACTTATTTATCTACAAAATACATCAAAAAACATCAAAACATTCATCAAACCTAAGAAACTAAACAAAATTAGGTAAAAGGGGCGGTAAATATTGATAATTTTCCGCTCATCACTAACCTAAACTACCACCGATCCTCGATAAGTAGTAGCAAATCATTTTCCCCCAGGTCTCTATAAGATGTGTATATCCATCTCCCGAATCTGGAAATCATTATAGCCTCGATTGAGTATAGTTAGTAACCAACCGAAACATATACAACTCTTGAAAACACCCTAGCCATATCAATTGAATATATGAGAATCCATATGAGACATGTAGGCTTACTTTTCCAGAAGTGTGGAAATATTTTAGACACTCAAGTGACTGGCTATAGGCCAAGTGGGAGATTGTTGGACAATTATGACCTATAACGTCACTATTTGTACAGATCATGGTGTTGTTGTACAAATTAACTATGTGACAAGGAGATTGCACTCTTATAATTTGTGATTAGATCACCTAGATGTATAAATGATGAGAGGTCCTTATGATTAGTGCCTAGATTGAGAATGATATGAGACATTATTAGTCTACGAAGGCAGAATCATTAAATATCCATAGTCAGAGTATTATCGAGATTGGACATCGATAAATACGTAAAAAACTAGTATTACACTTGTGCGCGTTGTAAGGGCACGACGACATAGTTCTCATATATTAGGGTATAGGATACTCACGCAAGTGTAATAGGAGGTTGTGTTTCACCGATGGTATGGGAAACAGCTTCGCTCTGGATAGACCCCCTCGGAATTCCATTGATAGTATGACTATGTGTCTATGGAAGTCCGAAATCAGGGTAGGTGTATTTGGTCTTAACTTGAGACTTGCACCGCTAATGCATGCGACAATCAATATACTTTGGTTGAGGTCGTTCAAGCCTTTAACAGGTTTGTGTATGCCAATTCTGGGTATATCGAGAATCGTAGTGTGTTGGGTGGGATGTCAAGACGGAAGTATCACTCCAGTCATATGGAGATGATGGTCACGTAGGATACGGGACTGGTTCTCTTAAATGCTACAGCTATCGGGATAAAATGACAAGGTCATGTTATATGATTATAGAGACTAGTTGCCAGACATCCGATATGTGCTTCGTACGGGGCAAACACATTTCCAGCCCCAGGCCTAGCACGTGATCATCTGATGCTGGACAGAAATACGCAATACTACGGTATATTACGCTTGATATAGATCATTTATTCCTGTAAGGATATTTCCGGAGAATTGGGTAGGCATGGCGCTTTGCTAGAGGCCAACCTTGTCTTGTAAATCGGTACAAACTTAGTACTTGGTACTTACATGTTCGGATAGTCTGACGACCGACTTACTGTTAAATGTAGGGGTTTTAGGGGGTGGATCCGGTAACGCAGCGGAAGCGGTGAAAATTCGATTTTCAGATTTCAAAACTTTTTCTCGGATTAATTAAATAAACATATTTATTTAATATTCCAATAATCAAATTATGAAATAAAATTCAAATGAATCATATTCAAGTGAATTTACAAATTAACCTTGCTTTGTTTTTGTTTTTGTTCATTTTATCCGAAATTGATCAAATCAATTGAATGAATCTTCTAAATATTTCTAAGATGAACTTAGCATGTTCAAAACATCAACCACCCAAAGCAACCAAGATCCCCAATATCAAGTCCTTGGCCGAGAGCCTCCTTTAGGCTCCAATTTGTGCATTTTGCACTTTCATGCTTCAAGACACATCCAAATGAAATCCAATCAACATGAAACTTTGTATGCATCATATACACACACAAATACAAAACATATATGAAAAGCCCCAAATTTGGAATTGGTCATGAACCCTAATTTTTCAATTTCCACAAATTGGACAAATTAGACCAAATACATTAAATCAATTACTTCAATCATCATTCTTCCATCCAATCCAAGTCTCAACACAATGAAACAACTCAAGATCAAATCTAGGTCATTTAAGAGTGGGTCAATAACTCTAGATTCGCAACATGGTTTCAAAAACCTTAAAAGAAAGTTTACAACTACAATAGTCACAACCTTCATTTACCATACATGCTCAACACTTCAATCAAACTTCCATCAACAAAAACACAAAGAAATAAAGAAAGAATTAATCTAAGAACATCACATGTTGAAGCCTAGAACCTAAGGAACATTTTTCCTTCTAATAGCAAGTTCAAGAAACTTACTAAAATTCCAAGCTTTCTTTGATTTATCTTTCTTTTCTCAAGCTTTCTTTAGTTTCTTCAATGGATTTTCTTTTAGTAAAGTGTATTAGGTTTTGTGTAAAGTGAAATGAAAATCAATATATACTTGCACCAAATGTGCCTTGGCCGAATTTCACAAATCCAAACACAAGTATGTAATTTCATTTTCATTTCAAATTAATTTGGTCAACTTGCATAAATATCTAAATACAACTTTATTATATATTTAATTAAGTCAACAAAAGCAACTAACATCATTTACTTTAAATATCCTAATGTAAGATATTTATATTTTAATTATTTAATCATTTAACAATTAAATAATTAATTAATTAATCAAATACAAATATATTAAATATATGTATAATATTTACATTAAATATAAAAACATATATTCATTTAGGATATAAGTCAAATAACTCATTTTGACTATTAATTAATGTGTATTTAAATTAATCAAGTATTAAATGTAAATACACAATAATTTGGCAAATGACTATCTAGTCCATTTAGCACGTATCTTGCGTTTAACCTTTAAAACGACTTTATAAATAATCAATATTATTTATTAATGTTGCTCTAGTGCTCTACGAGTATGTTTTCTTATTGAGACTCTCTAGATTCAGGTATATCCGTCACGAAATCTAATTTCGTGTCCATAATCTATCCACCCGTAGATTATGACGATCACGGATAATCTCGCTGAATCATACAGGTCGAGGTCATAACAAATGTATAATTCCTCCGTCACAGGTATCCGGATAAATCCCAGAGATATAGATGTAAACGTCAAATCTCTATCGGGATTATCCAGTCGACTATTCTATTAGCAATCTCTAAAAGAATGTTTAGAACTAGCTTCTAAACTTTACCATGGGCCCATGGTTTTATCTGATTGCTAATCATATGGACTACCTATGCTCTGGTACACAGAACTGACGGATCCTATCTTGATACACATAGGACACCCTGAGGATCTGTCTATACCCAACGAACAGGCGGAGGTCTGATCTAAATAGATCGGTGACGTGACTGCCATCTAAGTGTAGAAGATGTCTCATGTGCCCACAATGGCATCTCAAGTCTAAGAATCACAAGTGCTACTCAACCCAAGAAGATTCTTATTGACGCTGGTGTACCATCCATTAAGAATCTTCGGTGAGTCGTTCAGTGTTTATCCGCTATAAACCCTACACGTCTATACTAGTCTCCAAGACTTATGGTTCATTGAGAAACCATTGGAATCATATATTCCAGTATACGACATGTACCGGTCTCAACGGGTTTACTTACTGACCAAGTAGTGTAAACTTGACCAGGAACTGTCTGAGAATGATAACGTCATGATACTACTCAATGTCCATTGCGACGCTTTTGCAACTGTATCATGACTAATCATTCTAGGTCATTACGTCTTTACCATATAGAAAAATAGATTATATTATAGAAACTGCATATATTATTCATAATAATAATGTTTTACAGAAGTATTCAACAGAAATACAACCGGGAATTGGCGCTCTGAGCACCAAACCAACAAAATCTCCCACTTGCTCTAGTGCCAATATCGATTGTATCTAATACCCATCGACTCACGTGTTTATCAAACAACTTCGGAGGTATGGCCTTCGTCAGCGGGTCTGCTACATTATCTTCACTCGGTACCTTGCACACGACAATATCCCCTCGCGACACGATCTCTCGAATGATGTGGTACTTGTGTTCCACATGCTTCGACTTCTGATGCGCCCTCGGTTCCTTTGCTTGCGCAATGGCTCCAGTATTATCACAGTATAACGGAATCGTATTCTCGATACTTGGGACAACTCCAATTCTGTGATAAAGTTCTTTATCCACACAGCCTCTTTTGCAGCTTCAGAAGCTGCAATATATCCGCCTCAGTGGTGGAATCAGCTGTCGATCCCTGTTTGGAACTCTTCCAACAAACTGCACCTCCGTTAAGGGTAAAGACAAATCCAGATGTAGACTTTCTATCATCGGGATCCGATTGAAAATCGGAGTCTGTATACCCATTAACCTGCAGTTCGTTTCCTCCATATATAATCAACTTATCCTTAGTACCTTTAAGATACTTTAGGATATGTTTAATGGCCATCCAATGGTCATTACCTGGATTGGACTGATATCGACTAGTTACGCTAACAGCGAAACTGATATCAGGCCTCGTACATAACATGGCATACATTATGCTACCCAAACACGAAGCATAAGGTTGGTTAGACATTCTAACCTTCTCATCATCTTCTTAGAAAGATGAATCCCATGTCTGAACGGTATGTTTGCTGTCTTACAGTTACCAAAACTATACCGTTCCAAGATCTTATCTATGTACGTTGATTGGGATAAACCCAATCAGCCTCCTTTGTCTATCTATAGAGTTTTATCCCTAAAACATATGAAGCTTCTCCCAGGTCCTTCATGGAGAAATTCTTACAGAGGTACGCTTTGACGCTTTGCAAACATACCTAAATCATTCCCAATGATTAGGATGTCATCAACATATAGGACTAAAAATACGACCATGCTCCCACTGGCCTTCTGATACACACAGGATTCTTTCGAATTCTTGAGAAAACCAGACGATCTAATAACTCATCGTCGAATCGAAGATTCCAACTTCGTGAAGCTTGTTTAAGTCCATAAATGGACTTCTTAAGCTTACATACCATACCCGAGGTTTCGCTGGACGCGAAACCTTCCGGCTGTTCCATATAGATTTCTTCATCAGAAATCCATTTAGAAAAGCCGTTTTGACATCCATTTGCCAAATCTCGTAGTCATGATACGCAGCTATAGAAAGCAAAATCCGGATAGACTTAAGCATTGCTACTGGCGAAAAAGTTTCATCGTAGTCGACGCCAGGTCGCTGCGTGTAACCTTTTGCTACCAGTCGGGCCTTGTAAGTTTCAACCTTACCGTCAGGCCCGCGCTTCCTCTTGTAAACCCATTTACAACCGATAGGAACAATTCCTTCGGGAAGCGGAATCAAGTCCCAAACTTGATTTTCATGCATTGAGTCTATCTCGGATTTCATGGCACTTTGCCATTTCACGGAGTCGATGTCCAACATCGATTCTCTATAGGTGAAAGGATCTGTCTCTTCAACTAAGAGAACATCCAGACTCTTTTCTTGTATCAAATACAAGCGTTCAGGAGGTCTAGATACCCTTTCCGACCTACGGAGTGTGTGTGTTGAAGGTCCTTCATCTACTTGAACTTCAGGTTCCTCGTTGGTTCGTTGTTTTCAGGTTGGACTTCATCAAGCTCAACCTGTCTATGATTACCACCTTCTGACAAAAATTCTACTTCTAGAAATTTTGCGAAGCGAGCTACGAACACATTTCGATGCTCGGTATCATAGAACAGATATCCCCTCGTATTCGAAGGATATCCAACAAACCTAAACTTTTGCCCTCGAGGCGAAAGCTTATCTTGCTGAGTCACCCTGACATAGGCAGGACAACCCCAAACCTTAATATAATTAAGATTTGGTCTCCTACCGAACCATATCTGATACGGTGTCGTAGGAACAGCCTTTGAAGGAATCTTATTCAAAAGATGTGCGGCTGTTAAGAGAGAGTAGCCCCATAGTAATAGGGCAAATCTGTGAAACTCAACATCGATCGGACCATATCCAATAAAGTCTGATTTCTCCTTTCAGATACACCATTGTGTGTGTGTGGTGTACCTGGAGGAGTATATTGAGCGAGAATCCCATTCTCCTTCATATAATCCATGAACTCACCACTCATATATTCGCCGCCTCGATCTGATCGAAGGCATTTAATATATTTACCAGTTTGTTTTTCTACTTCATTTCGGAACTCTTTGAACTTTTCAAAGGTTTCCGATTTATGTCGCATCAAATACACATAACCGTACCGTGACAATCATCGGTAAAGGTAACGAAGTACGAATAACCACTGTGAGCAGTTTGACTTAGTGGACCACATACATCAGAATGTACGAGTTCCAGTAAGTTAGTGGCGCGGTGTCCAACACCAGAAAATGGGGCTTTGGTCATCTTACCCTGAATACAGGATTCACAAGTTGGATAGGATTCAATGGTAAGATCTGATATCAAACCATTCCTAACCAATTGGGTAAGGCGTTTAACGCCAATGTGACCAAGTCTCATATGCCAAAGTTCAGTATTATTAATTACAGGTAAACTACGTTTATTAACTCCAGTATTTAATATATCTTTTGAAGTTTGCAATGTATAATGACCATGCTGGTTTGGACAACTAAGGATCTGAATATTATTTTTATCATATAAATACAAAGAACTATTCTTAATATTAATACAAAAGCCTTCTGTATCCAATACAAAAAGTGATATAATATTAGCGACACATCCCGGTACAAAATGACAGTCATATAACAAAAGTGTCCCATTCGGCAATGAGATCTCGCATACTCCCACTGCAACTGCATCCAAAGAGTCTCCACTCCCGAACATCGCAACTGCATCTCTCCAGGCTTCAGTTTCCTACTTTCCTTCAGCACCTGCAACGAATTGCAAATGTGAATGGGACAAGCAGAATCTAAAATCCAGCTGGATGTAACGGCTTCACAAGCCAAAGATAAATCAATAACTGGAAAAATAAAAGTACCTGATGTAGAAGCTCTGTCTCTCCTCAGCTGGGCAATGTAATCAGGACAGTTCCTTTTCCAGTGCCCGACTTTGCCGCAGTGGTGGCATTTGTCTTCAGAAGCCCTTTTGGGCTTTGCAATCTTCGCCTGTTGTTGAGGACCAAAAGCCTTCTTCTTCTTCTTGCCTTTCTTGTTCTTTCCCTTGGACCATCCTTGGGAAGAAGCCGAAAGAGAAGTAGTTCTAGGAGGGCGAGTCGGTACTCCCTTCTTAAGGTCCTCTTCTGCCGTGAGCAACATCCTATGTAGCTCCTGGTAGGTACAGACAGTCCCGTGCATGTTGAAGTACATCACGAACTGGCGAAATGAAGCTGGTAGTGAACCAAGAATGACACTCCTACCGAGAATGTCATTCAAGATGAGATTATGTTGCCTCAATTGATCGATCAAATCGATCATCTGAAGAACATGTGGGCTAACACTTGCCCCTCATCCAGACGCGCATGGAACAGTTCCATGGCGACTTTGTGAACAATCACTTGTTCTTGGTTCTCAAACGATTGTCTCAATCGCGTCATCATACTATAGGAATCTAGCATACCATAGTACTGTTGCTTGAGTTTCGGAGACAGTGAACTAAGGATGTATGATTTAACCCTTAAATCATCATCCTTCCAAGTTTCAAAAACTTGGCGTTCCTCCTCCGAAGCATCCGCACCCACTGCAAGGGGCAACAGACCCTCAAGAACATAACCCAGCTTTTCGGAATCGAGGACAATCCTCAAATCCAATTCCCAGTCTGCAAAGTTCTCAGCGCCTTTCAGTTTGTTCGCATCAAGCATACGCGCAAACTGATTTGTGGATTGTGCCGCCATCGCCAATCTATCATATAGATCACGAAAAACGGTTAGCAGAAATTAAGCAGTTTCATATAATATCAAAAGCATAAACTAGATCATGGATTTTTAATCTAATATGCCCCTCCCACTAAATCATGCAATACTGTAATCCCAAAACAGAATACAAATATTTAATAATTAAATTAAATACTAATAGTGAAAAGTGGATCCCGTGAATATATTTCGGCTCACAGCAGAGGCACGGTCTCGCCTACGTATATTCATCAGGTAGACAACTCATTTGTCAATCATTCACTAATGACTCCTAAGTATCCGGTCCTGGCCGTTTCTCGTTGTCGCTGCGAAGGCAGGCCCACAAGGAGACGTACCAAGGTTAAACTCGTCAATGATAAACTCAAGTTACTTACGTAATCCTGACAGCTAGGGCACGTTCAGAATTCCGCTTTTACTTGAATTTACCTAGTATCTGATATACATCCGGTATAAATAAATCTTTATCGGCTACATCCTCACAGCAGAGGCACGGTCTCGGATGTAGTCACAAAGAAGTATTCATAAACCGTATTGACAAGACGGACCATATAACATGCATCAAATACATAATTACATTCAAACCTTATTAATTAGGGATTTTCCGCTAAGTGTCATACACCCTAAATCTAACCAATTAGATCCTAATAAGCATGCATAAAGTCAAGAAAACATGATTAAACATTGATTCAATGAAGGCTAATCATATTAGGTGGCCTAGAATCAGACTCGCTCTGATACCATTTTGTAGGGGTTTTTAGGGGGTGAATCCGGTAACGCAGCGGAAGCGGTGAAAATCCGATTTTCAGATTTCAAAAATTTTTCTCGGATTAATTAAATAAACATATTTATTTAATATTCCAATAATCAAATTATGAAATAAATTCAATAAAATCATATTTAAGTGAATTTACCAAATTACCCTTGCTTTGTATTTTGTCCATTTTAGTCCGAAATTGATCAAATCAATTTTGAATGATTCTAAATCATTTCTAAGATGAACTTAGATGTTCAAAACATCAAAACACCAAAGCAACCAAAATCCCCAAATTCAATCCTTGGCCGAGAGCCTCCATTAGGCTCAAATTTGTGCATTTTGCATTTCATGCTTCAAAACACATCCAAATGAAATCCAATCAACATGAAACTTTATATGCATCATATACACACACAAATACACAACATATATGAAAAGCCCCAAATTTGGAATTGGTCATGAACCCTAATTTTTCAATTTCCACAAAT
The DNA here is from genome assembly GCA_019454045.1 of Zanthoxylum bungeanum. Lineage (NCBI taxonomy): Eukaryota > Viridiplantae > Streptophyta > Magnoliopsida > Sapindales > Rutaceae > Zanthoxylum > Zanthoxylum bungeanum. The sequence goes on from SKCR01007178.1 coordinate 240,657, forward strand.
TGGACAAATTAGACCAAATACATTAAATCAATTACTTCAATCATCATTCTTCCATCCAATCCAAGTCTCAACACAATGAAACAACTCAAGATCAAATCTAGGTCATTTAAGAGTGGGTCAATAACTCTAGATTAGCAACATGGTTTCAAAAACCTTAAAAGAAAGTTTACAACTACAATAGTCACAACCTTCCTTCACCATACATGCTCAACACTTCAATCAAACTTCCATCAACAAAAACACAAAGAAATAAAGAAAGAATAATCTAAGAACATCACATGTTGAAGCCTAGAACCTAAGGAACATTTTCCTTCTAATAGCAAGTTGAAGAAACTTACTAAAATCCAAGCTTTCTTTGATTTATCTTTCTTTTCTCAAGCTTTCTTTAGTTTTTCAATGGATTTTCTTTTTAGTAAAGTGTATTAGGTTTTGTGTAAAGTGAAATGAAAACAATATATACTTGCAACAAATGTGCCTTGGCCGAATTCACAAATCCAAATACAAAAAAGTTATGTAATTTCATTTTCATTTCAAATTTCATTTGGTCAACTTGCATAAATATCTAATACAACTTTATTAGATATTTAATTAAGTCAACAAAGCAACTAACATCATTTACTTTAAATATCCTAATGTAAGATATTTATATTTTAATTAATTTAATCATTTAACAATAAATAATTAATTAATAATCAAATACAAATATATTAAATATATGTATAATATTTACATTAAATATTAAAAAAATATATTCATTTAGGATATAAGTCAAATAACTCATTTTGACTATTAATTAATGTGTATTTAAATTAATCAAGTATTAAATGTAAATACACAATAATTAGGCAAATGACTATCTAGTCCTTTAGCACGTATCTTGCGTTTAACCTTTAAACGACTTTATAAATAATCAATATTATTTATTAATGTTGCTCTAGTGCTCTACGAGTATGTTTCATTATTGAGACTCTCTAGATTCAGGTATATCCGTCACGAAATCTAATTTCGTGTCCATAATCTATCCACCCGTAGATTATGACGATCACGGATAATCTCGCTGAACCATACAGGTCGAGGTCATGGCAAATGTATAATTCCTCCGTCACAGGTATCCGGATAAATCCCAGAGATATAGATGTAAACGTCAAATCTCTATCGGGATTATCCAGTCGACTATTCTATTAGCAATCTCTAAAAGAATGTTTAGAACTAGCTTCTAAACTTTACCACGGGCCCATGGTTTTATCTGATTGCTAATCATATGGACTACCTATGCTCTGGTACACAGAACTGACGGATCCTATCTTGATACACATAGGACACCCTGAGGATCTATCTACACCCAACGAACAGGCGGAGGTCTGATCTAAATAGATCGGTGACGTGACTGCCGTCTAAGTGTAGAAGATGTCTCATGTGCCCACAATGGCATCTCAAGTCTAAGAATCACAAGTGCTACTCAACCCAAGAAGATTCTTATTGACGCTGGTGTACCATCCATTAAGAATCTTCGGTGAGTCGTTCAGTGTTTATCCGCTATAAACACCTACACGTCTATACTAGTCTCCAAGACTTATGGTTCATTGAGAAACCATTGGAATCATATATTCCAGTATACGACATGTACCGGTCTCAACGGGTTTACTATACTGACCAAGTAGTGTAAACCTTGACCAGGAACTGTCTGAGAATGACAACGTCATGATACTCTCAATGTCCGTTGCGACGCTTTTGCAAATGTATCATGACTAATCATTCTAGGGTCATTACGTCTTTACCATATAGAAAGATAGATTATATTATAGAAACTGCATATATTATTCATAATAATAATGTTTTACAGAAGTATTCAACAGAAATACAACCGGGAATTGGCGCTCTGAGCACCAACCCCAACTATCCGGGGATCTCATGGGTCGCTTCAAAGAGGTCACCGATTACGGATAACTGGGCAATCTAAATTTAATCTGGGATTTAATAGGAAGGAGAGAGAGAGGAGAGAGAGAATTTTAATTCTGGGATTAAAGGTTGTGGAGATATTTACTGGGGATAAAATATCATATTTAAAGCGATATAACGATTAATTGGGAATTATTTCGAAAGCATTAATATATTCCATATAGTTAAACGAAGTTGGATTTCGACGCGGAATTAAAATTAGATTGTCATTCGGGCGAAAACAAATTAATTTAGAATTAATTCGTCAGCGACATGAAAGTGATTTATCTCTACGTAATCATTTAATTACGACGCAACGGAAAATTCGTTAATTTGGAATTAGCAAACTCGAGCCCGAGATTATTTACGAGCACATTCGCATTTTATTCGAGTGCGGAACGTCAAATCAAGCGTCAAATCGCTAGTCGCATCAAGCGTCAAATCACTTGTCACTTTGAGTGATGTGACTTGACAACTTGATTGATAGATGTGACTTGATGGAAAGCTTTTGAAAGCTTGAATGACATATATTATTATTATAATATTTGGTATATGTTATTGATTTTGGAAATCAATAACAATTACAACACTTTTTCCATCTCTCTCTCTTTTTTCCCGCTCTTTCTTCACGGTTTTCTTATTTTCTGCTTCTGTTATTACCGTGAAATTGGAGGAAGCAAAGGGAAGCAAGAGTTGCAATTTTGTGGCAAAATCGGAAGTGCTAGCACACTACGAAGACATGCGAAGGTGATAGGGAAGTCTACCCATGAGCCGGGAATCGTTTGACGAAGCTTGGAGCTTGTTCGAGGAGCTCAAAAATAGAAAGTGGAGGAGCAGCTCACTGCACTACCGAACAGCCCATTGCCGAGCAGAAATCATTTTTTTGTTGCCTCCGCGTCGCTCAACCGATCGATGTAAGTATTCCGCAACTTCGTCGTTGTTATTCACACATGTTTCATGATTATTATTGATCCTGGGACCTTAATAGAAACCAACAAAAAGAACAAGAAGAATTGGTCCAAGACCGTGGAGGGAAGAGAGTGAGAGAGAGCAAAAACAAATGTTTTCGTGTTAGGTTAATTGATTTCCAAAATCAATAAAACATATACCAAAAATGAATTTCAAAAAGTCAAAAGGTATAAGGCATTAAAGCTCCCAACAACCACCATCAATCAAACTGACAAGTTGTCAAATCACTCAAAGTGATTAGACATCACATCAATTGATTGATTAGTGATTTGACGCTTGATGTGACTTGTGGGCCGCACTTGAATTCGAAATACGAGTGCACCCGCAAACACTCCGGGCTCGGGTTCGCTAATTCCAAATTAACGAATTTTCCGTTGCGACGTAATTAAATAATTATGCCTAGCAAAATCACTATTCACGTCGCTAGCGAATTAATTCTAAATTAACTCGTTTGCCAGAATTAAAATCTAATTTCAATTCCGCGTCGAAATCCAATTTCGTATAATATATCGAATATATTATTTTATCGATTAATTCTAAATTAATCGTTATCTCTCTTTTAATAATATTTATCCCAGATAAAATATCTCCGTAATTAATTCCAGAATAATATTCTCTCATCTAATTAATCCCATATTAATAAAGTGCGAGTCATACATCATCGGTGAATCTTCGGGAAGCGACCCATGAGATCCCCGGATATGTTGGCAGTAAATACGATCGTCGAACTATTCGAACACGTACGTACCTAGTACTACGTTTTTATCGATTTACAAGACAAGGTTGGCTTCTAGCAAAGCGCCATGTCTACCCAATTCTCCAGAAAAATTCTTAAAGGAATATCATAATCTATATCAGGCGTAGTATACATAGTATTGTGTATATCGATCCAGTATCGGATGTCACATGCTAGGCCTGGGGCTGGAATTGTGTCTGCCCCGTATGAAGCACATATCGGATCTCTGGTAACTAGTCACTATAATCGGATTTACATGACCTAGTCATAATATCCCGATAGCTGCAGTATTTAAGAGAACCAGTCACGTATCCTACGTGACCATCATCTCCACTATGACTGGAGTGATACTTCCGTCTTGACATCACACCCAACACACTACGATTCACAATATACCCAGAAGAGGAGTACACAGAACCGGTTAAAGTCCTGGACGACTAAAACCAAGGTATATTGATTGTCGCAAGTATTAGCGGTGCAAGTCTCAGGTTAAGACCAAATGCACCTACCTGATTCGGACTTCCATTGACACATAGTCATACTACCAATGGAATTTTGAGGGGTCTATCCAGAGCGAAGCTGTTTCCGTACTATCGGTAAACACAACCTCCTATTACACTTGCATGAGTATCCTATACCCAAATAAATGAGAACTATGCCGTTATGCTCCCACAACGCGCACCAGTGTAATACTAGTCTTTTCTACATTATCGATGTCCAATCTCGATAATACTCTGACTAAGGATATTTAATGATTAAACCTTCATGGATTGATACTGTCTCATATGACTGGAGTGATACTTCCGTCTTGACATCACACCCAACACACTACGACTCTCAATATACCCAGTAGAGCCGTACACAAAACCTGTTAAAGCCCTGGACGACCAAAACCAAAGTATATTGATTGTCGCAAGTATTAACGGTGCAAGTCTCAGGTTAATACCAAATACACCTACCCTGATTTCGGACTTCCATAGACACATAGTCATACTACCAATGGAATTCCGAAGGGGTCTATCCAAAGCGAAGCTATTTCCCGTACCATCGGTAAACACAACCTCCTATTACACTTACATGAGTATCATATACCCAAATATATGAGAACTATGCCATTATGCCCTCACAACGCGCACAAGTGTAATACTAGTCTTTTACATATTTATCGATATTCAATCTCGATAATACTCTGACTAGGGATATTTAATGATTATACCTTCGTGGATTGATACTGTCTCATATCATCTCAATCCAGGCACTAATCATAAAGACCTCCTATCATTTATACATCTAGGTGATCTAATCACAAATGATAAGAGAGCAATCTCCTTTGTCACATAGTTAATTTGTACAACAACAACATGATCTGTACAATTAGTGACGCTATGGGTCATAATTGTCCAACATTATATGGTCGGTCTGTAGGTGACAGATGATTGCCTCCTATATGGCTGGTTTATAGACAAATAATAACACCGCATTTATGGTCGGTTGGACTAAATTGAAAATCTGACTTAATGAGGATACCGCCTATATGGTCGGTTGGTAATATCACTGATAATTTCATATTATAATAAATGAGATTTCTAAATTAGAAATAGTATAGGTGGATCCCCTAACCCCATTATTTTATTTTTATTATAGGGAAGTGATGAAACAAAATATTAACATGCTTAATAACTGATTTAATTATATTATGGGTAATTCTTTAGTTTGTTTATTGAATCTTAAGCTTAATGCTTCTTGTTGTTTGATCACCAATAAGATTGATGTGGTAAACATAAAATGAACTTGGAAAAGGGATTTTAGGTTTCAGCCTTAAATTTAATAGCTCACGATCTTCATTGAGGATAAATAACCCTTTAATAGATTTCCTTACAGGATATGAATATACATGTTGCTCGTGGGTAGCCATAATTGGAACTTGAACTTAATGAATTCAGGTAACTTGGTTAACACATGAATATGATTAATTGGGTTACTTTGGGTGTTTGAATCTGACCATCAAAAAAGGCTTTTGCATATTTCCATGTTCCAGGTTGGCAAACTGATGTATTACACGTATATAAAAGAATCAATTCATCTTTAGAATAATATTGTGTGGAATCACAACCCTAAAAGATATAATGTAAATATTAAGAATCGTTCTTTGTATTTATATGATATAAATAATATTCAGATATTTTATTGTCTAAACGAGCATGTTCATTGTATATTACGTACCTCACAAGATATCTTTAATACTGGAATTAATAAACGTAAACAATCTGATATGAATAATACTGAACTGTGGAACATGAGGTTGGTCATATAGGCATGAAACGCCTAACCTAATTGGTTAAGAATGGTTTGATACATGATCTCACCATTGAACTTTATCCAACTTGCGAATCTTGTATTCGGGGTAAAATGACCAAAGCCCCATTTTCGGGTGTTGGACACCGAACCATTAACTTATTGGAACTCGTATATTCTGATGTATGTGGTCCATGAGTTAGACTGCACATAGTGGTTTTTCATACTTCATCACCTTTACCGATGATCTATGACGGTACGGTTATGTTTATTTGATGAAACATAAATCGGAAACCTTTCAAAAGTTCAAAGAATTCTGAAATGAAGTTGAAAAATAGATTGTGTCGCAATGGGACATTGTCATGTGCAAAGTACCGAGTGAAGATAATGCAACAGACCCACTTACTAAGGCCATACCTCCAAAGTTATTTGATAAACATGTGGAGTCGATGGGTATTAGATACAATCGATAATGGCACTAGAGCAATTGAGAGATTTTGTTAGGGTTGGTGCTCTGAGTGCGAATTTTATTATGTATTTCCATGTAAATACTAATGTAATATTTTATTATGAATAAAATAAACAGTTTCTATTATATAACATTATCTTTTATATGGTAAAGACGTAACAGACCTTAGAATGATTAGTTATGATATTATTGTAAAAGCGTCACAACTGACATTAAGTTATATCATGACAATGTCATTCTTAGACAGTTCATGTTCAAGGTTTACACTACTTGGTCAGTAAAGTAAACCCGTTGAGACTGATAAATGTCATATATTGGAATCTTAGATTTCGATGGTTTCTCAATGAACCATGAGTCTTGGAGACTCGTATAGACGTGTAGGCCCTTATAGCAAATAAACATTGAACGACTCACTGAAGATTCTTAATGGATGGTACACCAACGTCAATAAGAATTTTCTCCGGTTGAGTGAGCATAGTGATTCTTTGAATTGAGATACGACTGTGGATATATGAGTTATCCTCTACACTTAGATGGCAGTCACGTCACCGATCTATTTAGATAAGACATCTGCCTGTTCTTTGGGTGTGGACCGATGCTTATGATATTCTGTGTGTATCAAGATAGATTCATTTGTTCTGTGTACAGAGCATAGGTATTCAATATGGAATTACCAATCTGTTAAATCCATGGGCCCATGGTACACTGTAGAAATTAGTTCTAAGTGTTATTAAGGGATTGCTAATAGAATCGTCTACATGATTATATCTATAGAGATTTGACATTTTTATCTATATCTTTGGAATAATCTGGATACCTATGACAGATGGATTATACGTATGCTATGACCTAAAACCTTATGGTTCAGAGAGTTTATTCGTGTTCATTATAATTCACGGGTGGGTGAATTATTGACACGAAATTTGATTTCGTGACGGATATGCCTGAACTTAGAGAGTCTCACTAATGAAATATTCTTGTAGAGCATTTAGGCTACTTTTATGAATAATACTGATTATTTATAACTCGTTTAATAGTTAAACGAAAATACAAGCAAATGTACCTATTCGTCATTTCTAAATTAATGTGTATTTGTATTTAATTCTTGATTTTATTAAATACACATTAATTAAATATCAAATTGTGATATTTTCCATATATCATTAATATATGTATTTGAGATATTTAATGTAAATATAATACATATATTTAAGATATTTCTATTTAATTTATTAAATTGTTTAATTGTTAAATAATTAAATGAATTTAAAAATAATATCTTTACCATGATTAGCTTTAGGAAATGATATTTTTCTATAGGTCTATTTGTATGTTTACTCTATAAAAGATAAATGTTATCTTTATTCATGTCAAACTTGATCCAATTAAAATCAAACAAATTGCAAATACATATTATCTTTTTTCTTCAAAGCTCACGGCAAAAAGAGGAAAAAAATATATAAGTGTTTTTGTTTCAATTTTTTTTACACAAGTTACATATTAAAATTACTGTAACATCCCCGATCTGGAAGATACTACTGGCAGAGAATAGGTCATACTATTCCCCTGAGCCTCTATCCTTCAGACTATAAACTACATTATTTCTCATTTCTCAATTTAAATTCTTATTTATGTATGCATACGAACTGATACGAGACCCTAAAGGTGGTCTCTAACACGCTATGGTAGAACTGGGATGGTTTGGAACTGTTTTGGGAATGAGTTGTGCCACGCGTCGTGACGCAAATCCTTGTATATCTCGACGCGCAACGACCAGAGACGTGCCATCATTTTTCCCATTCGGGTCGCGACGCACAACCCTTTATCGTTACGACACGAATCAGGTTTCCAGGATTCTGCTATTTCTTCTTCAAATTTAACTCATCCAAATGTAATCACTAACATTCCCATACTAAGAACCAATGCTTAAAACATCATATTGCTTTTAATTTATTTCATATACCTCATATAATTATACCAAAAACATAACAAGTTGGGGTTTTTTCCAGATTCTCGTTGTCTTAATACGAAAAAATCACACAATCATCATCATACCCAAGCTCACAATATATAATAAATATCAAATCATCAAAACATAAAATTTCACAAATTGGGTCATGGATTTCTTACATCTTCTTTTGATTTTTCTTTATTGCTCAAGCCTTCCAAGGAGGCCAATGCTCTTCCTTGCTTTATCTTATCCATTTTTCTATTCTTCTTCTTCTTCTTCTTAGAATGCCCTCAGGTACTATTCATCTAATATATTTTTTCTGCATTTTCAACTCGTTTTTATTCCGCATTTGGAAAAATGTTCCACACAAAAGTCATAGATCTTGATCTCATCTTTTCGACAATATAAATTTATAAAAATTGGAGTTCGTATGAGAAAGTTACGTCCCAAAAACTATGGGCTGTCCAGAGTGGTACATTAAACATTTTCATATCGGAATTTCGGGAATTTAAATGATTATCCCAAAAGTCATTATGTGAATGTATTTGTGTCCCAACATAATTTATATTATGTTATCTTCATCCCGTGATGTAACAGTACTACACTACAATAGTAGTATAGACTATCGGTCGTTACAAATTCTCCCCCTTAATAAGAATCGTCCTCGAATCCTCTTTAAACTTAGAATATTACCATAGATCACAAAGTTTATGTTTCTTTATAATTCATCAATTTAAACTGACTTTATACCCGTAACCATTTTTTTTCCATCTGCTAGGATTCTTACTTTACTGTAAACCAACTCACATTAAACGGGTTCACTATAACTTGGTGACTGAGATCTCTGTTAAACTGGTCATTCATTCTTTTTCTAACAAATGCACCTTAACCTTTCGATTCTCTTAACTTCTGTTCATACCTCTAGGTTTCTTAACTTCTTGATCGAGAAGGAACTCATTATCATGTTTTCATAAAATTACTACTTATTACTTTACACTACGGCATGCTATAGTTCTTATAGTACTTCAAAACAGCCTCATTTCCCGATCTTTTGTTATACTTCACCTACTCATGTCCATTCCCGTACCTTTTATTTCTTGACTGTTTAGACTTCTTATATCTATTCTATAAGAAGATATATTCTAAGAGTCTTCTTGCTAAGAATTCAACATCCTCTTAACTTATTCTACATAACTATTGGGATCGGCTTTTCCACATTTATTTAAGGATATTTTATCTCTACATGTATTTGTGCTCTCTGTAACTGGGTTCCTTTATCTCGGCTATGAATCTAGAAGGCATATGGATATATATATATAATATATATATATATATATATAGTAGGCTGCTTACCGATTCCACCCTATAAATTTTCTTGCCTCTGCTTTTCTGTATAACTTAGGACCATGTAGTGTAGGGTCAGGTTCTTTATGTACCTCTTATCCAATATTATTGTTTATCCCATGGGTTTATACTAAGGAGGTTGGTCATGATAGCTTCTCTGGGAGCTTAACTATTCGAACATTTTTTTTTAAAACTACACTTCTATTATAGACGGGGATGATGTCTATTTGGTTCCAGTTATAGTTCGGGTTTTATTCAAACCTTTACTTTCATTGCAATTGTAAGTCTAGTTACAATGTTCGACACTATCTTGTTTTCCATAGCCTAGTGCTGCCAATGGTCGTTACTTAAATACATGCAAGTATATCGTATCTTGAGGATTCACTTATTATGCTAATTGCAACTTTGCATTAACTTATCTTCTTGAACTCGTAGTGGTTTGGTTATTTTAGACTAGTGTTGGGTACTTCTTCTAATTTACTCAAGTTAACACGTAATAGAACCTTGATTTCAGTCCATTGCTGAGGAACCTCGCTGTTATGCATTTTGGTCTTTGTTTACTAGGTATTCTATCGTCTCTTGTTTTATGTTATTTTATACCGAGAACTTCTGTTATCTATGCCTCTATCTCCTGCTCCATCCTAATCATTTGTCTGACACTAGTTCTTTTGTATCTTAGTCGTTCACTACTTTGTCTCAGTACTACTCCATCTGAATCAATTCTTTCCTAATTCCTTAACTTAAAGTTGTCTCTCACTTTTATTCTGATCTTAAACTACTTTTGAACGTCTTATGTTCCGGTCTTCTTTCATTATACTTTCTATTTGGAAGCGGTCGCAAGTGCGCAGCGGAAAATTAAAATTATTATGCCATTTTCCCTTTGCCCAAGACCCATTTGTTTTCATTATTCTACAAGCCTAGGCATGTTACTCTATATTCTAAGCATAAAACTCATAAAACATGCAAATAACATAAACCTAAACATGCTAACTATCATAAGAACTGTAATTAGAATAAAGAAAGAAAAAGACTTACTTGAACCGAAGACTCATCGAACCGAAGACTCCTCCAGTCCTCTCTCCAATTTACATGATTTTCTCGAACTCAGCAAGCTATTCCACGTTCCAAAGAGCCACCCAAGTGTGTGGCCTCCAAAGATTCACACACCAACGCCAAAACTGAACGGCAAGACTACGCCTTGAGTGCACGGGTATTTTGCCCTTGGTGCTAGCCTAGGCAAATATCTCAAAACTCTTAACTCGAGGTTCCTCTAGTCAATTAGACTTAAGGATCCTCAAAATCAGTGGCTTACTCTTAAACTTTAGAGTTGCTCACTTATATAAACCCAAGATATGAAAGGTTTTGGTGTATAAATTTGTGAAGAATTCTTTGGGTTTATATAGTGCTCCAAAGACAACAAAATTAATTAAGAATCCGATGTGGGATAAAAGCAAATTTAATCTTAGCCATTGGATTTTAATTTAGTGGTTTAATGAGATTATAAAACCCTAATAAGAGTTTGGGCCGAATTGGAATTCAAAACAAATAAAAAAAATGTTTTTTACTATTCATGTTACTATTCACATAAATAGTAATTTTTTTATTCCAATTCCCAAAGTGCCCCATCGTCACTCACCGATCCCTAAGCCACTATGAAACCTCATAAATGATATGTTCAATAATTAAACACATTGAACCATTTAAAAACAATTCCTACAGCAATCATATATGATGTTATATTTGTATTGTGCATTGTTAACCATTGATTTCGACTTTGTTGTGTGTGACCATTTGGGTTCCCCTGTAGGACACGGAACTTGACGACGCTGTTCTAGGCTCACGGCCTAGTTGGGAGTACGAAATAACATGGAGTTGCCAACCGGTGTGAACCAGGACAAAGATTTAAGGCCGCACTCACCCCTCGCAAGGGAAGACCTCAAACCGATGGGTTCGGAATGGTCCCTTACTTATGTCACTTATGATGATATGATTTGTGCAATAAACTAATCGAGTCTACTCAACATGTATGCTCAAAGGTAGCCTACGCCTAAGTCCACATGCATACTAATAATAAAACCTATATCTAAATTCGCATACTTCAAAATAAGTTGTCATAACGGCAAACACGCAATAACATACAATCATCACACAAGCATGCTCAATTATCTAATGCGGAAAATAAATAAGAATCTTAGCATAAATATAAATTAAATCCCTAATATGAAAACAACCTAATCATGCATAAATAAAGAAATTCCTATCGACTAAATCATGCTTAAGATAAATAATATGCTGCCAACCTAATCATGCTCTGAAAATAAATAGCAAACTAAGCTAAATTATGCTTTAAATAATAACTAAATAATCTGCGAACTACATCACGCTCAAACACAAGTTTGGATGAGACGAAATACGTGTCTCTTAAGTGGTACGTGGCGTTGTATCCCGAGTACAAACCGCACTACCATCCATTCGAATTCGGCTACGGAATTTACGTCCGGGTTTCCATCCTATATACCACAAAAGGGAACACATATTCCGCTCATCCAACATTCACATCATGCCTCGAACGACTCTCATGCGATAATATTTCTAAAATAAATAAAATAAACGAAGGATAATAAGTAAAAGGGTGCCCTCAGGTCTAACCTCTTTTGTCGTCTCAAGAAAGGGCGTTACACGTCCGTTGGATGGGTGAATGATCCGCAACTCTTTTAGTTCACCACTCAGCATCTTTCCTCGCTGTTTTGCTGTTCGGGCTGCTGTTTTTACTCCGTTACGCTGCTTTTTTTCTGCTGTTTTTCAGGCCACTGTTTTGGTTGTTTAGGGGACTGTTTTGGGCGTTTTTAAGGGCTAAAGGGCTACTGTTTTTGATGATTTTTCAGGGGGTTTTTAGTGCAGTTTTAGGGTGGTTTTGGGGCTGTTTTATGAGTTAAAATCGTAGCAAAACTGATCAGGTCAGAGGCTGTTTGTGCTGCAGTTTTAGTGCAGTGCAGTGAGTGTTTTAGGCTCGGTTTGGGCGTGAATTGAAGGGCTGTGTGTGGGGCTGTTTTGTGGCACTTTGGGGGCAATGTTTGGGGCTGTTTTAAGGTTGATTTGGGCATGAATTAGGGACTGTGAAAATGGGTTTAGGTGCGGCAAAGGGCAGTGCAGTGAGTGGTGGGCGTGAATGGAGAGAGTGGAGGTAGTTCACGGCAATGGCTTAGGGCTTTGAGGACTTGCGGCAATGGGAGAGTTTGGAGGTCTCTTGGGCGTGCAAGAGAAGGCTTGGAGGAGTGTCTTAGGCGTGATGTGAGAGATATGTGTGCTGGGGTTATGAAGGGTGGTGAAGGCCTCTTTTTATAGGCAAATGAGAGGAGACTTTCCTAATCCGACTAGGAATAGGATTTCTATTGATGGTGACATTTATTCCAATTGGTATCCTATAAGGAAAAGATCTCCTAATTTAGGATGGTGATTGAATTAGATTAGGAAAGGGATCTAGGGGATTTCTTCTAATTAGGAATGGATTTTACTAGATTTAAGCATGTGATAATGTGCATTTACCTAATTAAAAGGGGTATGGGCGTGAACCTTGGTCCATGGGCGTGTGGGTTTGGTTTATGGGTAGGCTTGGGTATTCTGGGTTTGATTTGGGTTTGGTAAGTGGTCTATGAGGGTTTTGGGCCGAGGATAAGCTTTGAAACGGAAGTCCAACAAGCAACCGAAGCTAAACAACTTAGATAAACTCCAACAAAATTTCAGTTTCCAACTTTACCCTTCCAACGTTCGTTTCCCGCGACTTTCACAACTAAAGAGGTAGTGTCTCCATACGAGACTCATCATCGGGCTGATATGCAAAAATGCAATGCCTACAGTCGTCTCCACTTTGATGGGACTTGTGCAGTGTGTGACAATGACAATCCTATCAAAGTACGTGCAATGCATTTTTACTTACCTGGCTCGCCAGCTGTCACCTGGTTTGCCTGCTGTGCTGAGTTGATAATGCTAAACCCCGTACCTAGGGCATCGCGGTTGCGTCTCTGTACCTAGAGTGCCGCAGTGATGATGTTGGTTGTCTGGATGCTAACCCCGTACCTAGGGTGTCGCAGTGACGTCTCCGTACCTAGAGAGCCACAAATGTCTGAATAGTCCACATGTCGTACCTGGTGTGCTAACCTCGTACCTAGGGCGTCACTGTGGTCTGGATGCTAACCCCGTACCTAGGGTGTCGCAGTGACGTCTCCGTACCTAGAGAGCCACAAATGTCTGAATAATCCACGTGCCGTACCTAGCGTGCTAACCCCGTACCTAGGGCGTCCCAGTGGTCTGAGTGCTAACCCCGTACCTAGGGTGTCGCAGTGACGTCTCCGTACCTAGAGAGCCAAAAAATGTCTGAATAGTCCACATGCCATACCTGACATGCTAACCCCGTACCTAGGGCATCGTTGTGGTCTGAATGCTAACCCTGTACCTAGGGTGTCGCAGTGACATCTCCGTACCTAGAGAGCCACAAATGTCTGAATAGTCCACATGTCGTACCTGGCGTGCTAACCCCGTACCTAGGACGTCGCGGTGGTCTGAATGCTAACCTCGTACCTAGGGTGTCTTATATCTCCATACCCGGTCTGCCGTACCTGGCTGATCTGATATCTCCATACCCAGAGCGCCGTACCTGGCTGATATGATATCTCCATACCCGGAGTGCCGTACCTGGCCGATCTGATGTCTCCATACCCGGAGTGTCGTACCTGGCTGAACTGATATCTCCATACCCAGAGTGTCGTACCTGGCCGATCTGATATCTCCATACCCGGAGTGCCGTATCTGGCCGATCTGATATCTCCATACCCGGAGTGCCGTACCTGGCTGAACTGTTCTGATGATGATGTGGGCCTCGCCCCCAGAATGCCATACCAGACAGGAACTGATCTGAACTAATGTGGGCCTCGCCCCCAGACTGACATACCCGACAGAAACTTATCTGAAACAATGTGGGCCTCTCCCCCAGAATGCCATACCCGACAAGTCTGCTACTGATGCTGATACTCTCTTTCAACACATTGTAATGCCTCTCTTCGAGATAATCCTAGTAGCTAAACATATTTTTGTCCTCAACAGATGCTTCGCATCAAAAACCAAAGAATCTTCAAAGTACGCAACATACTCGAATCCAATCCTCTGAATGAGTGATCTGAACTAGACTCCTAGTATGCGTGTGCTAAGGCTCTTTCGCAGCTTATTCCTTAAGTTAGCCAACTTGATGATTTCGCTTCGGAGAATCGAATCAGTGGGTCTAACCAACCTGGATGTCTGGGTCACATTATGTGATTACTTCAGCATACTCAACATGATATGGTCTTTTTTTGTTGCATTGTCTCTTTCTTTTTATTCTTTTCATTCTCTTTTTTTTTCTTTCTCTTTCTCTTTTCTTTTCTTTTCTTTTTTCATTTTCTTTTCTTGACACACCTACCCTTTAAGGTAGCATTTCTCCTCATGGTGGTCCTAATACTCGCCCATGGGTAGCTTCACGCTTATCGGTTAGAGGCGGTCTATTTCTTTTCTTTTCATTGCAGAGACTTTTCTTTCTTTATTTCCAACCATATCATGTATCGTAGTGTAGGCGAACCAAGGTGGACATCCAGGCAAATGGTCATTCACCGATCCACCATCTCTTCAACAAGTCATGTCATCAACCGCTCAGGCTTCTACTGTTGAGATACCTTTATCAAGTGCTTCATGAGTCTAGCTGAGATCAATCCATTCAGAATACCTGATAAGAGCGCGTCTCGCACTTCTCGTTTGTAAGGCTTTTCCCT
Organism: Zanthoxylum bungeanum; assembly: GCA_019454045.1. Taxonomy (NCBI): domain Eukaryota; kingdom Viridiplantae; phylum Streptophyta; class Magnoliopsida; order Sapindales; family Rutaceae; genus Zanthoxylum; species Zanthoxylum bungeanum. Next base: position 256,157 of record SKCR01007178.1, read on the forward strand.
ACAGCACACAATGTCATCATCAGACATATGTCTAACTACCAAAGATTTCTCTTTCGCTTCTTCTTATCTTTCTTTTTTTTACTCACTGACTCACTCAATCCAAGGAATTCTTCCTCTCTGCTGTAGACAATGTGGGCTTCGCCCCCGGGATCCATACCCGAAACTCAAACTCAAATGGGCCTCAACCCTCAAATTATTACCTGATTCTTAACACCGATGTGGACCTCAGTCCTAGGATTACTACCCGAATCCGATGCTATGCATTCGCTATTTCTGATTAGCTTGTCTTTTCCGCTTTCTCTTTTCTGTCTTTGACACCTGTGAATACAAAATAAAAACACAAAACACACAAAAAGAATGCAATAATGGGTTATATGTATGCATTCATGCATGAGTTTTCTCATCCCGTCGGGTTAGGTCTTCTGCGGATGACTATCCAGTCTTTTGTCCCTCAGGTAAAATACAGCTTCAATCTGTCAACATTGATCGGCTCTGTGAACTCATTCCCGTCCAAGTCTGACAGTTTTACTGCTCCATTTCCCATTACCTTCTGGACGATGTATGGTCCTTCCCAATTTGGTCTGAACTTCCTTCTCGGGTCTGTCATCGATGGCTTCGACTGTTTAAGCAACAAATCACCTTTCTTGATCTTGGTAGGACGCACCTTCTTATTGAATGCTCGAGCCAACCTCTTCTGATAAATCTGCATGTGATGTAAGGATTTCATTTTTTTCATCCATCAATGCTAACTGTTCGAACCTCTGTGAGGTCCATTCCTGTTCGGGCAACTTTGCTTCTGCTAATACCCGCATGGACTGTATCTCAACTTCCACCGGCAGTACCGCTTCCATTCCATAGACTAAAGAGTAAGGTGTGGATCCTGTTGCCGTTCTCACATATGTTCTGTACCCCCACAGGGCATACGGTAGCTTATCAGCCCAGTCTTTGTATTTCTCTGTCATCTTCGCCAAGATCATCTTTATCATCTTCTTGGCTGCCTCGACTGCCCCATTGGCCTGCGGCTTGTAAGGTGAGGATTTGTGATGACCTATTCCGTATTTCTGTAGCATTGCCTTTGTCTCTCCCTGGAACTGGACTCCATTGTCCATTACCACGTGGTGTGGCATACCATACCGACAAATGATATTCCGAGCTACGAACTTCGCCATCTGCTTTGCTGTAACATTACGGAATGACTCGGCTTCTACCCATTTTGAGAAGTAGTCCACTGCCACTATTATAAAGCGATGTCCATTCGATGCATTCGGCCAGATTTCTCCAATCATATCAATTCCCCATGTTGAGAAAGGCTATGGCTCTGACAACCCATGTAACTCTGTATGCAGCAAATGGTTCAAATTCACATGCGCTTGGCAATCATGACAGTGCTTTACTAACTTCGCGCAGTCGGCTTCTATGGTTGACCAGTAAAAGCCTTGCCTCACAATCTTGCGGGATAAGTTCAATCCGTTCATATGTGGTCAACATACGACTGCATGCACTTCTTCCATTACCTTCTGTGTTTCTTCTCTCTTCAAACACTTCAGCTGAATACCATTCGCTTGTCTCTTGTAGAGTTCTCATTTCAAACTCACATATTGAGAAATCAACATCTGAATGGCGATTCTGTCATTTCTGCTCGCTTCCTCTGGGAATTGCCCATGTTCCAGATACCTCTGAATGTCATAATACCACGATTTTCCATCATCGACCTCTACTCCCAAGATCCTCTCTATCTCATAAACCGGCTTGCTGGCTATTTTCAACACAAGTGGTCTCATCACAAATTTTTCTGGATTCTCCCAAGTTGCGGCTAATGTCGCCAACGCGTCTGCCATCTGATTCTCTTCCCGCGGCAAGTGCTGAAATCTGCAGTCAGGGATAGTCTGTGCCAAACTCCTGAGATGGAACAAGTACAACTTCAACCGTTCTTCCTTTAACTCCCATTCTCATTCCATCTATCGGATCACCAACATTGAGTCTCCGTAAACCTCCACGTTCGTAGCTCTCAAGGCTATTAATGCAGTCAAGCCGAATGCGCATGCTTCATACTCAGCCATATTGTTAGTTACCCTGAACGTCAACCTCTTGGCCATAGGCAAATTCTCTCCCCCATTGGTTACTATTACAATACCGATTCCGACTCCTTTGCAGTTCACAGCTCCATCAAAATACATCTTCCAACCTTGAACTGCTATAGCTTGGATTTCTTCGTCGGGGAATTCAAACTTGTACTGATCCCCTTCAACAGGTTACAATGCCAAGAACTCTGCCACGCCTCGTCCTTTGATCACCTTGGAAGTGAGGTACTCGATATCAAATTCTGTTAGCAGTACTAACCATCTGCCTAGCTTTCCAACTAGTGAAGGTACTGAATGCAAGTATTTCAAAGGATTCTCCTTTGCAACTACTTGGATCTTGTAGGATTGGAAGTAATAGCGTAATTTCCTGGACGCCCATACTACTGCCAAACAGATCTTCTCCACTTCCTGATAACGGGCTTCGTACGGAAGCAACTTCTTACTGAGGTAGTAGACTGCATGCTCTACTACCGTCTCATTAGCTTGTACCATCATCGCCCCCAATGCTTCAGGTTCAATAGCCTGATAAAGTACCAAGGGTCTACCCTGCTTCAGAGGTTTCAGAACATGAGGTTTCACCAAGTATTCTCTGATTCTATCAAATGCTTCCTGACACTGCTCATTCCACTTTATTGGCTGGTCTTTCCTCAATAGCTTGAAGATAGGCTCACACACTGACGTCAACTTTGCAATGAACCGACTGATATACTGGATTTTCCCAAGGAAGGCTCTGACTTCTTTCTCAGTCTTCGGTGCCGACATTTCTGTAATAGCCTTGATCTTTTCAGGATCCACTTCTATTCCGCCCATTCCTACTGTATGGCCAAGCAACTTTCCTGATGTTACTCCGAATACACACTTCTTAGGATTCAACCGCAAGTTGTACTTGTCAACTCGTTCCATGAACTTTTCCAACGCTTCTATATGCCCGTCTCTTGTCTCTGACTTCACCATCATGTCATCTACATATACTTAAATCTCCTTATGCATTAAGTCATGAAACAAAGTAGTGGCCATCCATTGATAAGTGGCTCCAGCATTCTTAAGCGCAAATGGCATCACCTTATAGCAGTAAGTACCCCATTCTGTAACAAATGTGGTCTTGTGCTTATCTTATTCGGCCATGAGCACTTGATTGTATCCTGAGAACCCATCCGCAAATGAGTACATGGAAGACAAAGCCGCGCTATCAACAAGTACATCTATATGTGGCAAAGGAAAATCATCATTCAGGCACGCCTTGTTAAGAACTCTGTAATCGACGCACATTCTGACTTTGCCATCTTTCTTCGGTACATGCATGATATTGGCTAGCCACTCGGGGTATCTCACTACTTCCAGGAATCCCACATCTATTTGTTTCTTAACTTCCTCTCTGACCTTCTCGGCCCATTCAGGTCTCATTCTTCGGAGCTTCTGCTTCACTGGCTTCATATTCGGATAAGTTGGAATCGCATGCTGGGCAATGCTTCTATCTACCCCTGGCATGTCCTCGTAAGACCAAGCGAACACTTTGGCATATTTAACCAACATCTCTTCTAAGTTCTTCCGCTCTTCGGCGGTAACGTCACTTGCAATTAAGACTTCCTTAGGGCTTCCAAGTGTACCAAGGTTGAATGCATCCATTTTGATGGAGTTGATATCAAATATGATTAAGTCATGCAAGTCAAGAGGAAGGGACTCGGACAAATAAGCAAAATTATTGTCTTTATTGCTAATCAATGCGGGATTACATTCAAATAAATCAGGAAGATAAATGTCCTCATCATCTACAGACACTTCATCTTCCTCAACTGGGTTCTTCTCAGGCTCCTTATGTTCTTCCAGAGTCAGGCTATCCAGCTTCATCAGCTCTTCTTCCCATTTCTCATCTTCTTTCTTCGCATCTTCTCCCGCCAGCGGCTTTTCACCTAATACATCTTGGAAGATTTCAAATCCGGGCACCATAATCCCATTGACTTCCACCGGTTCAGGCTCGCCTTGATACCCTGATGCTTTCACAAAGCACTCCATCAACTTCAGCCCTTTCTTTTTGGCATTGGGTTTATCTTCATCAGAACGGTATCCTAAACCCCTCTGAGTATTCTACCCTTTAAAGTCTGGCAATGATGAACCTTTGTTTGGTTCAAACTTCATCTTCTCCATAATCTTCGCCACCTTGGGATCCACCCACTCCTCAAAGGTTGTCGACACTTGGAACCTCGTGAAAGGTTGTATTTCCAAAGTGGCTACAGCATTATCCACCTCGGCTCGAATGGTGACAATTTTCCCGTCATATGGGAATTTGATCATCTGATGTAGAGTAGAGGGCACCCCTCCAAGCCTGTGAAACCAAGGCCTTCCTAACAATAAGGCAAATGTGGCTGGGATGTCCAGCACTGTAAATTCAACTTCATCCTCGACTGGGCCAACCTTGACCATTGCAGCAAAAGTGCCTTCGACTCCTCTCTTGCTATCATCATAGGCTTTGATAGTCATGTCAGAAGGACTCAACTCAGTTGGCTTAATACCCAGCCTTGCCAGAATTTTCAATGGGCACACATTGATGGAAGAGCCATCATCCACCATCACACAAGAAGTCTTCTTGCCTCTCACCTCAGCTCGGATGAACAAAGGCCTGTTGTGGTTTCTTCCCTCGGCCGGAAGTTCTTCATCAGAGAAGGTTATTTGCAGAGCCTCTTTCTGCACTGACCCCACAAACATCGCTGGATTAGCATCCTCAGGTACCACTATCTTGCTCAGGGCTTCTACCATAGCCCGTCTGTGCTCTCCAGATGCACACAACAACTCCCAAATACTCAAGTGTGCTCGGGTTTTCTTCAGTTGCCTCAGCACTACGTCTCTTTCAGCAGGCTCGATATTCTCAGCCACTTCTCGGCCATCAATCAGCACTTCCTTCCCCTTTTCAGCAGTATCACTGTAAAAGCCCCCACTCCGGGTCATTCCTTTTACTTCCTCTTCCTCGCCACCACTTGAGAAGTCTTCCCAGAAATCCTTCTTCTGATCCACATCATCTTCACTATTACTATCCCAGATACCCAGGCAAAAGGCTGTTTGGTCAAAGTTTCGGAGGACGAGGTCTTTAGGCAGGCCAGAGTTAATCATGTAAGTAGGCGGGGGAACAGAGTGATAATTGGGTAAAGGGTTGCGGTAAGTGTTTGGTTGTTCTTTTTCAGGGTCAGGGATCTTTCGGGAGTCTATTAGGTCTTGGACTTCACGGCGAAGCCGGGCACAGTTATCAGTGTCATGGCCAGGCTGTTGGTGAAAATGGCAGAAGCGGCTAATGTTTAGGTTGGATGGGGGAGGATTTGGGAGTGGTTTAGGTTCTAAGGGTTTCAACAGCCCTTGCCTCAGTAACTTCACCAGTACTTTGGACAAAGGTCTGCCCAGGTTAGAAAAACGTCGGTTCTTTATGGCCGCAACTTCTGCAGTAACAGGTTTAGCACCTGAGGATCCTCCGATAGTCCTCCTGCTCAAACTATAGAACTTTCTGTTCTCAGCTTCCTCTTCTTCAATATCCATTACGGTTTCCCTCAACTGTCGGAAGTCTGCAATCATCGATGTCATCCTTCTGAGCTTACCATAGATCGAGGGCTTAGTCCCCTTGATGATCATCTTAATCTGATCCTTCTCGGAAGGCCTGGTCTACATCTTTAAGAGCTGCCTTCTCCAGCGGTCAACGTACTCCTTAAAGCTCTCTTCAGGCTTCTGCTTAGTATTCTCCAAGTCGCGGAGTGACAAGTCGATCTCTAAGTCAGTTACATACTGCTTCAAGAAGGCATCAGCCAACTCACTCCAATCCTCTTTAACCTTCTTCTCAAGGCTATGATACCAAATCACAGGTGCACCCTCGAGTGACATTCCGAACATTTTCTGAATTTGGCGCTGAGATAGGCCAACCAAACACATCACTGAGACATACTGCCGCAAATGGACCCACGGGTCCCCATTCCCATTAAACTTAGAAATGTCAGGCATTTTAAACTGTGCCGGCAGCTGCTCCTCAAAGTTCATTGAATCATAATCCAACAAATCCTCATGCTTCCCCCTCAGCTTACGGGTGACAGACTCCATCTGATCACGGAGCCTTTGCATTTCAACCTGGGTACCAGCCATTCTCCAGGCGGCATAGTCCGCCAAGTCATCATCAAACACCGGAGCATCATCATTCAAACCCCCTGGAGGCCCTTCATGCCTCTCATTCTCAGATCCTCCCGCAGCACGGGGTACAACCATATTAGTCATGGTAACAGTCAGAGTCTGCATCTGTCCAGTCATCTTGGCGAGGTTTGCTTCAATCTGATCCATCCGAGACCCCACATTAATAGATTCGCTCATATTTGCTGATGGTCGTTTGACTAATCTGCCCTCTTCTCTAACCTAACGAGAATCTATGTTGCCTCTTTTAAGGCCATGTGTCAGTGCATATGTGTGCGATGCATGTAATAGATAAAATTATAAAAAGAAACTTTAAACTACTTGGCCCATTATCATTTTAAAATATTTAATCACACCATCGCGCAGTGCAAACTTGTCCCAGTTGAAAAGGCCCAACATGTTTACACTTTTGCGATGATATGGCTAAATGACTTCGAATGATACGAGGCCCATTCATAGAATGGCTCACCGGCATTTTAGAAGCTTTTGGCCCAGCTGTCAAAGGACACGAACTCGTCCCAGTTTAAATGGCCCAACAAGTTCACATCTTTTGACAAAAGGTCCAACTGGATCCAAATGACGGCGGTCCAACACATAATTATAAAATAAATAACTATCGGTTCATTTATGGCTAAGTTTCACAAGTGGGTTCACGGGGCGCGGACAAAGCTCTCGCTGACGAAGGTTTGGCCACAACTAGGACTCCTCACTCAAGAGTTCAAGTGACCAAGTGAGCGCACCTTTTTATACCCTATGATACGTGTCAACGAGTTACGGTATGTGCCTAACTGTCGAATGGATTTCCCATTGTAGATTCCCCAGAGGGAGGGTGGAGTGAGGCTCTCTTAAGTACCCAAGCCCCTTAGGCTTTTATCGCTTGGTGTCAGGAATAAACAACGAGTCCTCTAAACTAGTCTGTCACAACGAGCTACCAGTAATGATTATCTAGGTGCCTTCACAGCTTTGCCCCAAAGGGTAGTGAATGAAGGACAACACCAAATCATCACCTAGCTTTAATAATGCCTTTGATTAAAACCCCATCAACCCACTATAGAAACGGTCAACTAAAGCACAAATCATACACATCATAAGACATGATTTCGAGGCCAATTCTCTAGTATCCCAGTGGAGTCGCCAGACTATAGGACAAAGAACTTGACGACGCTGTTTTAGGCTCACGGCCTAGTTTGGGAGTACGAAATAAGATGGAGTCGCCACCCGGTGTGAACCGGGACAAATATTTAAGGCCGCATTCACCCCTCGCAAGGGAAGACCTCAAACCGTTGGGTTCGGAATGGTCCCTTACTTATGTCACTTGTGATGATATGATTTGTGCAATAAACTAACCGAGTCTACTCAACATGTATGCTCAAAGGTAGACTACGCCTAATTCCACATGCATACTAATAATAAAACCTATATCTAAATTCGCATACTTCAAAATAAGTTGTCATAATGGCAAACACGCAATAACATACAATCATCACACAAGCATGCTCAATTATCTAATGCGGAAAATAAATAATAATCTTAGCATAAATATAAATTAAATCCCTAATATGAAAACAACCTAATCATGCATAAATAAAGAAATTCCTATCGACTAAATCATGCTTAAGATAAATAATATGCTGCCAACCTAATCATGCTCTGAAAATAAATAACAAACTAAGCTAAATCATGCTTTAAATAATAAGACGAAATACGTGTCTCTTAAGTGGTACGTGGCGTTGTATCCCGAGTACAAACCGCACTACCGTCCATTCGGATTCGGCTACGAAATTTACGTACGGGTTTCCATCCTATATACCATAAAAGGGAACACATATTCCGCTCATCCAACATTCACATCATGCCTCAAAAGACTCTCATGCGACAATATTTCTAAAATAAATAAAATAAACGAATGATAATAAGTAAAAGGGTGCCCTCAGGTCTAACCTCTTTTATCGTCTCAAGAAAGGGCGTTACACGTCCGTTGGAAGGGTGAATGATCCGCAACTCTTTTAGTTCACCAACTCAGTGTCTTTCCTCGCTGTTTTGCTATTCGGGCTGCTGTTTTTACTTCGTTTCGCTGTTGTTTTGCTGCTGTTTTTCAGGCCACTATTTTGGTTGTTTAGGGGACTGTTTTGGGCGTTTTTAAGGGCTAAAAGGCTGCTGTTTTTGATGATTTTTCAGGGGGTTTTGTGCAGTTTTTTATTGCAGTTTTAGGGTGGTTTTGGGGCTGTTTTATGAGTTAAAATCGCAGCAAATCTGATCAGGTCAGAGGCTGTTTGTGCGGCAGTTTTAGTGCAGTGTAGTGAGTGTTTTAGGCTCGGTTTGGGCGTGAATTGAGGGGCTGTGTGTGGGGCTGTTTTACGACACTTTTGGGGCAGTGTTTGGGGCTGTTTTAAGGTTGATTTGGGCGTGAATTTGGGACTGTGAAAAGGGGTTTAGGTGCGGAAAAGGGCAGTGCAGTGAGTGGTGGGCGTGAATGGAGGGAGTGAAGGGTGGTTCACGGCAATGGCTTAGGGCTTTGAGGACTTGCGGTAGTGGGAGAGTTTGGAGGTCTCTTGGGCGTGCAAGAGAAGGCTTGGAGGAGTGTCTTAGGCGTGATTTGAGAGATATGTATGCTGGGGTTTTGAAGGGTGGTGAAGGCCTCTTTTTATAGCCAAATGAGAGGAGACTTTCCTAATCCGACTAGGAATAGGATTTCTATTGATGGTGACATTTATTCTAATTGGTATCCTATAAGGAAAAGATCTCCTAATTTAGGATGGTGATTGAATTAGATTACGAAAGGGATCTAGGGGATTTCTTCTAATTAGGAATGGATTTTACTAGATTTAAGCATGTGATAATGTTCATTTACCTAATTAAAAGGGGTATGGGCGTGAACCTTGGTCCATGGGCGTGTGGGTTTGGTTTATGGGTAGGCTTGGGTATTCTAGGTTTGATTTGGGTTTGGTAAGTGGTCTATGGGGGGTTTTGGGCCGAGGATAAGCTTTGAAACGGAAGTCCAACAAGCAACCGAAGCTAAACAACTTAGATAAACTCCAACAAAATTTCAGTTTCCAACTTTACCCTTCCAACGTTCGTTTCCCGCAACTTTCACAACTAAAGAGGTAGTGTCTCCATACGAGACTCATCATCGGGCTGATATGTAAAAATGCAATGCCTATATCCCCTCAAGTTAGACATGAAATGAATCGTGATAATTTAATCGAACATAAATTATCCTCCAATCAGATGGTTGTTCGATTTCAATGACCAAGGTTGTCATCTAGCAACATGCCAAAGCCCCCAAATGAGAATGAAAGATATATATACCTATTCTGTATGGATTTACATATGATACGGTCCCTCACCTCACTGTATCCCCACCTATTGACTTAGGGTATGGAAAGTGTCTACTCATATGGTCAAAGGTATGATGTTGATAGTGTCATGAATCGTGCTAACCCAAAAATCTCACATGATTCTTCTGTTGTGGCCACAGTCTCAAGCACTGATCACACATATCAACCCGCGAACTGGAATACTATTATTATAAGAAAATATTATCCGAGAGAGTGGCAATTCTCTGTTGTATCTTTACAAACTTCATGTGTTTCAACAAATGACCCAATCATACCCTTATGACTGGATCTTTTGAACCGGGTAAGGAAAGTGTAAAAGTTATTTGATCCATACATAAGATTGTAAAGACCTCAAGTCAAAGGACTAGTAATATAATTTATACATGAAAGTTCTCACAGACACATGGGATAAACACTCCATATGAAAACTTTCGACGGTCAGTTCGATGGACACGACCAACTCATGCATCCATGTGATACACTAAGCAGATGGATCTCTGCTAGTAGCTTATGAGATCGGTTACCTCATTTAAGAGCAGATCATATCATCATGCTAGTCTCTCCGCTTTGTGAACGCCCAGATTATTCACAAAAATATGACTAGGAACATTTAAGAGTAATGATTCTCATAAGGCGTGGAAGCCATCGTCTTATTACTCCAAAGGCTTTATTACAGTGTTGATGATTCATATAAGTTATGTAAGACACGTATAATAAAGATTGCCATTTTATTAATTAATGAAAATATTACAAATACATGTGCATATAGCCCATCCACAAGTTGGGTATAGGGCATATCCCTAACAATCTCCCACTTGCACTATAGCCAACTAGTATGAATTTGGACACCATACTCTCAGGTGTGCCTATCATGCTTTTGTTAAGTCAGCCCTTTAGTTAGATAATCTGCAAGATTATCTTCTGTGGGTATTTTCTCTATAATAATTTTTTTTTTCTCAATAATCTCCCTGATGAGATGAAATCGCCTGAGTACATGCTTGGATTTTTGGTGGGACCTTGGTTCCTTTGATTGAGCAATGGCGCCCATATTGTCACAGTACATTATGATGCCATTCTTTATCACGGGAAACACTTCCAGCTCCGTGATGAACTTCTTTATCCAGACTGCTTCTTTAGCTACCTCAGATGCTACAATATACTCGACTTCAGTGGTGAAGTCCTTTGTAGTTGACTGCTTTGAGCTTTTCCAACTTACAGCACCGCCATTTAAAGTAAACAGATATCTTATTTGTGATCTGTTGTCATCCATATCGGTCTGAAAGCTCGCATCACAGTAACCAATGACTTTCATCTCAGAACAATCTCCGTATGTCAAAAACACATCCTTAGTTCTTCTTAGATACTTGAGGATTGTTTTGACAGCTGCCCAGTATTGCTCACCCGGATTTTCCTGATACCTACTTGTTATGCTAAGAGCATAAGAGACATCAGGTCTTGTACATAACATGGTGTACAAGATCGATCCTATTACTGAAGCATAAAGGATCCTAACCATATGCTCTCTATCTGAAGGAGTATGTGGACATTTCTCCTTAGATAATTTGATTCCATGACAAGTAGGTAAATTACCTCTTTTGGAATCTTCCATTTTGAAGCTTTTCAAAACTTTATCTATGTACGTAGATTGAGAAAGTCCTAACAACCTCTTAGATCTATTACGGTAGATCTTAATGCCGAGGATATAGGCTGCTTCTCCCAAATCTTTCATGGAGAAATTCTGAGATAACCATTGCTTTGTAGCTTGCATCATGGGAATATCATTTCCGATGATTAATATGTCATCGACATATAATACAAGAAATACAACATCACTCCCACTACTTTTCCTGAAAACACAAGGCTCGTCTACATTTTTGATGAAGTAAAATTCCTTGATTGTCTCATCAAATCGTAAATTCCAACTTCTGGAGGCTTGCTTGAGTCCATAAATGGATCGTTTAAGCTTGCATACTTTATTATGATCATCCTTAGATGCAAACCCCTCAGGTTGTGTCATTTAGACTTCCTCTACAAGGTTCCCATTAAGGAAAGCTATTTTGACATCCATCTGCCAAATCTCATAATCAAAGTATGCAGCTAGTGCCAGTAAAATTCGAATGGACTTTATCATTGCAACATGTGAGAAGGTTTCATCATAGTCAATTCTTTGGATTTATTTATAACCTTTCACCACCAACCTAGCCTGATTGGTTTGGATGTTACCTTCTGCATCAGTTTTATGCTTGTAAATCCACTTGCAGCCTATGGGTTTTATCTCTTCAGGTGCATCTACCAAGTCCCATACTTGATTCTGATACATAGAGTCTATTTCGGATTTCATGGCCTTAAGCCACTTGACTGAATCAATGTCACACATTGATTCGTCATAACTGGTGGGATCGTCATTATCAATGACCTGATCATGTTCCTTAACAATATGGAAACCATATCTTTCATGCTCATGTATTTCCCTACCAGACATTTTGAGTTCATAACCTTGTGGTTGTTCCATCGCTGCCATTTTGAGGGGCATGGGGTTTAGTTCAATGTTAGTTTCTTATTCTCGTACCTCATCGAGGTCAAGTCTACTCCAACTATATTTCTTGAGAAGGTATTCATTCTCTAGAAATTTAGTATTTCGTGAGACAAATGTTCTTTGTTCATTTGTGACGTAGAACACATATACTCTTGAGTTCAAGGCATATCCTACAAACTTACATTTAACTGGACTATCATCCAATTTGTTAGTTTGTGTGAGCTTGACATATGTGTCACATCCCCAAACTCTTAGATAACTAAGACTAGGACTTTTCCCAGACCATAACTCATATGGTGTTTAACTAACAGTCTTGGAAGGAACTTGGTTTAGTAGTAGTGTTACAGTTTCTAAAGAAAGACCCAAAACTGAAAGAGGTAGATCTGTGTCTGGCATCATTGATCGGACCATATCTAATAATGTACAATTTCTCCTTTCGGAGACCCCATTATGTTGTGGAGTTCCCGGAGGAGTCCACTGGGAAACATGTCATTTTCTCTAAAGTAATCTTGAAATTTATTGCTTAAGTATTCACCACCTCGGTCAGACCTTAGTGACTTAATACTTTTATTAAGCTGGTTTTCTACTTCAGCCTTGAAGTCTTTGAATTTCTCAAAGGCTTCAGATTTGTACCGCATAAGGTACACATACCCATATCGTAAATGATCATCGATAAAGGTAATTAAGTAGGAGAATCCACCTCTAGCGGTGACTGATATTGGTCCGTATACATCAGAGTGTATGAGTTCTAATGTCTCCGCTGCACGCTGTCATTTACCTTTGAAGGGTAATTTGGTCATTTTACCAAGTAAACAAGACTCACAAGTTCCATAAGGTTTATATTTGAAGGTTTGAAATATCCATCCTTATGTAGCTTAGTTAATCTTGTTTCATTGATATGACCTAAGCGACTGTGCCATAGAAGTGATTCATTGAGATTATTCGAGTTAATGTTGTATATATTAGAGGTTGAACATTCGTTGTTAGTTTGTAAACAAAGATACCATTATTCAAAATACCATCTCCATATTTTATTTCATTGAAATAAATAAAACATTCATTACAACTTATTAGGCATGAAAATCTTTTATTACATAAAGAAGAAATTGAAATGATGTTCTTTACTAGAGAATGTACATAAACACAATCTTCTAAGTCTAAAACTAAACTATTCGGCAAAAATAATGAATAAGTCCGCATGCACAATGCAGCCAGTTTTCCTCCATTACCCATGGGTAAGTAAACCTCCCCATGACGGATAAATAAAATAATAATGATATACGGATGGATATCTCACAAATTGTTCCTAGAACAAATCACTCCATTTACTCTCCCCGGCTAGCACTATTCTAACTTCTACCCAATTACATAATACAATAAAGAAACCTCATTACATTGAGGGCAATTGGTGAGAAGAGAATTAAAAAGAGTCAATAGATAAAGGCTGGACACACAGGTTCAATTTAATAAATTCTAAATTTATTACAACAATTTCCAAAATTGCCCTCACCCATCTAATATCCATCCGATATACATTATTCATACAATACATCCATGTATTCACACAAAGCATGTTATTCAATCACTCTAATCCAATTAATTAATATTTGAATTAAGTGATCATCCAATGTTCAAACAACGATTTGATTTGCGTGAGTCCAACTCTGTTTAAGAATAAGTACTCAAGGTGCATATTCTTGAATTATATCGAACTATAATTTTAAATCCAATTTAATTTGTATTCAATACTAATTCATATTTAATTCCAAATTAAATAATTACACTTTATTAATGTGTCTTTTAGACTTAGATTCTAATTCCCATCTTTATGGTCAAAGGCCCAATTAACATCCAATGTTAATTAATTAAAGTCCAATGGGCTTTCAATTAATTTTTTAAGCCATGGACTTTGGCAACCAAAGCCCAATAAGGAATCACCTTTTGCCATAAAATTAATTATGGCCCATTATGCCAAATTAAATTATTTAAACGCCCATTTATTATATTTGGACTTAATGGCATAGTTTTAGGCCCGATTTGAATCCAATCCAATTGTCCTAAACCAACTTGGCCCAACCAAGCCCATAAGGCCCAAATATAACAATTTTAGTCCAATTCCAAATTAAAGCCTAATTAATTAAATTCCAATATTCCAAATATCACAATTTATTTAATTAAAGTGTATAGCCATAATTAATTATTTAAATTAACATTTCCAAAACACCAATTTAATTAATTAAACATGCTTAATCATTTTCAATACATGTCCAAAATTATTGATGTTGGACAATTATGACCCATAGTATCACTATTTGTACAGAACAATGGTGTTGTTGTACAAATTAACTATGTGACAAAAGAAATTACTCTTTTATCATTTGTAATTAGATTACCAAGATATATAAATGATAAAAGTCCATATGATTAGTACCAGATTAATAAGATATGAGACAATATTAATCCACTAAGGTTTAATCATTAAATATCCCTAGTTGTAGTATTATCGAGACTGGACATCGATAATGCGGAATAGACTAGTATTGCACTTGTGCGCGTTGTAGGAGCATAACAGCATAGTTCTCATATATTTAAGTATTGGATACTTGTGCAAGTGTGATAGGAGGTTGTGTTTACCTATGGTACGGGAACAGCTTCGCTCTGGATAGACCCCTCGAAATCCTATTGGTAGTATGACTATGTGTCTATGGGAATCCGATTCAGGGTAGGTGTATTTGGTCTTAACCTGAGACTTGCATCGCTAATACTTGCGACAATCAGTATACTTTGGTTTTGGTCGTCCGGGGCTTTAACAAATTATGTGTATGGCTCTTCTGGGTATATTGAGAATCGTAGTGTATTGGGTGTGATGTCAAGATGGAAGTATCACTTCATTTGTATGAAGCTGATGATCACGTAGGATATGGAACTAGTACTCTTATGTACTGCAGTCATCGGGATAATATGACTATGTCATGCTTATCCGATTATAGAGACTAGTTACCAGAGATCCGATATATGCTTCGTACGGGGCAGACACATTTCCAGCCTCAGGCCTAGCTTGTGACATCCGATACTGGATCGTAATACGCTATACTATGTATACTATGCCTGACACAAATTACAAATTCCTTAAAATCTAGGATTAATAACGGAGAGATTTTATCTGGAATAAAATACTATTAAAAGAGAGAGAACGATTAATTTGGAATTAATCGATTAAAATAATATATTTGATATATTAAATGAAATTAGATTTCATGACGGAATTAAAATTAGATTTTAATTCGGGCAAATGAATTACTTTAGAATTAATTTGCGAGCGACGTGAATATTAATTTTTCTAGGCATAATTATTTAATTAAATTTGACTTAATTACATCGCAACGAAAAATCCGATAATTCGGAATTAACGAACCCGAGCCCGCAAATTTTTTGCGGGCCCACTCGGATTTTGAATTAAAGTGGGGCCCGCACAAGTCACATCACCTAGTCTATCTCATCACCTTTTGGTTGATGGAAGTAGTTTGGATTTGATGGTAACTTGCAAATCACTCTTTGTCTTTTTTGGAATGACTAATACCAAAAGTTTGGTTTTGGTATATGATAATTGATTTTTTGAAAATCAAATACAACACACAAAAATCATTCTCTCTCTCCCAACTTCATGCATTGGGTGTGAACTTCATCATCTCTCTCTCTCATTTGGCTTGGCCGAAACTATCATAGAACAAGGAAGAAATTGTTGCAATTTTTCCTAGTGCTAGCACACTTAAAGAGTCATTCTAAGGTGATAGGGAAACCTTTCCCATGAGTTTGGAATTCAAGGATCAAGCTTGGAAGCTCAACATACATCAAAAGAGGAGCTTGGAGCACAACACAAAGAGCAAAAGTTTTGAACTCTCCGCCAACATCCAAGCCGATCAAAGTGAGTATTTCCGCTACTTCTTTACGTATAGACATTATTTCATGCTTGATGATCTTGGTTATAGTTCTTAGAAAACCGAACAATGGTATCAGAGCTTAAATTAAACATGAAATTTATTAGGGTTCATAATCTTGAATTTGGGTATTTTTGCTTGAATCATGATTTTGTCAAATTGATTGGTTGAGTATGTTTAGATTATGATAACTAAGAGTTATGCATGATTAATTTTAGGAAAAATTGATTGGATTAATTTTTCCCATTTTGCTTTCCTTGGCCGAAAATGATGGGAACCCTAAACTCATGGTGATTTTATTTTTTAGACCATTGGATGTGTTTAAAATGCTTGGATATATTGATTTTTTATTTAATTGGAATGAAATCAAAATCGGATATAAAAATCCCAAGATTACCGTGAGTTAAGAGTATGTAAATGACTTTATTTTGATTCAATAATGTTGGACATGTATTGAAGATGTTAAAGCATGATTAATTAGTGTAATTGGTGTTTTGGAAATATTAATTAACTAATTAATTATGGCTATTACACTTTAATTAATTAAATTGTGAAATTTGAAATATTAGAATTTAATTAATTGGGCTTAATTTGGAATTGGGCTAATAATGTTGTATTTGGGCTTAATAGGCTTCGTTGGGCCAAGTTTGGTTTAGGATAATTGGTTGGATCCAATTGGGCCTAAAACCATTTCCATAAAGTCCAATATGATAATTGGGCCTTTAAAATTTAATTGGGCCTAATGGGACAAAATTAATTTTGTGGCAAAGGGTGATTCCTTATTGGGCTTTGGTTGCCAATCCCATGCCTTATAAATTAATTGAAAGCCAATTGGACTTTAATTAAATTGACATTGGATGTTAATTGGGCTTTGAGACCCGTTAAGATTAGATTTAGATCTAAGTCACAAAGGCTCATTAATAAAGTGTAATTGTTTAATTTGGAATTAATAAAGAATTAGTATTGAATACAAATTAAATTGGATTTAATATTGTAGTTTGATATAATTCAAGAATTCGTACTTTGAGTACTTATTTTTAAACGAGTTGCACTCGCGCAAATCAAATCGTTGTTTGAACATTGGATGGTCATTAATCAAAGATTAATTAATTGGATTAGATTGATTGATAACATGCTTTGTGTGAATACATGGATGTGATGTATAAATAATATATATCGGATGGAAATTAGATGCGTAAGGGCAATTTTGGAAATTATTGTAATAAATTTAGAATTTATTAAATTGGACATGCGTGTCCAGCCTATTACCTATTGCCTCTTTGTATTTCTCTTCTCACATATTCCCCTCAATGTAAATGAGGTTTCTTTAGAAGTGTTATGTAATTGGGTAGAAGTAAGAATAGTGCTAGCGGGAGAGAGGAAAGTGAGAGATTTTTTTCTAGAAACAAAATATTTTAAATATCCATCCGCATATCATTATTAATTTATTTATCGCGCCTTATTATGCTTTTAGAATGCATGCTTAAGGGTGTATGATGAGACCTAATCAAAGATAATTATTGGTAGCCAATTACGAGAAAAACCATCAATAAATATTAAGCGATTTCCTTTAATTGAATGATTCATTCTCAAGATCCAAGATTGGCACTGGTTTGTTGGCCAAAGTCAAGACATTTGTCCATCGCGGATGTGTTTGAATCATGAATCCTTTGTTCCATATCACATGTCTTGTCCAAGTTGTGCTTTTTTGGCCAAAGTCAATATCACTTCTTGTCCATCGACATCGATTACGAAGCTTTCCAAGGTCAATGGGTCCCGCTTAACTGGAATCATTAAGCTTGTTGTGCCAAAGCCAAGGCTTAGTTGATTCAGAGGAAAAGGTTAGGAAATATATTGGATATATTGACATATATATTATATATAGATGTTTCGGACTTGGAGGTCCACCTATTGGATCTAGGAATTGGATGAAGATCCAATTGATCTTAGAGATCTGCCTAGTTAATTTTCATACAACTTGTTGGCCAAATTCAAGGTTGTGTGTTATTTAACGGGATCTTAGCCCACTAGGAAACTAGGTTTCCCGAGTACTCAACAGAGGGTTAGAGGCTCGCCGAAAAATAGTGTTAGACAAGTATTAAATTTGTAATTTCATTGAGATACTTGTCAATACGCGCTCATTTTAATTTTTCGTCATTAAAAATTCATAAATACATTAGTTGGACTAATATTTAATTGTTGTTTTAACTAAACAGTTGGACTGTATTCAGACTACTTCATTTATAGTTGACTATATAATTGGATTATAGTAATCAATATATTTGAATTTAACCAATCAAATTATAGTTGATTATATAGTTAGACTATAGTAATCATTATAATCAATTGTACTCGAAATCGTTGATTGGATAGTTGGACTATTGGAATCAAGATAACTCAAAGATTAGCGTTTAGAACATAATCCTAGGTGAAAATGTCTTTAAACGACTTTAATTTTCAGATTGGGAATAGAACCTCAGGATAGTCCTGGGAAATGAGAAGTTATTCTATTTGATAGAGTGACATCTCGGGCCTAATCCCAAAGTTGAGCAAATAGTAGAGCATGAGCTTTGGAAGACTTATGGTGATGATAACTTTAGTGCTCAATCTGTTATGAATAATACAATGACACTTTAATTTCGTCGTCAAAACTAAGGATTAGATCCTTATACCATGATGTTCAAATTAAAGATCTTCATAGATCTATTCTTAGATCTTAGAAGTACAGATTGCAAAAGAAGCTCTTTCACTCGCGTATGTCAGAGGGTACATCTGTCGAGCACTAGGTGTCGCAGATGATTGTTGGCATCGAACAGCTAAGGTTATTTAGGCATTACCTACGTGGCCGAGACTACAAAAGATTTGATCTTATAGTCTCTACCCGAAAGCTGGGGCAGGTTCATTATGAACCAAGAGTAAACTCTGGGAGAGTTGATGGCTATGTTTAAGGAGGCATAGCCAGAGCTTAAAAAAGGGCAAAGGCAAAATCATCACAGTCTTCTGGGAAGACAAAGGACGTATGCCAAGATGTCTACCTAAACTGTGGTAAAATGAGTCACTGGAATCGTGACTGTCGTATAGACAAGGCATATATGAAGGAAGTGAAGGCGGGGCAAGGCTCCGGCTTCAAGTATTTTTATCATAAACATATTCACTACTAGTTTCAAAATTGCATTTTTGATACTAGATGTGGTACATAAATATATGTACTGATGTGGGAAATCTGCTGATTAGCAAGAGACTGGCTTCAGTTGAGAACGATCTGCGAGTCAGAAATAGGACGAGATTCACTGTTTTAAACGAATAAACCTAACTTTTGGAACTGCCCTTTGGGCATGTACTTAAATTAGGAAACTGTTAAAATGTGCCTAGTTTGACTAGAAACATTATCTCTATATCTACGGTTAACCCGTTGCGAGTATACCTTTATATTCTAGAACACTAAGTGTTTTATTTTATAAAGATGATATTGAGATAAACATATTAGATGTGAATAACAGTATTTATATTTTGAATATAAATGAATCTCAAACGTATAACATGACAAACAAATAGATCAAACTGAATAAATCAGTTGAGACTTATAAGTCGCATTGTTGTCTGGGACACATTAACAAGACTCGTATATCCACACTTTCGAAGAGTGGGTACTAGGACAGATTTGATTCTAATTCAAATGATGTCTATAAATCAAGTTTATTAGGTAAATTTCCTAAAATACCTTTTTACTTGGTAAAAATGCAAGTGCCACCGATATGTTAGCCCTCCTTCATAGTGACATAAGTGGGCCCATGTCTAGCTAGGCTAGAGGTGGATATGAATACTTCGTAACTGTTGCGGATGTGGCATCGCGTTATGGTTATGTGTTTCTTTGAAACATAAATCGAAACCTTTGAGAAATTCAAAGACTTTCGACACAAAGTAGACAGACAGACCGGCTAAAGTATTAAAACATCACGATTGGATTGTGGTGGAAAATACATAAGCAATATGTTTCTCGACTAATTGAAAGAGTATGGTATTCTTTCATAGTGGACTCCTCCCGGAACACCTCAATTTGACGGTGTGTCCGAACAGAGAAACCGAACTTCGTTGGACATGGTAAGGTTAATTATGAGTCGCTATGAGCTACCATTTTCCTTCTAGGGATACGCATTTATCATTGCAAAACTTATTTTGAATAAGGTTCCATGAAAAATCTATTAGACAGACTTCATATTAGATATGAACAGTAAAGAAACATGGTTTTCTCATTCCTGAAGATTTGGGATTGTTGGGCATATGTTTGGATAATACAAAACTAAAACCCAAATCGGATAAGTGCCTAATTGGTAGGTTATCCTAGGGTAACCAAAGTATAGTACTTATACAACTCACAAGAGAACAATGTAATTGTTGCTCTCCATGCGGTTTTCCTAAGAGGAATACTTATATGCAGAGGTAATTGGGAAGAAAGTAAAACTCGATGAAAATCGGAGTAATACTGTTCCAGGCACCGATTCATTAACGGAACACAAACAATTCATCGGGGATGAAATTGTACCATAATCTTCGAATATAAAAGAACCGCGTAAGTCGGAGAGAGTCATAAAACAACCCAGGAGGTATGGGTTTCTGATCTAACCTCATGAAGATGTCAATCTTATTGAGGAATACGAACTGGCTACGTATGAGTAATTGATACAAGGTATCGACTCCCTATTATGGAAAAGTGCCATGAAGTCCGTAATGGATTCCTTGTATACCAACCAAGTTTGGACACTTGTTGTTGTACCAGAAGGCATTGTGCCAATTGATACTATATGAGTCTTCAAGGAAGACATACATGGATGACAACAAACAAACGTACAAAGCTAGGCTTGTAGCGAAAATGTATCGTTATCAACATTGTGTTGATTACGACGAAACCTTTTACTCGTTGCCATGATCAAACCATTTGGATAATGTTTGCTAATTATGTATGTTTCATTTATGAAAGTTGGCAGCTGAAAGTCAAAATCGCTTTTCTTAAACGGAAACCTTTTGGAGGATATTTATAACATCATGGCGGTTTTGTCGTACCAAAATAAGCAAACAAGGTTTGCAAGTTAATTCAATCCATTAATGGATTGAAGCAAGCATTGCGTTCTTGGAACTATCGTTTTGATGTAATCATAATGATATATGATTTAATTCAAAACTGTTGGAGTTTCTAGGTCCCAAGGATCGAATACAAGGCATGAAACATGTGCGAATACGAATCGAGAAAGTTGCGGAATACTTACATCGATCGGTTGAGCGACGCGGAGGCCACGAAGACTTCAAAATCTGCTCACTGCCTCACGCCCACTGTAGCAGCCCAGCCCACTGTTTTGCGCCTTTTGGAGGTCCTCGAATAAGCTCCAAGCTTCGTCGAACGATTCTCGACTCAAGGGTGAGCTTCCCTATCACCTTCACATGTCTCGTAGTGTGCCAGCACTTGCGATTTTTGCCACAAAAATCCAACTATTGGCTTCCCTCATGTTCGATTTTTTCAAACCAGAAACATAGAAAATTTCAGCCCCAAGGGCGTGAAGAAGAAGAAAGAAAATGGGAGGAGAGAAAGAGATAAAAGTGTGAATGAATTTTGGTATTTGATTTCTCAAACCTATACCAAAATTTTGGCTCCAAAATAGCATTAAATGCTAGCCAACCACCCACATCAACTTGCCATCAATCCATCACTCAGTGAATAGTGATTGGCGTCAATCACTCAAAGTGAAAGACATCCATCACTTAATTGACGACTGATGTGAAAGCCGCCGGAAACGGACGTTGGAAGGGTAAAGTTGGAAATTAGCTTTTTGTCAGATTTAACTCGCTTGTTTCCCTTCGGGTTCGCTTGTTGGACCTATGTTTTTAAACACACCAAGCCTAATCCAAAATAATTAAAACATTTAAAAAACATGTCACAAATTAAATTCCTTTCCCAAATTAAAAGATTCAAATTAAATTCCATAAATAACATTCCTAATTAAAATAAATCACATTCCTAATTTAATTAAATCACCTACCAATTTCAATAAATCAAATCCTTAATTAAAAAGAACAAATCAAATCAATTCCCCTAATTAAAGATTTTCCATATCACATAATAATTAAAAATATCTCACAATTAATACACAAATTCTATTCCTTCTCCAACAAGGTAAACCCCATCCCTTCGCCTATAAAAAAACCCTTAACCCACACATTCAACCTTGGCTCATTCTCACGAAAACACAAAGAAAATAACCCGGAGCTTCACCCTCTCTCTTCTCACACGCATCAGCCTCTGCCTCCTCAAAATTGACGCACAGCTCCTCACATTGCCTCACTCTCGGCAACACCTGCCCTTCAACTCATCAACAAGAGCCAATTCACGCATCAGCCACCTGCCCCCCTCCTCAACCTCACTCATGTTGCTGCCTCTCCCAAAGCCACGGAGCTTACCTGTTCACTAAATAAACCCTCACAAGAACGCACTAACAAGCCAGCCCCTCAACTTCACGCTAAACTCATCAGTACGTCCACAAGCCACCTTGACCAACCCACTAACTAAATAAACCTAAAAGAACTCACGCACACCCCCTTGACCTAAAATCACTCACGCTAAAATCCCCTTCACGCTTCATCCACTGCCGTGCACTACCCTTCACGCATCAGCCCTCACAAGCCCCATAACCCAACACAAAAACCCTTCACAGCAGCCTCAAACTCACACCTAACAACAACCTCAAGCAGCTAACTCACCAAAACATACTAAAGACACTGCCACGTCCCTTCCCCACTAGCAGCTCATTCACTCATTCAGCACACCATCACGCCACTGGCCCTCAACTCCACTGACGTACCCCTCATCCAATCTACCTCACCACGCCTACAAACCACAACACAATCTGCCTTTATTCACGCCACAAACTGCCACCAATACAGCCTTCATTCACGCCACAAACTGCCACCAATACAGCCCCCTAACCAGCCTAAAATCAGCCCCACAACAACCCATAACTGCACGTACAAAACCTTCTTAATGCCCAGTTCAGCCGCACCATAAAACCCCGTAAACAGCCGCAAAAACTCCCCCTTAAACCCTTCCAAATCCGCAGCCCAAACCAGTCCAAATAACCCGCAAAACAGTCCCCTAATTACCAAAAAATAGTGACCAGAAAATACAACAAAAACAACAGCGAAATGGAGTGAAAACATCAGCTCAGACAGCGAAACAGCGAGGAAAAACGTTGGATTAGTGAACCCGAAAAGTTACAGAGCATTCTCCCTTCCGACGGCCGTGTAACGCGCTTTCAAGAGACGACAAAAGAGGTTAGACCTGATGGCACCCTTTTTACTTATTATCTTTCGTTTCTTTAATTTATTTTAATATATTATTGTATGAGAGTCGTTTGTTGAGGCATGATGTGAATTCCGGATGAACGGTATGCGTGTTCTCTTTTGTGGTATATCGGATGGAAACCCGGACGTAAATTCCGTAGCCGAATCCGAATGGACGGTAGTGCGGTTTGCACTCGGGATACAACGCCACGTACTATTTAAGAGACACACATATTTCGATTCATCCAACAATGTATTTGAGCATGATTAGATTGCTAGTACGTTATTTATCTTTGTAAGCATGATTTAGTTTAGTATGTTATTTATCTTTAAGCATGATTTGGTTGTTTATTTTTAAGCATGATTAGTTATTCATTTTGCATTTGGAATTTGCATTAAGTTTATGTTGTTGTTTGCATTTCGCATTATATAATTATAATATGTTCATGAGATTGCCGTGTGTTGTCGTGTGTTATTATGACTTACTTTCCAAGCATGCAAACTTAGACATAGGACTTATCTTTATGAACATGAACTAGATATAGGTTGTTCTTGAGCATGTTGAGTAGTTTCGGTTAGTTTATTGCACAAATCATATCATTACAAGTGACATAAGTAAGGGACCATTCCGAACCCAACGGTTTGAGGTCTTACCTTGCGAGGGGTGAGTGCGGCCTTAAATTTTTGTCCCGGTTCATACCGGTGGCGACTCCATGTTATTTCTCCGGTTTAGTTCCTCGCGGGCTATTCTGTACTCCCAACTAGGCCGCGAGCCTAGAACAGCGTCGTCAAGTTCTGTGTCCTACAACTACGATTCTTAATAAACCTAGAAGAGGCGTACACAGAACCTGTTAAAGTCCCGGACGACCAAAACCAAAGCATATTGTTTGTCACAAGTATTAGCGATGTAAGTCTCGGGTTAAGAACAAATACACCTACCTTGATGCGGATTTCCATAGACACATAATAATACTACCAATGGGATTCTGCGGGGTCTATCCAGAGCGAAACTGTTTCCGTACCATCGGTAAATAGAACCTCCAATCACACTTGCATAAATATCCAATACTTAAATATATGAGAACTATGCTGTTATGCTCCCATAACGCGCACAAGTGCAATAATAGTCTATTCCGCATTATCGATGTCCAGTCTCAATAATACTACGACTACGGATATTTAATGATTAAACCTCCGTGGATTGATATTGTCTCATATTTCATAATCCGGAACTAATCATAATGGCTTTTATCATTTATATATATTCAAGTAATCTAATTACAAAATAATAAAATAGAAATTTCCATTGTCACATAGTTAATTTGTAAAAAAAAACACAATGTCTTTAACAAATAATGACGCTATAGGTCATAATTGTCTAACAGGAACTTACCCTGAGGCCTTTCTGATTATAGTGATGTAGTAGCACATTCTATTTATCTATGAGCTTAAGACTCTCGTGGATATATATATATATATATATAATTTTTTCCCTACACTAGGGCACTACTGATAAAAACTATTTGGTTTGCCTTCTCCAACTTTACTTCTGATCATTTTAAACTATCGAACACACTACCTCGTCTGTGAAATTCCTCTAGATTCAAACTTTCTAAAAACATTCTCATGTTGCCCCTGTACTCTTTTCTATTTAGTCTATATCGTTTAACCTTTTGAAATCGTTACTTCCTCTCCCTGAATGCCGCCATATCATTTTTTTTTATTCTTCCTTAAGAAACTTAGTTTACTTCAAAAGTTTCTTCCTTGTCTCCGTCCCTTGAACTCCTTACATCTTTACTTTCCTGAAAACTCTATAAACTTCGATTTCTTATGACATTTCATTCTAAATCTTTGGTTCAAGTGCTACTCTTTACATAGTCTTTCCTTCTCAATACTGTGAGACTCTTTATAAGTTGTTCACTATATTCCTGTGAGTCATTCTCCCTGATTTCGTTGTAATTCTAAGTCTTTACTTCCTTAAGAGTTCTTAGTTCAATGAGGGCTTCTAGACTTAGCTAAAATTATTTTAGCTTCGAACCATTCTATTGTACACTTCTTATCTATATTCCATTGGACTCATCGACTTGGCTGCCTAGCCATCTCGTGATTTGTCTAATCTGTCAATTATTTTTCTTTACTGATTCTTCTATTTACTTAGACTCTAAGGTGAGGGGTGAGCATAATCATTCCATAAGGATCTTGTGGTATGCATTTTCTTTAACACTTAAGCTCGGTGATGATCTAGTTAGATATATATATGCCTATATGTATATCGAGACTTGGTCCGATGGTTCATCCCAATGAGCCATGATTTTGATATCTAGCACTTCTGCTATTCCTGGTTATTTTTCATGCTAATGGCCTTTGTTCGTATATTGGAATCCGGATAGTGGATAGTTCTTTTACCCCGAATTATTGCTCCATGCAAAATTGGGATGATTCTTCCACCCTGAGTTGTAGGTGTTAGAATATGGATTGTTCCCATTTATATTGAAATTGTTGACATAATTCACAGTCTCTTCGTATTGGTTTGTCTCTGGTACTCCTCCATATGGTGAACTTGTGGATACAATATTGCATTGCATGGTAAGAGCCTCCATGAATTTACATATCTGATCCAGCTTCGCATTTACTACTGTGTTGGCTCCAACTTCATAAATTCAATCAATTCTTTGGATCATGCTCAGTTTTATTGGCCACAAGGAATTTTTGTTGGCCATTTCTTCAATTAGGTCCCATACTTGATCTTCTCATTTTTCCATTTAAGCTCCTCCAACAACAGCATCAATTGTGGTTCTCATTAATCCAGAAAGTCCATTGTAGAAGGTTTGGACTTGTAGCCCCTTTGCAATCTCATGGTGATGCCATTTTCTGAGTAAATCCTTGTACCTTTCCCAAGCTTCGCAGAGGGATTCTAAATCATGTTGCACAAAGGATATGATGTCATTCCTCAGCTTTACAGTTCTGGCTGGTGGAAAGTATTTTGTAAGGAATTTGGTAACTAGAGTGTTCCAAGTTGTTATGGAACCTGCAGATAGTGAATGTAGACAAGTCTTAGCTCTATAATTCAAGGAACTGTTGGACAATTATGACCCATAGCGTCACTATTTGTACATATCATGGTGTTGTTGTACAAATTAACTATATGACAAAAGAGATTGCTCTCTTATCATTTGTGATTAGATCACCCAGATGTATAAATGATAGGAGGTCCTTATGATTAGTTCCTGGATTGAGAAGATATAAGACAATATCAGTCCACGAAAGATTAATCATTAAATATCCCTAGTCGTAGTATTATCGAGACTGGACATCGATAATGCGGAATAGACTAGTATTACACTTGTGTGTATTATGGAAGCGTAATAGCATAGTTCTCATATATTTGGGTATTGGATACTCATGCAAGTGTAATAGGAGGTTGTGTTTACCGATGGTACGGAAACAGCTTCGCTTTGGATAGACCCCTCGGAATTCCATTGGTAGTCTGACTATGTGTCTATGGAAGTCCGAAATCAGGGTAGGTGTATTTGGTATTAACCTGAGACTTGCACCGCTAATACTTGCGACAATCAATATGCTTTGGTCTTGGTCGTCCAGGGCTTTAACAAATTCTGTGTACGCCTCTGCTGGGTATATTAAGAATCGTAGTGTATTGGGTGTGATGTCAAGACGGAAGTATCACTCCAGTCATAGTGGAGATGATGTCACGTAGGATACGGTACTAGCGCTCTTAAGTACTGCAGTCATCGGGATATTATGACTAGGTCATGTATATCCGATTATTGAGACTAGTTACCAGACATCCGACATGTGCTTCGTACGGGGTAGACATAATTACAGCCCCAGGCCTAGCACGTGACATTCGATACTGGATCGCAATACGCAATACTACGTATACTACGCCTGACATAGATTATATATTCCAGTAAGAATATTTCTGGAAAATTAGGTAGGCACGATGCTTTGCTAGAAGCCAACAATGTCTTGTAAATCGGTAAGCATGTGGTACGGGGTACGCACGTATTCGGATAATCCGATGACCGTATTTACTGCCAACATATCCAGGGATCTCTTGGGTCGCTTCCCAAAGATTCACCGATGACAGTTGACTCGAATTAGAATTAATCTGGGATTAATTAAGATAGAGAATTAATCTGGGATTAATTAAGATGGAGAAAATTAATCTGGGATTAATTGAGGTATTATTTAATCTGGGATTAAATGTGTTTGGAGAAGAGAGAACGGGATTAATTTGGAATTAATCGGTAGAATAAATTTAATAGTTAAATTTGATTTTTCTATTTAATTTATTCGTATGGGCTAAAATTAATATATCGGATATATTAATATGAATTAGATTTCATTATGAAATTAAAGTTGGACTTTAATACAAGCGAACGAATTAATTTAGAATGAATTCGTAAACGGCATTCGTAATATATTTACGAGGCGTCGTCATTTAATTAAATTAGATTTAATTATTTAGCGACAGAAATTTATTTAATCGGATTAAACGAATCCGCCGTGGCAAACATTCGTAGAATCCATTTGGATTTTGAATTCAAATGTAGGCCCACTTCACATGTGGTAGTTGGGAGGGTTGTTGGCATTTATGCCAAGCCACCACCATCCAACCACCTTGTAATGGTTTTGGTAAAACCATTTACCCAACTACCTAGTTTAGGTGAAAAGGGTAAAATGGATTTTACCAAAAGCCTTCTCTCTCTCTTCACTTGTGTAACACAACACTTGGAACAAAATGGAAACCCTATGACACCATTTGGGCGTGAGTTTCATCCCAATGGGCATGAGCTTCTTGTCTTCTCTCTTTGATTTTGTTGCAAAATCAACAAAGCTAGCACTTCATGGAATCAACTAAGGTGATAGGGAAACTAACTCAAGGGTTGGAATCATCACTCAAAGCTTGGATCTTGGAGATCTTCATTTACAACTCAAAGCTTGGAATCAACAAGGAGGATCTTGGAAACCAACTCAAAGCTTGGAATCAACAAGGAATGATCTTGGAGATCTTCTTCTCAAAATTTAAAAGCTCAAATCCATTCAATGTAAGTAATTCCGCAACATATAATGAATTTATGAACATGTTTTCATGCTTATTAGATCCTTGGCATGTTCTAGGAACACTAACAATGGTATCAAGAGCCAATTTTAAGCATGAAAATTTTAGGGTTCATGAGACTAAAATTTGGGGCTTTTTTGTTTTGAGCATGATTTCTTTTCTTCAAATGATGCTTTGAGCATGCTTAGAATATGATAACTTAGAGTTTTACACATTATTACATTTGAAATAAATTGATTGGATCAAAAATTAAAAAATGTTAGCATGGCCGAATTCAACAGTGAGTGGACTGCAATTTTTGATTTTTTGTAACATGAAATGATGTTTTAAATGCATGTTTAAATGTTGATTGTTGGTTTGATTGATTAGAATCAAAGTCAATAATGTTTATGTTAAAATCAAGAGCATGTTGAGCATGAAATGATGAATTTAGGATTCAATTTGTGTTGAGCATGAAATGATGTGTTTTTGGCTTCAATTTGTGTTGAGCATGAATTGATGGATTAAGCATGATTAATTAAGTTAATTGGTATTTTGGAAATATTGAGTTTAATTAATTAATCATGGTTAATACACTTTAATTAAAATAATTGTGATATTTGAATATTATAATTATGTTAATAAGCCTTTAATTATGAATTGGGCTAAAAGTGTGTATTTGGGCTTAATTGGCTTGGTTTGACTAAGTTTGGTTTTGTACTTTTGGATTGGATCCAATTGGGCCCAAAACCAATTCCATAAAGTCCAAATACATCACATGGCCCTTTAAAGAATTTAATTGGGCCTAATGGACCTAAATTGATTTGTTGGCAATAGGGTGATTCCTATTGGGCCTTGGCATTTTGGGTTTCACCCATTATGACCAAAGCTCATGCCTTAAGAATCAATTAAAAGCCCATTGGACTTTAATTTAAATGACATTGGATGTTATTGGGCCTTTGAGACCCATTAAGATTGGATTTGGAATCCAAGTCTTTAAGGCTTATAAGTAAGTGTAAATATTTAATTTGGAATTAAATTTGGAATTAGTATTGAATACAAATAAATTGGATTTAAAGTTGTAGTTCAATATAATTCAGAATACTTACTTTGAGTATTTATTCTTAAACGAGTTTGACTCGTGCAAATCAAATCGTTGTTTGAACATTGGATGATCATTAATTCAAAGATTAATTAATTGGATTAGATTGATTGAATAACATGATTTGTATGAATACATGAATGTGTTGTATGAATAATGTATATCGGATGGATATATAGAAGGGCGAGGGCAATTTTGGAATTTGTAATAATTTAGAATTTATTTAAATTGGACCTGCGTGTCCAGCCTTTTATCTCCTTTTTCATTGTATTTCTCTTCTCACATATTCCCTTCAATGTAAATGAGGTTTCTTTATTGTATTATGTAATTGGGTAGAAGTTAGAATAGTTCTAGCCGGGGAGAGGAAATGGAGTGATTTGTTCTAGGAACAATTTGTGACATATCCATCCGTATATCATTATTAATTTATTTATTTATACGCGCTTTATTATGTTTTTAGAATGCATGTTTAAGGGTGTATGATGATGAGACCTTAACAAAGATAATAAATTGGTTGCCAATTTGCACACGAAAAACCCTCAAAACATATTAAGCGTTTTTTTCCTTCCGTTGAGTGATTCTTACTGAAGATCCAAAGTTGGCATTGGTTTGTTGCCCAAAGTCAAGACCTTTGTCAATTGCGGATGTGTTTGAATCATTAGAGTTTTGTTCTATATCGGTGTCTTTCCAAGTCGTGATTTGTTGGCCAAATTCAAGATCACTTCTTGTCCATCGACATTGATTACGAAGCTTTCCATGTCAATGGGTTCCGCTTAACTGGGATCATTAAGTTTGTTGTGCCAAAGCCAAGGCTTAGTTGATTCAGAGGAAAATGTTAGTTAATATATTTGATATATTGGCATATATAAGATATATGTTTTGGACTTGGATGTCCACCTACTGGATCTAGGAATTGGATGAGATCCAATTGATCTTAGAGGTCTACCTAGTTAAATATCATACAGCTTGTTGGCCAAAGTCAAGGTTGTGTGTTATTTAACGGGATCCTAGCCCACTAGGAAACTGGGTTTCCCGAGTACTCGACAGAGGGTTAGAGGTTCGCCGAAAAATAGTGGGAGGTGAGAATTAAATTTGTAATATCTGTTTAATTACTTGCCATACGCGCTCAATCAAATATCATTCGTCAAATATATATTATTTATTAGTTGGACTAATATTTAATTGTTGTTTTAATAAACAGTTGGACTGCAATTCAAACTATTCAATTAATGGTTGATTTTATAATTGGATTATAGTAATCAATATAATTGAATTAACCAATTTAATTATAATTGATTAAATGGTTGGACTATAGTAATCATTATAATAAATAGTACCGATCATTTATAGTTGATTATATAATTGGATTATAGTAATCAATATATATTTGATTTTAACCAATAAAAGTATACTTGATTATAATATAGTTGCACTATAGTAATCATTATATTAGATTGTACCTGAAATCGTTGATTAAATAGTTGGACTATTAGAATCAAGATTAAACTGAAAGACTAATGTTTAAAACATATTCCTGGGTGAAAATGTGTTTAAACGACTTTAATTTTCAAATTGGGAATAAAATTTCAGGATGGTCCTGGAAACTAATAAGTTACTTTATTTGATAAAATAACATATTAGGCCTAAGCCCAGAGTTAAGTAAATAGTAGAGCGTGATCTTTGGAAGATTCATGTGATGATAACTTTAGTGCTTAATTCATTATACTTGCCATAATGACTCCTTAATTTCTTAATCAGAACTAAGGATTAGATCCTTAAAGTATGATAATGAAATTGAAGGATCTTCATGGATCTATTCTTAGATCTTACAATTATATTAAATTGCAATAATTGACTCTTAGAGAGTTAATGGCTATGCTCAAGGAGCCAAAGCCAAAGTTTGCAATAGGGCAATAAGCGCAAGACGCATCTTACTTCGAAATTCTAGAAACCCAAGGCTTGGCCAAAGGCTTCTGGATGTTGAAATAGGCAAAGGCAAAATCATTATAATCTTCTAGGAAGATAAAGGACATATCCCAAGATGTCTGCCTAAATTGTGGCAAACTGGGTCATTGATGCGTGACTGCCGTATGGACAAAGCAGACATGAAGGAAGAAGACGAGCAAGGCTCTGACTTTAAATATGTTTGTCATAAATATGTTCACTACTAGTATTAAAATTGGATTTTAAATACTTAGTGTGATACATAAATATGCATTGATGTGCAGAATCTGATGTGAGCAGGATATGACTTCAAATGAGATTAATCTGGCGATCGGAAATGGGACGACAATCACTGTTTCAACTGTAGATACCTAAGTTTAGGAACTACCCTTGGGTGTGTACTTAAATTAGGAAACTGTTATAATGTAACTAGTTTGACTAGAAACATTATCTCTATATCGAGTATAACTCGTTGCGAGTATACCTTTATATTCTAAAACACTAAAGTGTTTTTATTTTATAAAGATGATATTGAGATAAACACATTAAATGTGAGTAACATTATTTATATTTTGAATATAATAAATCTCAAATATATAATATGACGAACAAATAGCTCAAACTGATTGATCAGATAAGACTTATTTGTGGCATGTTGTCTGGGACACATTAAACAAGACTCGTATATCCACATTTTTTGAGAGTGGATACTAGGACGAATTTGATTCCATTCAAATGAAGTCTACGAATCTAGTTTTATTAGGTAATGTACCTAAAATACCTTTTACTTGGTAAAAGTAATAAGTGTCATCGATCTGTTAGCCCTCGTTCATAGTGACGTAAGTAGGCCCAGTCTAGCTAGGATACATGTGGAATGATGTTTCGTGACCTTTACGAATGTGGCATCTCATTATGGTTATGTGTTTCTTATGAAACACGAATCATAAACTTTAGAAGTTTGACACAAAGTAGACAAACAGATCATCTAAAGTATAAAAACATCACGGTTTGACAGGGATGAAAATGCTTAAACAATAAGTTTCTCATATACTTGAAAGAGTATAGTATTCTTTCAATGAGGACTCCTCCCGGAACACGTCAATTTGACGGTGTGTCTGAACGGAGAAACCAAATTTTGTTGGACATGATAAGGTTAATCATGAGTCGCTCTGAGCTACCATTTTCATTCAAAATGGATAAGCATTAACAGTGCAATACTTATTTTGAATAAGGTTCCATGAAAATCTGTTTAACAGACTTCATATTAGATATGAACAGGAAAAAAACCGGGTTTTCTCATCCTATTGATTGGGGAATGCTAAGCATATGTTTGGATGATACCAAAGAAGAACCCAAATTGGATAAGTGCCAATTGTAGGTTATCCTAGGAAACCAAAGTATAGTACTTATACAACTCACTTGAGAACAATGTAATTGTTGCTCACCATGCGGTTTTTCCTAGAGGAATACCGACATGCAGTGGCAAGTGGGAGGATAGTAAAACTCGATGAAAATCAGAGTTATACTGTTCAAGGCACCAAGTCCTTAATGGAACACAAACAGTTCATCAAGGATGAAACTGTACCATAATCTTCGAATACACAAGAACCGCGTAGGTCGAGAGAGTCAGAAAATAACCTAGGGTATGGGTTTCTGATCTCACCTCATAAAGATGTCAATCTTATGAGGAATACGAACTGACTACGTGTGAGGAAGTGATACAAGGTATCGACTCCCAATTATGGCAAAGTGCCATGAGTCCGAAATGGATTCCATGTATAACAACTATGTTTGGACACTAGTTGTTGTACACAAGGCATTGTGCCTATTGGTACTATATAAGTCTTCAAGGAAGACATACATGGAAGGTAACATACCAACGTACTAAGCTAGGCTTGTAGCGGAAAGGTATCATTATCAACATTGTGTTGATTACAACAAAATCTTTTACATGTTGCCACGTTAAATCCATTTGGATAATGCTTGCTGATGCTGCATGTTTCATCATGAATATGGCAGCTGAACGTCAAAATCGCTTTCCTTAAACGGAAACCTCTTGGGAGGATGTTTATAACATCCTGACGGTTTTGTCATACCAAAACTAGCAAACAAGGTTTGCAGGTTATTCGATCCATGTATGGATTGAAGTAAGCATTGGGTTCTTGGAACTATCGTTTTGATGTAATCATAATGGTGGTATGATTTGATTCAAAATGAATATGATTCTTGTGTATATAAGGAGGTTAATGGGAGCACTGACAATGATGTCCTAAATAGATGATATTCATTTCTTGGAAATGATATTCCCATATTACAATCGGTGAAAGCTTGGATTTCATGAAAATTCTCTGTAGAATTCTTGGGAAAAACAACCTTTATTCTAGGAATAAAAATCTACTGGGATAGATTTAAAGTTGTTAACTCTCTCTGAGAACTCGTAAATTGAAAAATGTACGTGATCTGGTGTCGCATACGCTTTGAGCATATGGAGTCACAAACAGGTCAATCCAAGTGATAGTCACTGGATTGATATTAAGAACATCCGTTAGTATCTTAGAGAACTAAGGATGATGTCTTAAACTATGGAGAAGGAGAACTTGAAATGATTGGGATCACTACTGCAAGTTTCCTAACTGATAACAATAACGGTACTATACAGTTTGAATAACGGAACAGTGAGCTGGAAATCTTCCAAGCAAGATATTGTTACCAAATAAGCAACAAATGCGGGTTATTGATGCAGCTGAGGCAGCAATAGAAGCCATCTGGGTCAATATCAAATCTAATTAGATTAGATATATTCTGTAAGCAGCTGAGCTAGGCTACAGCGTAGACTAAAGAATTAATGGTCTCATCAACGATCCATAATATACTTTGACTATTCATCTAATTCGTTCGGATCATACATCGTGGCGATGTGATGATCGAATAAAGCGCATCAGACGATAATCATATAAATCCACTGACGAAAGCCTTTCCTCAGCAGTTTCAGCGAACCGTACATAGTTCGGGTGTATGACACTCGAGTGACTGGCTATAGGCCAAGTGGGAGATGGTTGGACAATTATGACCCATAGCGTCACTATTTGTACATATCATGGTGTTGTTGTACAAATTAACTATGTGACAAATGAGATTGCTCTCTTATCATTTGTGATTAGATCACCTACATGTATAAATGATAGGAGGTCCCTATGATTAGTTCCTGGATTGAGAAGATATGAGACAGTATCAGTCCACAAAGGATTAATCATTAAATATCCCTAGTCGTAGTATTATCGAGACTGGACATCGATAATGCGTATTATGGAAGAGTAATAGCATAGTTCTCATATATTTGGGTATTGGATACTCATGCAAGTGTAATAGGAGGTTGTGTTTACCGATGGTACGGAAACAGCTTCTCTCTGGATAGACCCATTGGAATTCCATTGGTAGTCTGACTATGTGTCTATGGAAGTCCGAAATCATGGTTGGTGTATTTGGTCTTAACCTGAGACTTGCACCGCTAATACATGCGACAATCAATATGGTTTTGTCTTGGTCATCCAGGGCTTTAACAGGTTCTGTGTACGCCTCTACTGGGTATATTGAGAATCGTAGTGTATTGGGTGTGATGTCAAGATGGAAGTATCACTCCAGTCATAGTGGAGATGATGTCACGTAGGATACGGTACTAGCGCTCTTAAGTACTGCAGTCATCGGGATATTATGACTAGGTCATGTATATCCGATTATAGAGACTAGTTACCAGACCTGACATGTGCTTCGTACGGGGCAGATACAATTCCAGCCCCAAGCCTAGCAAGTGACATTCGATACTGGATCGCAATACGCAATACTACGTATACTACGCCTGACATAGATTATATATTCCAGTAAGAATATTTCTGGAAAATTGGGTAGGCACGGTGCTTTGCTAGAAGTCAACCATGTCTTGTAAATCGATAAGCATGTGGTACGAGGTACGCACGTATTCGGATAATCCGATGACCGTATTTACTGCCAACATATCCAGGGATATCTTGGGTCGCTTCCCAAGATTCACCGATGACAGTTGACTCGAATTAGAATTAATCTGGGATTAATTAAGAGAGAGAATTAATCTGAGATTAATTAAGATGAAGAAAATTAATCTGTGATTAATTGAGGTATTATTTAATCTGGGATTAAATGTGTTCGGAAAGAGAGAACGGGATTCATTTGGAATTAATCGGTAGAATAAATTTAATAGTTAAATTTGATTTTTCTATTTAATTTATTCGTATGGGCTAAAATTAATATATCAGATATATTAATATGAATCAGATTTCATTACGAATTAAAGTTGGACTTTAATACGAGCGAATGAATAATTTAGAATTAATTCGTAAACGGCATTCGTAATATATTACGAGGCGTCGTCATTTAATTAAATTAGATTTCATTATTTAGCGATGGAAATTCGTTAATCGGATTAAACGAATCTGAGCCGCGGCAAACATTCGTAGAATCCATTTGGATTTTGAATTCAAATGTGGGACCCACTTCACATGTGGTAGTTGGGAGGGTTGTTGGCATTTATGCCAAGCCACCAACCATCCAACCACCTTGTAATGATTTTGGTAAAACCATTTACCCAACTACCTAATTTAGGTGAAAAGGGTAAAAGGGATTTTACCAAAAGCCTTCTCTCTCTCTTCACTTGTGTAACACAACACTTGGAACAAAATGGAAACCCTATGACACCATTTGGGCGTGAGTTTCATCCTCAATGGGCGTGAGCTTCTTGTCTTCCTCTCTTTGATTTTGTTGCAAAATCAACAAAGCTAGCACTTCATGGAATCAACTAAGGTGATAGGGAACTAACTCAAGGGTTGGAATCATCACTCAAAGCTTGGATCTTGGAGATCTTCATTCACAACTCAAATCTTGGAATCAACAAGGAGGATCTTGGAAACCAACTCAAAGCTTGGAATCAACAAAGGAAGGATCTTGGAGATCTTCTTCTCAAAATTTTAAAAGCTCAAATCCATTCAATGTAAGTAATTCCGCAACTTATAATGAATTTATGAACATGTTTTCATGCTTATTAGATCATTGGCATGTTCTAGGAACACAAACAGGAATTTGGAAAAACACGCAGTCTCATTGCTTCTTAGCTGTTCGGTTGTAGTTGAAAGTGATGTATGTTAGGTTTGGTGCTCGGAGTGCCAATCTGGATCGTATTTATGTCTGATTCATAAATACGAGTGATTCAATTTTCCATAATATTACTAATTTAACGGTAGCACCCTTGTCTTTTATATGCTTATTCGATCTAATTGCGATTAGATATCTGATTACGTTTAGATCGAAATTGAATATGGTTCAGTGATACGTGTATATTAGACAAAGACCCTAGGATTTATAGTATAGTGTGCAGTTACAACGTAGTTTGTAATTGACATTGGGAAACGCACTATTAGTTGTATAGCCTTAAATAATGTTCCTGGCCAAGATTTGCTAACACGGGTTGGTTAGTAAAATCCACTGAGATGAGTACATGTCGTATATCGTGACTTGGTCCGATGGTTTATCTCAATGAACCATGAGTCTCAGGAGACTCGTATAGACATGTAGGTGTTTATTTGATAAGACAGTGAATGACTCACTGAAGGTTTCCTAGTAGATTGTACACCAACGTCAATAGGAACCTTCTCGAGTTGAGCGGGCATAGTGGTCCTTCGACTTGAGATACCACAGTGGGATATATGAGTTATCATCTACACTTTGATCGTAGTCACGTCAACGATCTAGTGATGCTCATGATATCCTGTGCGTATCAAGATAAAATATGTCAGTCTTGTGTACAGGGCATAGGCATCGAGCACGTGTTTGCGATTTAGTAAATCCATGGCTGTGGTATAACATC
This sequence comes from Zanthoxylum bungeanum, assembly GCA_019454045.1. Taxonomy (NCBI): domain Eukaryota; kingdom Viridiplantae; phylum Streptophyta; class Magnoliopsida; order Sapindales; family Rutaceae; genus Zanthoxylum; species Zanthoxylum bungeanum. Next base: position 293,538 of record SKCR01007178.1, read on the forward strand.
AGAAACTAGTTCCAATTATTATTTAGAGATCGTAAATTGAAAGTCGACTGTATTATACTGAATGGATTTGAGGTTGTTATCTATATCCCAGGTATAATACAAATAGCCTATGACGGAGGGATTATACGTATGCAATGACCCCGGCTTGCATAGTTTAGCGAGATTATCTATGGTCTTCATAATCCATGAGTGGGTGGATTATGGACACAAAATTGGATTTCGTGATAGATAAACTTAAACTTAGAGAGACCCACAATATGAAGTGTACTCGTTGAGCACTTTGACAACTCGATATGAATAATACGGATTATTCATAATACTTCATCGGATTAAATGAGTTAATTCGGATCGTTTATTCGGTTAAACGATAACATATATAATTAGGGGATTTTATCCGATAATAATTATTGTGTATTTGTATTTGATACATAATACGATTATATACACATTAATTATTCATCAAATGAGATTTTGACAAATGCCATAAATATATGTATTTTTTATTTATTGTAAATAAAAAATACATATATAATAATAATTACATTAATTGATTTTTGAATATTTAATTGTTAAATATTTCAATAATTAATTTGTCAAACTTTTCCATAAATGTTATGGATTTGTCCAATTTTATTTGGAACACATGGCATGAATTGATTATATTTTATATGTGTGCCATTTTGATTGGTAAATATAAAGTGTAATATATTTTTAATTTGATTAAAACCTAAAATCCCCAAAATAGCCTCCACTCTTCGGCCACTCTTTTTAAAATGAAAAATTGTTTTCTCTCTCTTGTTGTCTTCTACCTTGGCCGAGAGTCTCAAACAAGAAAGATGAAAAATGGGTTTCATTGATCCTTGATGATTCAAGCACAATGATTAAAGGAAAATCAAGAAAAAGCTTAAGGAAATTTGGAGATTTAAAGTAAGTCTTCAAAACCCAAAGCTTGGAAATCATGTTTCTTATTTCATGACATTCTATAAGGGTTCTAGGGTTCTTTTAAATCTGAAAATTTGGGGCTTTTGTCTTTGATGGATGATATTGGAAGTGTTATGCATGTGTGAAGTGAAATTGGTAGATATTATTGTAATATTAGGCCAATTTGATCAATTGTTGATGGTTTCTATTCTAGAGTTTTTGAGCCACTCTAAAATAACCTAGAATTTTTCTAGAGTTCTTCATGTATGGTGGGACTTCTTTCGTGTAAGATTAATTTGATTAATCTTGTGATAAAATTGCATTTAAGCATGCAAAATTGGACTATTTTACATCCAGATCAGACCTGGACATTGTTCTATTTTTTTGATGAAAATGTTGTCTTTTGAATGTTTTGGATATGTTTTGGGAGTTGGAACAATTATCGGAAAGTGTTTCCGAGTTGAAATAAGCGAAAACGGCCAAAAATGGCGTTACCGGTGGATTTTGAGCGAACCAGTGACGACTACCCAAACAGAGAATCCATCACTGTTCGGGCAGCCCATGAACTGTCTTGACACTATTAGGGCTGACCTGGGCAGTCCCCACAAGTTTCGGGTGGTCGGTGCGGTCAAAAATACATTTTAGGCCATTTTACGGAAAAACGGTTTTCGTACAAGTTTTGCGATGTTTCAACATTATTTATGCTGATATTTGATATTGAATAAATAGGTTTAGGTGAAAAATGAAAAAGTTATTCATATTAGATATTGAATAATTTATTCAGTAATTCGAAAAACGATTTCGCCCGAACAGCGCTTCTGCTACGCCAATCGCCCAAAACCCCAACACCGCAAACTTCCAGGAAGTTGTTGATATGGGCATTAGGATCTTCAGTTGCATTCCCCCTAAGTTAAACTGGTTGTTGTATCATCTGAATGCATATTTTGATGTCACACGCATTTGCTGGTAAGGGAGGAAATACAATAGAGGAAATGAAGCCATCAACCACCGGAATGGTTCTGTCTCGAATGGGAATCATTGGTGTAACTTGAAAAGGTTCAGGTTCCATGTTGATAAGTGCTTCATGGCCTTCTCGTCATTCCCTTCTCAAATTTTTGATAGTTCTTTCAATCTCTGGGTCAAGTGGTCGGATTTCACAGCTTCTGGTTCGTCTCATATAGTGTCTGAGAACCTGAAACACAAGAAAACATAAATAATAAGCAAAAAAGGAATTAGACACAAGTAAAGGTATCTAACCTCAAAGTTAATAGTGAAAGATAAATAAGTCTCTGGCAACGGCGTAAAAAACTTGACCAGTGCGTAATCACACGTGTATAACGCAAGCGCACATATCATTCAAGTAGTATAAAAAGTATCGATCCTACGAGGACTTAATACCTAACCTATTAATTTATGAAGTAAAATTTTTAAGAGTATCTAATGGATTGATTGTTTGATTGGATCGGGACTTTATACTAAAAACAAGTATAAACAACGCGAAAGTATATTAAGGACAATTCAATATTAAGACACTATCCAGGGTTGTTAATCCTTCCAATATCTTTTCAAGATGAAGTAGTTATCTCACGTTTGTGTAATATATTGGTTTATTTACCCGGAACACGAAAATATGCAAAAGCCTCTTCCGATGATCCGATGCAAATACCCAGTGTAACCCAATTAATCATATTTCTATGTCAACCAAGTTACCTGAATTCATTAAGATTAAGTTTCAATTATGGCTACCCCTACCCGACAGGTATATTCATATCATGTAAGGAAATCTATTAAAGGGTTATCTATCCTCAAGGAGGATCGTGGACTATTGAGTCTAGGGTCTTAAACCTAAAATCTATTTTCCAAGTTCATTTTAAGTTTAACAGATCAATCTTATAAATGGCCAGTTAAAAAGAAGCATTAAGAATAAGGCTCAATAAATAAACCTTTATATTACCCAAACCGTAAAATAACCCCTTATTAACCGGTGATATTGGAGTTCATCAAAACCGCAGATAACTAGTTTAGTTACCACACATATCTAAGGCTAGTAAAAACTTAAATAAAATAAATTACATAAAGTAAATGCTAGAAAGTAAATGCTGAAAACTAAACGACGGAATGTAAATGCAGGAAATTAAAAAGGTAAAAGTACAATAAAAGAAAACGTTGGGGTTAGAGGATCCACTTTTATTACTTTTATTTAGAAATATTCCTTATTATAATATATTAACTTTGCATGATATTACCAACCGACCATACAGACAGTATCTTGATTAAGTCAAATTAATAATTAATTACCAACTGACCATACATGCAGTATCCAGTTTAGTCAGGTTAAAACCAATTTCATTAAGTCCAGTCGACCATACATGTGGTATCCTCATTAAGTCGGGTTTTAAATAGTTTATATATTATAATTAAGGAAGATTAATCTAAATATTAGTAAAAAAAAACTTTAATTTTCACTCCAGCATGGGGCGTTACCTCCTCATTGCTGAAGTAAATACTGATAAATAAGGAAAAGAAAGTACTATTGCGTAAGAGTAAAACTGAAAAGTAAAGAAAGGAAAGTGTTATTGGGTAAAAGTAAAAAAAATAAATACAGTACTGTAAATAAACAAACAAGTTATAATCTTCTTAGTATTCTTAAGGAATTCATTAGAATAAAGTATGAATTGAATTCTGAAATTCAGCCTCAATTTATAGGCAAATTTTGCCCCACTCGCGACGTTGTTGATGCTTGACACGTGGCTTGAGCTTCACGAGATAGTGACACGTGGCGTCGGCTGAATAATTAACTGAATTATTGGCTCAGCTTCGTGACACGTAAAGGTGTGCACGTCGCGATGCTGACGGAAGCAATGACATGTTCTATCAGCAATATGTGATGGTGACACGTGTCCCGGTGCTTGTTAGCAGATTTGTTACGATGTTGACACGTGGCAGGCGCAAGTTAGCAGACGGTACATTTTAGCAAACCTCTCTGATTGTGACACGTGTCTGGCGCATGTTAGCGATGCATTTTAACAGGCAGCGCATCTTAGCACGACGCATTTTAGGAAACAACGCATTTAAGCAGGAAATTTACATTTTTGCTATTTTTGTCCGTTTTCCACTATTTTGGCCCCGAATCACTTCTATAGAGTTATGTTATTTTATTTATCTATAAAATAACACAAAAAACATCAAAATATTCACAAAAATCATGAAACTATACAAAATATTAAGTTAAAATAGTGAGAAATAATGATATATTTACCACTCATCAGATGGAAATCTAATTGTACCCTGAAAATCCATCCAGAAAATAATAGAACTCATGTCCCGCTAGTCTGTCTAACATCAGGTCAATGAATGGCAGCGGAAAATGATCTTTCCTTGTAGCTTTGTTCAACTTCTAGTAGTCCAAGTATACTCTATATCCAGTTACCTTTCTTGTTGGAATCAGCTCGTTCTTTTCATTTGTGACCACATTAATTCATCATTTCTTTGGTATACACTGCATAGTACTCACCCAATTGTTGTTAGAGATGGGGTATATGATACCAGCATCCAACCATTTGATGATTTCTTTCTTTACAACCTCCTTCATGATTGGATTCAGTCTCCGTTGATGCTCCACTGTAGGTTTGTACTCATCGTTCATCAGAATTTTATGCATGCAAAATAATGGACTAATGCCTCGAATGTCTGCTATAGTCTAGCCAATGGCTTTCTTGTGTTCTCATAACACTCTCAACAACTTTTCTTCATATTCTAATGTTAGCGAAGAAGAGATAATCAAAGGTAATTCAAAAGAATTTCCTAAGTATGCATACCTGAGATGTCTCAGAAGTAGCTTTAGGTCCAGCTACGGTGGTTCTTCAATCGAAGGTTTAATTCGCTCATTTTTTGGTAGTTCTAGACTTTCTACCTGTGGTGTTGATTTGAAGCGAAATGGTTTGTCCAGATAGTTGATACATTCCAGAATTTCAGCATCTAGCTTGCTGTCAGTCATGTTGGTGATGCAAACTACTAGTTTATCTGTGGGAATTGCATCAGTATCCTGGATGATATTATCTACAACATCAATTTTGAAACATTCCTCCTCTTTTTCATCACTTGGGAATTTCATAGCTTTGAAAACATTGAAGGTAACTTCTTCGTCCTGCACTTTCGTGGTTAGTTCTCCTTTTTGTACATCAATAATAGTTCGACCTGTAACCAAGAATGGTCTCCCCAGGATGATAGGTACATCTTTGTCTTTTCATGTCAAAGATAATGAAATCTACTGGGAGAATGAGTTTGTCGACTTTGACCAGCATATCTTCAACTACTCCTCTTGGAAATGCGAGCGTTCTATCAGCAAGTTGCAGAGAGAATGAGGTGGGCATTATTTCTCCATTTTGCAGTTTCCTGTAAATAGAAAAAAGGCATTAAATTAACATTTGCACCTAAATCACACAAAGCTTTACCGATGTAATGTTCTCCAATGGTTCATGGGATGGTGAAACTGCCAAGATCTTTCAACTTCGGGGGAAGTTTCCTCTGAATGATAGCGTTGCATTCTTCTGTCAATGCTATTGTCTCGTAATCTCCCAATCTCCGCTTTCGTGACAAAATGTCTTTCATGAATTTGACATAGCTGGGCATTTCTTCCAATGCTTCTGCGAATGAAATGTTGATATGCAGTTTTTTGAGTACCTCAAGGAATCGAGCCAACTGCTTGTCCAGTTTGTTTTTCTGGAGACGCTGTGGAAAAGATAGAGGTGTAGTGATTCTTTCTTGATCTTTTTCCTTTGCTTCTTTTTCCTATATCGATGAAACTGCTTCTTTTGGAACTTCCTCAGTGGATGCCTTGATTCAAACATCTTTGTTGATTTCAGTAGCGCTTTTCAAAGTAATGGCTTGACATTGCTCCTTCCCTTGGTTCCTTGGATTTGGTTCTATGTTTCTAGGAAGATTTCCTGGCGGTTTGTTACTCTGACCATTGGCCAGTTGTCTAATTTGATTTTCCAATGCTTTGATAGATGCATATTGGCTTTGAAACATAACATCAAATTTTTAACTGAGCTAGCACTTCCGCAATTCCTGGTTCTTTTTCATGCTCTTGTACTTTTTTCTATTGTTGGAATCCAGGTGGTGGATAGTTATTTTGCCCTGAATTGTTGCTTCATACGAAATTGGGATGATTCATCCTCCCTAGGTTGTAGGTGTTAGAATATGAATTATTCCCCTGTCTATTGAAATTGTTGACATAATTCACCATCTCTTCTTGTGTGTTTGGCTCTGGTACTGCTCCATATGGTGAACTTGTGGTCCAATATTGCCTTGCATGCTAAGAGTTTCCATGAATTTCCATATTTGATCATTATGAGATTTTGTCTATTAATAATTATTATGTATTTGTATTTGATAAATAATACGATTAGATACACATTAATTATTTGTCAAATGAGATTTTGACACATGTCATAAATATATATATTTGTTATTAATGTAAATAAAATACATATATGTGTGTAAATTAATTGTTTAATTATTTAATAGTTAAATAATTAAATAATTTAAATTAAAGCCTTATCCATTTTTCATTATTTGAATGATACATGGTGAGATTTAATTGTAACACATGTCATCAATTGATTATACTTTATATGTGTGCCATTTTGATTGGTTAATGTAAAGTATTAGTTGAATTTAATTTAATTAAATTACTAAAAGGACAAAAATGCCAGAAATTTTCGTTCATAACTCTATTTAAATATAAAAAAAATATTTCTCTCTCTTGTTCTCTTTTCCATTACCAAGAGCTACCTTTGAAATGGGTTTCAAGTGTTGCTTGATGATTCAAGCCAAAAATGAATAAAACACAATAAAAATGCTTAGAAAAAAGAGAATTAAAGGTAATTCTTTATGCTATTGAGCTTAGAAATTTTGTTTCTTATTCTTGTGTTCCTAAAATAGTTTTAGGTTTTTTCTTTAGTTGCTAAAATTGGGGATTTTGGTGTTGGATGATAGAATTGGTAGTGTTGGCAAGTGTGAAGTGTATTTTGGAATTAATTAGTGTAATTAGTTTCCAATTTAATCAAATTTTTATGATTTGCCATTCTAGAGTTGTTGAGCCACTCTTAGATAGCCTAGAATTTTTCTAGAGTTGTTCATTTGTGATGGGACTCATTTGGTGTTGAGTTTAATTGATTTAGTCTTGAAATTGTTGGATTTAAGCATAAAAATTAGGCAATTTCGTTTTCTCTGTAAGACTTGGAAATGAATCTGATTTTGTAATGAAATTTTTGTCTTATGAATGTTTTGGATGTGTTTTGGGAGTTAGCACAATTGCCGGAAATTTTTTCCGACTTGAAATAAGCGAAAACTGCCAAAAACGGCGTTATCGTGTGGATTTTGAGCCAACCGAATGACAACTGCCCAAATAGTTAATCTGTCACTGTTCAGGAAACCCATGAACTGCCCCGACACTATTGGAGCTGACCTGACCAGTTTCCATAAGTTTCGGATAGTTGGTTCGGTAAAAAATGCATTTCAGGCCATTTTACGGAAAATCAATTTTCGTAAAAGTTTCATGAGTTTTCAACTTTATTTATGTTTTTTTTTTTTTTTGGATAAGGTAAGTATTATAACCAAAAGAAAACTATACAAAAAGCAAAGGGGCATACCCCAGGCAACTAGAGAGGACAAGCCCTCCTAGAAGAAAGCCGAAATGCTACAAGAAAATATCAACAGAAGATGTCATCGGGCAAGTGCCACGAAAGGTGAAGCCATTTATTGTCATAAGATGGTTTCACCTTGCGTAAAAAGCTAGCACGAGTCCGAACATCAAAAACAATATCAAATAGAAGAGCAGAAACAGGCCGAAGAGGCAAATCATGAGTGCGAGCATTCCTCTCCCTCCAAATATGGTAGACTGGCGCTGCAAAGGACAGACGAACCAATAGGTGACATAAAGAAGCATCGGTGAACTGATATAACCACTCAACAGTCTGACGCCAATCCCAGCGTCTCCAGTCTAACCCACACATAGCCAGAACAGACGATCATACCCTCGAAGAGAAAAGACACTGGAAAAAAAGATGATCAATGTCCTCACTTGAACAACCACAGAGAATACAACGCGAGCAAGTAGAGATGCCAAACCTCATCAAACTATCTTGAGTACAAAGGCCTCTCTGAATAGACATCCAAAGAAGAAATGAATGGCGGGGAATAGCCTTCCGGAACCAAACAACTCGAGACCAATGCATCAAGGTTCCCCTAGTCCGCATGGCATTCCAGGCACTATCCACATAAAATCTCCCACTCTTATCATCCTCCCAAACTAGCACATCCTCCCTCAAATATTATTTATGTTAATATTTGATATTGAATAAATAGGTTTAGGTGAAATATGAATAAGTTATTCATATTAGATATTGAATAATTTATTTTGTATTTTGAAAAAGTTTTAAAATATGATTTCGCGCGAACCGCGCTTCCGCTACGCGCCTGGGCCCCATCGCCCAAAACCCCAACAAAAATGGTATCAGAGCAGGTATGATGCTTCATCCATTACATTATTAATGGTTTATATTTGATATTTAATCTAATTTTAATATTCGCATATGCTTGGAATCTAGATATGTTTCTTAACTTTTTATTTCTATGCTAACGAAAATGTAACTGAAATTTAATAGTTAAATTGTGTTATGTTTTCTAAGGTAGAATTGAAATGTTTAGAAAATGATTTAGATTAAAATTCTGCATTAGATGTAGAGTGTAGCTTCCATAGGAAAATCTCCACTTAGAAATAAAGCGGTAAAGTAACGTGTATTGGATACATGTTTCTTGGTCCGTCTTGTCAGTATGATTTATGGATATTTTTCTATAAGTGCATCCGAGATCGTGCCAAAGCTGTGAAGGTGTAGTTATAGGATTATTATCCATACCCGTTGTATATTGATACTGGATAAATTCAAGTGAAAGTGGAAATCCTGAACGTGCCAAAGCTGTCGGGACTACACCGGTAGCCTGAGTTTGTGATTGACAAGTGTAGCCTTGATACGCCTCTCTGTGAATGTGCCAAAGCTGTCATAGTCAGAAACGGTCAGGACCAAAACCAGGAGTCACTGGTGAGTGATTGACAATGGGTTGTCTACCTAATGAATATACGTAGGCGAGATCGTGCCAAAGTTGTGAGTCGAAATATATTCATGGGATCCTAATCTCACTATGGAATTCGATCTAAATATTGAATTCCCGCTGTCCGTTGGGGATTGCGGTATTACGTAAAGTAGTGGGAGACACTGCTGAGTTAAAAATCCATAACTTAAGTAGTGAGTAATTTTATGGAAAATTCTGTTTTGTTTTCCTTTTATTCTATATTGTTTATAGAATTATACTTTGAATCCACTGCATGCCTATTACCTGAATAGCTTTTCTGACTTTATTTATGGTTGCGTAATTCTAGAATAGATTCTAGAAAGATAGTAGACTTGGATATAGTTAGATTAGTTAAAACCATCGGGAACTGTTGTTCCGATTTCCTCAAAATCAAGATGGTTTGTGACTTACTTACTGAGTCACGATTAGGTAATCTAAATAGATGTCTATTAAGGATACAATAATCTAGTTAGAATTGTTTCTTATGCAGTAAAAATTAACATGAATCAGTTCATGTCTCGAGATTCTTGACTGGTATTAAGAAAATCCATTAGGTATTTGTTTATCTTATAATGACATTTTTTAGCTTTAGTGACTTTTAGAAGTCACGTGTCTAACACAGTTTGCTAATCAATCATTTGTAATTGTTGTGAATAATTGAACGCAAATTATAAAGCTAAATAAAGGAGATGTGTGTAATTGTGTATTGAAAATATTGATTCTCACAATACGACAACTGTATGTATTGGATACCGGATCTCCCGTCTAGTTGTTTGAAATAATGTTTAATAAATGTTTTGATATTTGATATCAGAACTTGTAACTATTGGATAGTTACTTGTTTTTATAAACAGTTGTTATATATTTTAATATAACTAGTAGTGTCATTAATGAAAATATAAACATTAGAAAAATATTCGGTAAAATAAATAACTCAGAACCGTGCTTTATGAGGTTTTATCATAAAAGCATCAGATGCTTATTCCTTATGGTAAAGGATGGTCTGATACGAGTTCACACCACATATCCTTTTCCGTTTAATGAATATTGTATTCAGGATTTGATTAAATCTTATTTAACCGATGATTGTCATTGGACCACCGAATTATTAAACTAATACATTGGATGTGTGTAGTTTAATGAATTAGTAATTGCCTAGATAATTTTCTCCGTAACTCAGTTAATGAGTTGTCATTACTTAGTTACGTGTTTCTAATAGAGAACATGTTGAACGTCTTGAATTGTTCGAGAACTTTCAATATGTTTCTGATGAAACGCGGATAGAATATTTTGAATGGTTCAAGGATATTCTATTTGAAGTGTTAAAAACTATAAAATTCATTGTGTGTCTTTGAATTGTTCAAAGATGTTTGATATGATCAAACACATGAATTTAAGGCAATTAGTTCTAAAGTTATTTAAAGAATATGATTGTTACTCAATATTAACCTTCCACGATTCCATTTTGATGGAATTGGTCAGTAGGAGTTATCAAATCTTATATGATTAGATTCGTTGATATTGAGTGTTACCGAATTAGTTTTCAATACTCTTGAGGCTATGCTCCAGCTATACTAATTTATCTCTTTAATTTTGGTTCCATTTGTTCCTATAGTTACATATATGATATGTATAGTGGAAAATTCGAATCTTGAAAAGTTTGAGATTTGAAACTTTCTTTTGTATAATGGTTGTATAATTTAGAGTATTTGTGCCTCCGAGGTACTAGTTAAAAGGTTTATCATTTATTCTATTTAATAGAATATCTTTTCTACGATCACGAGTAATACAATTGTTTTGTTACTTGGTGGTTGACATTGGATGTTGACGATTGCAGAAAAGATTTGACTTATTGAAGTCAAATTTGAGAATGATAAACTATAAGTATAACCAAATAATTAATAAGATGAAAAGACCTTTAGAAAACTTTCGTATAAGTTCAATAGGATATTAGAATCATTTACAAAATATTCAATACTTAATGATTTCGTTGTTTTCTTATTGAAGAAAATTATCCTATAACTTATAGTGGGAGCGATATTTGATATCGATTCTAGAACTTGGCCTTGAACCATAGATCTAAGATTGTTTATATCTTTCTACGATCAAGTTTTGAACTTGATTAGGCTTTCGTTAGGAATCGTTCATAAAATGTGAAAATTATTTTTGCAGCAAAAGCGAAGTGAGCTGGATAAAGGTTTGACCTTTATAGTATGACATTGAGAAAGGTTATCCTCAGTTGTCTATTGTAGATTATCAGAATACGTTTCTCTAGTTGCACTAATTGAACAGTTAAAGATTTATTGGTTAATGTTGATATTAAACTATGTATTTTAGCTAAAGAATGCAAAGTGACGTTCTTGAGTGTTTTCTTCGAATGAGATATCCGTCGTGATTTTTTTGTTTGAAGAATTCATTCTAGAATGGCCCTAGAGTTTGTATTCTGCTAAGATCACAGTTTCATATACTAGCTTATAGAGCCTATTGTAGACTCAGATAAGTGTTCCGAAAATCCATGTTCTCTGATTTTGATATCAATCAGATTGTCTGGTTTTATCAAATGATAGAAAATACATATTTGTCAGTAGGGTCAGTGGGAGCGTACAAATTTCTTTCTAGTATTATATATTCTAAGTCTTCTTTTCTCCGTGGAATGAGTGGGAGTAGTCTCTGTTATATTTTATATAAAGTTTTATATAAGATATAAAACTAATAGACTTATGAGATACTCTCATTAGTTGCGTATTAGATACGTTCTAATAAATGACACATTAAGACTATTTGTATGACAGTTAGTATAACTGTTTGATAGTTAACGTGTCTTTCATATATATAGCATTCGTCTTTCGTAAATGATGATACCTTTGTCGAAAGAGAGATTGATTAGAATGTCTGGTCAATCTCATGCATCATAGGATGATGGCGTAGTGAATATTATATTATGTGTGATTAAAAACATCAATTTAATCGTAATTGTTACGAGTTATTTTGATATGCTATAACCATTTGATGAGACTTGAAACATGTTTTTTGTGATCTTTGAGATATTAAGAATGAGTTTCTAACTAATAGAGAATTTAGTCTGCAACCATAAGGTCAGATCATATTTGATTATAGTTATGACGTTAGATGGTCTATGTCATATAAAGTTAGAAAAGATGCAGCAGGAGTATCACTATTGATTCTACTGAACTAGTGGAATCAGTTGCAACTTTTGATGTGTTGACTTAAGAAGTTGCAAAGTGATCTCAATGATTAGAAATGTTGATATTAGTTTTGTGTTTGCACTTGTCTTATAGTATTTTGGATTTGATTCATATAAACTTATACAACTCAGCAGCTATAGCACAAAACTGATATAGCGTCTGAATCATATTGATGTAGAATTTGGATTCTGCAGATTATGAATAACGCTGGTTAAGGAAAATGGTCGGGTTTGTTAGACAGACTCAATTTATAAAGCGGGCTTACTTATTGTTTCCTACCTTTTGAGTGCAATGTGAGCTCTTAAGGGCCATAGTATGTGATACACATTGAGATTGGCACTGGAGCAAGTGGGAGAAATTATTAGGATTGGTGCTCAGAGTTCCAATCCGGATCATATTTATGTCTGATTCATAAATACGAGCAATTCTATTTTCCATAATATTTCTAATTTAATGGTAGCACCCTTTTCTTTTATACGCTTATTCGATCTAATTACGATTAGATCGAAACTGAATCCGGTTCAGTGATATGTGTATATTAGACAAAGACCCTAGGATTTACAATATAGTGTGCAGTTACAACGTAGTTTGTAATTGACATTGGGAAACACATTATAAGATGTATATCCTTAAATAAATTTCCTGGTGAAGATTTACTAACACAGGTTGGTTAGTAAAATCCACTGAGACCGGTACATGTCATATATCGTGACTTGGTCTGATGGTTTATCCCAATGAACCATGAGTCTCGGGAGACTCGTATAGACATGTAAGTGTTTATTTGATAAGACACTGAAGGACTCACAGAAGATTTCCTAATAGATAGTACACCAACATCAATAGGAATCTTCTCGAGTTGAGCGAGCATAGTGGTCCTCTAACTTGAGATAACACAGTGGGATATGTGAATTATCCTCCACACTTTGATGACAGTCATGTCAATGATCTATTCATGATCATACCTCCACCTGTTCGTTGGGTGTGGACTGATGCTCAGGATATTTAATGCATATCAAGATAGGATCTGTCAGTCCTGGGTACAGGGCACATGCATCCTCACGTGTTTACGATCTAGTAAATCCATGGCCATGGTATAACGTCGGAAACCAGTTCCGAATGTTATTTAGAGATCGTAAATGTAATGTCCACTATATTATGCCAAAAGGGTTTGACATTTCTATCTATACCCCATGTATAATATGGATAGCCTGTGACGGAGGGATTAAACGTATGCTATGACCTCGACTTGTATAGTTTAGCGAGATTATCAGTGGTCGTCATCATTCATGAGTGGGTGGATTATGGATGCGAAATTGGATTTTATGACGGATAGACCTAAACTTAGAGAGTCCCACAATATGAAGTGTACTCGTTGAGCACTTGGGCAACTTGATATGAATAATACGGATTATTCATTCTACTTCACCGAATTAAGTGAGTTAATTCGGATCGTTTAATCCTTAAACGATAACACATGTATTATGGGATTTTATCCGCTAATAATTATCGTGTATTTGTATTTGATACATAATACGATTAGATACATATTAATTATTTGTCAAATGAGATTTTGACACATGCCGTAAATATATGTATTTGTTATTTAATGTAAATAAAATACATATATGTGTGTAAATTAATTGTTTAATTATTTAATAGTTAAATAATTAAATAATTAAAATTAAAGCCTTATCCATTTGTCATTATTTGAATGGTACATGGTGAGATTTAATTGGAACACATTACATGAATTGATTATACTTTATATGTGTTCCATTTTGATTGGTTAATGTAAAGTATTAGTTGAATTTAATTTGATTAAATTACTACAAGGATAAAAATGCCCCCAATTTTCGTTCATCACTCTATTTAATAAAAAAAAAATATTTCTCTCTCTTGTTCTATTCTCCATTGCCCAGAGCTACCTTTGAAATGGGTTTCAAGTGTTGCTTGATGATTCAAGCCTAAAGCGGAGAAAACACAAGAAAAAAGGCTTAGGAAAAGGAGAATTAAAGGTAATTCTTTATGCTCTTGAGCTTAGAAATTTTGTTTCTTATTCTTGTGTTCCTAAAATAGTTTTAGGATTTTTCTTTACTTGCTAAAATTGGGGCTTTTGGTGTTGGATGATAGAATTTGAAGTATTTGCATGTGTGAAGTGTATTTTGGAATTAATTAGTGTAATTAGTTTCTAATTTAATCAATTGTTGATGAGTTGCCATTCTGGAGTTGTTGATCCACTCTTAGATAGCCTAGAATTGTTCTAGAGTTGTTCATTCGTGGTGGGACTCATTTGGTGTTGAGATTAATTGATTTAGTCTTGAAATTATTAGATTTAATCATGAAAATTAGGCAATTTCGTTTTCTGTGTAAGACCTTGAAATGAATCTGATTTTGTAATGAAATTTTTTTCTTATGAATGTCTTGGATTTGTTTTGGGAGTTGACACAATTCCCGAAAATTGTTTCCGACTTGAAATAAACGAAAATGGCAAAAAATAACGTTATGGGGTGGATTTTGAGCCAACCAGGTGATGGCTACCCAAACAGTGAATCTATCACTGTTCGGGTAGTCCATGAACTGCCCTGACACTATTGGAGTTGACCTGGGTTGTTTCCATAAGTTTCAGGTAGTCGGTTCGGTCAAAAACTCGTTTTAGGCCATTTTGCGGAAAATCGATTTTCGTAAAAGTTTCGCGAGTTTTCAACTTTATTTATGTTAATATTTGATATAGAATAAATAGGTTTAAGTGAAATATGATTAAATTATTCATATTAAATATTGAATAATTTATTTTGTATTTTGTATTTTGAAAAAGTTTTAAAATACGATTCCGCGCGAACCTGCGCTTCCGCTGCGCCCCATCGCCCAAAAGCCCAACACTCTATGCCCAGGAAAATGACTCAACTGAGCTAGTGGTACTCGATGCCCAGGAAAATGACTCAACTGAGCTAGTGGTACTCGATGCCCAGCATATCCCCAAGAGTATTGAAACTAATTCGGTAACATTCAATATCAAACGAATCAAATCATATAAGATTCGACTACTCCCACTACTCAATTCCATCAAGATGGAATCGTGGAAGAATAATATTGAATATGAATCATATTCACTGAATAACCTTAGAACTAATTGCTTTAAATTCATATGTTTGATCGTATCAAAGATCTTTGAACAGTTCAGAGACATGTAATGAATTTTAAGGATAGAGTTCTCAAAAACTTCAGATTGAATATCTTTGAACCAGTGAAAAATGTTCAATCCGCATTTCATCAGAACAGATTGAAAGTTATTGATCATTTCAAGACATTCAATATGTGTTCTTTCAGAAACACGTAACTAAGTTATGACAATTCATCAACTAAGTTACGAAATAAAGAAAACTACCTTAAGCATTTATTATTTATTAAACTACATACATCAAATGTATCAGTTAAATAAATCTGGTGGTCCAATGACAATCATTGGTTAAACGAGATCTTAATCACCTTCCTGAATACAATATTCATTAAATGGATAAGGATATGTGGTGTGATCTAGTATCAAACCATCATTTACCATATAAAATAAGCATTCAATGCTTAAATGATAAAATCTCATAAAGTACCGTTCTAAATTATTTATTTTACCGAATAATTTTTCTTAATGATTATCTCTACGTCAATGACACTACTAGTTAATTTTAAAATATATAACAATTGTTTATAAAGAACAAGTAACTATCCAATAGTCGCGAGTTCCAATATCAAATATCAAAACAATTGTTAACTAATATTTTTAAATAACTAGACGGGAGATCTGGTATCCAATACCTATAGTTGTAGTATTTGTGAAAATCAATATTTTATATACACAACTATACGCATCTCCTTTCTTTAGCTTTACTATTTGTATTCAACTATTCATAATAATTACAAATAATTGATTAGCAAATTGTGTCAGACACATTGCCTCTAAAGGTCATTAAAGCTAAGAAACGACATTACTAGATAAACAAATACCTAATAGGACTTTCTTAATGCCAGTCAAGAATCTCGAGACATGAACTAATTCAAGTCAATTCTTACTGCATAAGAAGCTATTCTCTCTAAAGTATTATATCCTAAAAGAGATATCTATCTAGATTATCTATCATGACTTAGAAACTAAGTCATTAACCATCTTGATTTTTGAAGAAAATCGGAACAATAGTTCCCAATGGTTTAGACCAATCTAATAATATCCTAGTCTAGTAGTATCAAGAACCTATTCTAGAATAACTGCAACCAAGAGTCAAGTCAGATAACATATCAAAATATGTGTGCAGTGAATTAAAAGTTTAATTCTATCTAATATAGATTAAGGAAAACAACAAGCGGCTATTTCCATAATAATACTCACTGCCTAAGTTAAGGAATTTTTAAACTTAGCAGTGCCTCCCACTATTTTACGTAATACCGTAATCCCGAACGGAAAAATGAGAATTCAATAATTAAATCGAATTCCATAATGGGAAAAGGAACCCATGAATATATTTCGACTCACAGCAGAGGCACGGTCTCGCCTACGTATATTCACAGGTAGACAACTCATTTTCAATCACTCACTAGTGACTTCTGGGTTTCCGATCCTAGTCGTTTCTCATTGTCGCTGCTAAGGCAGGCCCACAAGGAGACGTACCAAGGTTAAACTCGTCAATGATAAACTCAAGTTACTTGCGTATCCCTTACAGTTAGGGCACGTTCAGGATTCCTCTTTCGCTTGAATTTATCTAGTATCTAATATACATCCAGCATAAATAAATCTCTATCGGCTACACCATCACAGCAGAGGCACGGTCTCCGATGTAGTCATGGAAAAATATTTATAAACCATATTGACAAGGCGAACCAAGAAACAAGTATTCCAAATACCAGTTACTTTAAAACCTTATTAAGCAGGGATATTCCATAAAAAGATTCTTTTAATTTATTTAATCAAATTAAATAAATATATGCATGCAACAAGTAAAGAAAAGAAAAAACATTAGATTTTAAAGGGCTAATCATATCGGGGTGTCCAAAATCAGACTCGCTCTGATACTATTTTGATGGGGTTTTAAGGGGGAATATCGGTAACGTAGCGGAATAGCGGAAAATCAAAATTTTCCTGTAACATCCCGCCTAGGCCAGGATGCTACCGGCAGAAGACAGGAGAACCCATCTCCATAAGCCTATAATTCTAACGAAATTTCGGCATGATGTATTCATAACATCATGCAACCTGGCCTGTAGCCAGCATCTACAAACAACAAGAACTCAAACATCTCGGCCTCAGGTTGGAAACACAACACTAAGGCCTCAGGCCAGAACTCAAGAAAAAAAAATATCAACTAATTTGCCTCCGGCCATAACTCAAATAAACTATACTATTACATGACTTATACAAATACAAAAACGATACAAAGGGCCGTGAGGACCTATAATCGACCCATGACACCATTGACTGCAAATGGGGCGATCCACCGTCTTCAATGTCTTCACCGAACTACAGCTACTATCCTGCAAAATTGCAACTGAAAATGTGTGAGTCACATTGACTCAGTAAGTAGTCATGCAGAAATTACAAAACAGGTATGACTAAGTGATCCTTTTACCCACCTAGATACCATACATCCAAATACTGATCTTTTGATCCGAACACATGCACATAACTAACTCCAACTTACTACACTCCATATAACACATTAAGTTTTGCTTTACTACTAACAACTAAAGTTCACTACATTTACTCTGTACAGCAAGAATTCTTTTCTCAATCTACCATTCATACTCTTTATTAGTCTGAAGCAGACATTTATAATAACTTCCTCTCTTTTATTATCTTGAAATATCATCAAATCGGAGTTTAAATTATCTTTTCTATCAAACAACCATCTTCGACCGTTCTATAACTTAGATTCTAGCCTTATTGTCACATGACTATGTTATTATTACCTCATGAACTATCATTGTTACGATATATTCCTTTTAAGTAAACAACGACTCATAATCATCATTAATACGTATATATATATACCTTTACATGAAAACATATCATCAAGCATTTAAAATCTTACGAAAAGACACTTTTATATAAACGTGTCACCTACCTATATTAACCATGCACATTCCAATGAAAAAGTCATGCTTCTATGAAATGTTACTTTAATATCTTTCCTGATGCACTCATATGCGAAAGACATCAATGTCATAATGCATATACCTCAAATATATATACATCACAAATAACTCACTTGGATGCATGATATATATGCAGAAACCATAAATCAATCTTTACTTCAAATTGTCGTGCCTTCATTAACATAATCTATAAACTTATTTATGCAGAATACTGAGTTGAAAACGTCACTCGAAAACTAATTTCTGTATTAAAATTCTGAATTCCTTATAAAACTGATGCTTTTGGAAAACTTTCTTTTCTAAAAAGTTCTTTCTGGAAGCTGAAACGGAAGACTGAAAACCATCCTTGAAAACTGAAATTTGTTTCCAAAGAAATCTGAGACTGTGTTTAAAGCTATAATCTGTATCATTAAAATTGTTTCCTGAAAACTTCATATTTCCAAACTCCTTTCTGAAAACCGGTATCTGGGTATCTGTGGAAATCTTATATCAGAAAATCTGGGATTTGAAATCATTTCCATAATCTGTGTCTCTGTCGGAAAACCCGGTCATATGAGGGTGTTACGTATCGTCCGACCCCTCATATGCCAATCTCAGAGGCAGAAGTGCAAAACCATGACTTTGGGGCGTTACGTCTCACCGTCCCCCAAAGCATGCCACTACTGTCTCATAATCTGGGGGTCTAGGGGCGTGATATCTCTCCGTCCGCCTAGCCCATCTGGAGGATCTGAGAACGTCCCCTCAGTCCTCAACATGTGCACATGTTTCTGAATCCGTCAATTCCATACTGTGTCTTAAGTTACATACTGGGGTGAGTTTTTCCCTCATGCCCCGGAAACCAGAAAACTGAAATTAAATGAAATCTCGAAACTGGAAGAAACATCTTTCTGTAACTCAGTTTTTCAAAAGCCTTTGAAAACATTCATTTAAAATACTCGGAATTCCAAAAAGAAAAACACTCATAGCCTTGATCCAAGGTTGGAAATCTCAACATAATGTATATGTATATGCACATACATCCTCATGTCTCTTACTGTACTAACTATGTTTTCCTGTAATATCATGTATGTACATATACATGGTCATAAACTCTTACTAATCACACAACCCAATACCATCATTCCCACAGTTATGTATACATGCATGGCCAAGAATTGTTCTAATACAACAAGTATCACAATATACAAACATTAAATTCTCAGTTCATAAACCCATTTACAGTTTATCATAAACATAACCACTCTGTGTTTACTTAAATGTTTATTACAATGCTACCACACAGAACACATATTTACCATGCACAATCTTACTACTATCCTCCGACAACTAATATATACTACTTAACTTATACATACATTAACTCCATGCTTCTAAATACAAACCTATATATATATTCGCCTTGTGGGAAGTTCTACACCTGCACTCGTATATACTTAAGCGCATCAACTCACAAACTTACTAGTTTATACTTATTCTTTAATACTATCATTTCTATGTTATTTTACACATTGCTTGCCTACTAGATTAAATGTACCATCCCACGTTCATTATGGTTATACATATTACACCAACTTTCTAATTACTTCCAACATTCCTGAATTAACACATAATCTAGTTTATCCGTAGTATATCCATATTTATCTCATTGATAGCTTAATCCCATTCCCTAGAGTGTAGTTTTTCTACAAACCCCCCATACCCAGGTTTTGTTAGATTATAATCATAACTATAACCATCATTCACTTGTTTCATCTGTATATACATAAACTGGTTCTTACATATGTACATTTATCTTTGCCTTTGAATACCCATGTTTACCCTCTTACTTATATTTCCACATGCAATTGCTTACTCTTATCTATACCAGTCCACTAGCTTCCGTCTCCTACGATCATCTTTATATACATATACATATATATCTATATTTATTAGTTTCTCACATTGTGTTATATATATAACTTAATATAATTCTACTTTTGTGCAACGATACTTCTTAAGTAAACAAAGCATGAGTTACTTACCTGACTAGGCGAGTACCCGCGATCCGGGTCCGATCTGCCAAAACAAATCACATCAACTGTCAGAACCGCTATTTGCGGAACTTTCTACTCAACAACTATAAACTGCGGATTCTCTCGGAATCCTCGAATCCTCACCGACTCTACGGTTTAAGTTTCATTACTCTAACACATGCTCACTTTGCTATCTTAAACCAACTAGATAGGTCAAATTCTCATTTTACGCGTTTGCGGCAAAACTTGCGGAAAAGTTTCCGCAAACGCTACGGAAGGGTCTCGAACCCTCCGAACTAAACCGAAGTTACCCAATTACCCTCGCAATACCATAAATACATCATAACTAAACTTACGATCATTTATACTCAATCACGCGAGAAACTCCGTTTTACCGGAATCTCGCTAATTCTACCGGATCGATCATATCTCGTCCGTTTCACCCCGGATTCTACCACAATTATCGTTTTAACATATTAAATCATATTCCAATCATAAACATGAAATTCGCTAATTTACGAAACTACCGGAAACATCCGAATAAAAAACGACACACTTGAAAATATGAGATTTTGATCGGAAGGTCGTACCGAAATTCCGAGGCCATATTCGGACTCCCGACGGCCATATGAACACGCTGGTGCGATCGGAATTCCGATCGGAGGTACTGTTCAAAATGGGTTTACTATTCACCGACTCTTTCTTCCTCGATTCGCGTAATTCCGGCCACTGTCCGGCAAATACGTCTCCGCACACTCGCAGTACTCGTCGAGGGCTTCGATTTGGTAGGTTGCACGGCTCGTGAAACGGCCCGACGACCCGGAACCGATCATCCCATGGGCGCCTCTTCTTCCTAGGATTGCCGCCGAACGCCGGCGATATAGCCTCGCCGCCGGCCACCATCAGCTGCGTGGTGGCCGGAACTCAACTCTGGGTGGTCGCGCCGGCCGGCGATGGCCGGCAGGCCGCCGACGCGACCACAAATCAGCAAGGGTGAAAAATCGAGAGGGGGGTCGGTTTTGGGGTATTTAGGAGGTTTTGCCATTTTGGTAATTAATGGAATCTATGAGACTTTTATACTATCCGGAAAATATCAGTTAGGCCCCAGCGAAAATAACAAACCAGTCCATGTTATAGAACTCTTTAGAAACTCGCAATATCGGAGCCCTTCTGATGCGATTCTCGAAAGGTGTTCAACACGAAAGTTGTTCGTATCGGAAAAACGAGTCCAATGGTCCAAAAATCATCTCGATTGGAGTTCGTTTCCTCAGTTCGTGTCTAAAACCATAAACTTTACGCGTTTTACGAAAATCGCGTTACCGACTTTTAATCTCACGCGTTTTCCAACGCGACGAAAATTCAAAAAATGATATTCCAACTCATATTACCTCACTTAAACTCTTATTCTTCCTTATCCTCATGATCCGAGACTAAAACAGTCGTCCGGGAATCTTCTGGAACAGTTCTGAAAATCCGGGATGTTACATTTCCGATTTCAAAACTTTTCTTGGATCAATTAAATAAACTTATTTATTTAATTATCCAATTATCAAATTCTGAAAAATTACACAAGAGATCAAATTTCTTGGTAATTACCGAATTGCCCCACAACTTTGTAAATTGATTATTTTAGCCCAAAAATTGTCAAATATAATTTTGGATGATTCTAAATCATTTCTAAAATATTTTTCAACACATATTATGCATCGAAATCAGATTTCACACAAATCCCCAATTTTTAGTCTAATGTCGTGAGCCACCCAAAATTTTCAATTAATTATAATTTGGTCCATTTAGTTCAAAACATGCCAAGATCAAATCCAATCAACCTAAAATTTTACATGCATCATATTCATACCATAATACATGACATATATGAAAATCCCCAAATTTGGAGTGGGTTAAGAACCCTAATTTTCCAATTTTACCAAATTATCCAATTTCACCAAATTTATAAAATCCAACACTTTAATTCATTCAATACTTCACCAATCTAGCCTCACCACTTTGAAACAACTCTAGAACAATTCTAGGTCACCAAGGAGTGGCTTACCAAGTCTAGAATGGGAACTTGATTTTCCAAAAATCAAAAGTAAAGCTTTGAAATCATTTCAAGCTTACTTACATGCATCAATCTTTCATCAAAGTTCACAACCAAAATAAACACAAACTATAAGAAGAGAGACAACACCAAAGAAAAAAAAATGATGCTAAGTATGTTAGAAACATTTTTCATGTTGAAAACTTTAAAGAAAAACTTACAAAACTCAAAGATTTCCAAGCTTTTTCATTTAGCCTTCAAGCTTTTCTCTCAACTTCTTTTATGTTTATTTGGTATCAAATGAACTTATCTAACCCTAAAAATGAAACAAAACAATATATACCTCCTCCAAAATAAGCCTTGGGTGAAATTGATGTAGGTAAAATATCTAGATATTATTTTTTGTTTCATTAAAGTTACAACTTGTCAACTTGCACTTGTAATCATCAACCTTTTAATGAAATAAAATAAGTCAACAATTGCAACTCAAAAATATAACATTTATATTCATTTAGGGTGTTGGCCGAATTTTGCATGTAGTAAAGGAAATACATATTTTCAAGTTTTAATATATTAAAACAAATATCTAAGTCATCATCACATTTTGATAACCATTTTCCTTTAATGCAAAAGTCAACAATATACACTTATAATGATTTCCTAACTTTATCATTTCATAAGATATTTATATTTTAATTATATTAATTATTTAACAATTAATTAATTAATCAAATATAAATATTTCAAATATATGTATATATTTACTTTAAATATCTCAAATACATATATAAATGATATATGTCAAATACCTTTATATGACAATTAATTAATGTGTATTTAATAATATCATATATTAAATACAAATACATATTAATGAGGAAATGATGGTTCGGCCTGTTCGCATGTATTTTTTGTTTAACATTTAAACGATTTATAAATAATCATCATTATTTATAAAAGTCGCCCTAGTGCTCTACGAGTATATTTCATTAGTGAGACTCTCTAGATTCAGGTATATCTGTCACAAAATCCAATTTCGTGTCTATAATTTACCCACCCGTAAATTATGACGACCACGGATAAACTAGCTGAATCATACAGGTCGAGGTCATTGCATACGTATAATCCCTCCGTCACAGGTATCCAGATAATCCCAGAGATATAGATGTAAACGTCAAATCTCTATAGGTATTATCTCATCGACGTATCTATTAGCAATCTCTAAATAACATTCGGAACTCACTTCTGAAGTATATTGTGGCCACAGATTTAACAGACTGCTAATCATATATGGACTACATATGCTCTGTACACGGAACTGACGGATCCTATCTTGATACACACAAGATATCCTGAGGATTGGTCCACACCCAACGAACAGACGGAGGTCTGATCTAAATAGATCGGTGATGTGACTGCCACCTAAATGTGGAGGATGTCTCATACATCCACAGTGGTATCTCAAGTCGAAGGACCACTATGCTACTCAACCTGAGAAGATTCTTATTGACGTTGGTGTACCATCCATTAAGAATCTTCGGTGAGTCGTTCAGTGTTTATCCACTATAAACACCTACACGTCTATACGAGTCTCACTAGACTCATGGTTCATTGGGATAAACCATCGGACCAAGTCTCGATATACAACATGTACTTGTCTCAACAGATTTGATTAACCGACTCGTGTTAGTGAATCTTGACCAGAAACTGTATTTGATAATATACATTTAGCAGTGACATTTCCAATGTCAATTACAAACTAAATTTGTAACTGTGTACTACATTATATATTATCGGGTCTTTGTCTAACATATATATATCACTAAACCATATTTAGTTTCAATCTAATAGTAATTAGATCGAATACGTATATAAAAACAAGAGGTGTAACCACTAAGAACGTGATATTATGGAAAAAGTGGATGTTTGTATTCAATAATCAGACATAAATACGGTCCGGATTGGCGCTCTGAGCACCAAACCCAACAGAATCCTCTCTGATTCTACAGTTCAAACTTCATCACTCTAATATATCTTTCTTTAATATTCTACACTAACTAGATAACTTAGATTCTCATTTCACGCGTTTACGAAAAATCTTACGGAAAAGTTTTCGCAAACGCTACGGAAAGATCTTGGACCTTCTGAACTTATCCGGAATTACTCAATTACTCTCGTAATATCATATTTATTTCATATCCATGGTTATGGTCATCAACGCTCAGTCGAACGAGAAACTTGGTTTCACTGGAAACCCGCTTTATCTACCGGATCAATCAAATCTAATTTGTTCCCACTCGAATTCTACGACAAGCACATATTCAACATACTAAAGCTCAAACAACTCAAATTATATCATTACACTACTCTACGAAGCTACTGGAAACATTCGAATATTTAGCGAAAACTTGAAATTAAAGACTTTTTTACTGAAAGCTCTTACTAAGATTTCGAGGCTATATACAAACTCCAAACGATCCCACGAACGCACTAGAATCGACGGAATTCCGATCGAAACTACTGTTCACGTCGAAATAACTGTTCACGTGTGGTTTTCTCCCTCGTTTTGCGTGATTTCGGGTACGAATCGGAGAAATCGTCACCACTATCTCGTAGTAATCATCGAGGGATTCGATTTGGCGGGTGGCTCAGGCCGTGAAATGAAGCGACGAGTCGGAACAGCGAAACCAATTTTCACGAATGTTTTCTTCTCTTTCTCGGCGATTCCAGCGATCCTCGTGTCAGCGCCGGCTATCAGCAGGTGTGCCGTGGTCGGATGACTCGGGGACCGGTGGTCCGCTGGCATGATGCTGGGTGGAGGCCACCGGCGTGGCTTGTTTCTCATCTCTCTCTCCTCATGCGTTTCCCACTTTGTTCGTTTCTTCTTTCTTTTTTTTTTCCTTCTTCATTTTTTTTTGTTTTTCATTTTTTTTCTTTTTAAAAAGAAAATCAGGTAAAACAAAATATCAACCCTCCATAAATTACCAAAATGCCCCCACTTAGAAGGTAATTTCGGAAATCATCAATTTTGAAGCCCTCCCGACGTGATGTTCGAAAAGTGTTCAACATGAAAGTTATTCGTCTCGAAAAAAAGAGTCTGATGGTTCAAGAATCAACTCAATCGGAGTTCATTTACTATTTTTGTGACTGAAACCGCAAACTTTATGTGACAGATATATAAAGTATCGGGACTTAATGGAATCCACTCGGGGCTAAAATAATGAAATCCGGAGCAAAAAAATGGCGAAAACGGAAATTTACTATACGCGTCACGAAGTGCAGTCCTAAATTCCAATTTTGTGCAAGTTTCGTATTTTGGCCATAACCTTTTCATCCGATATTCGATTGAGCTAATTCAAGTTCCAGATTAAAGAAAACACAAAGATCTATAATTTTGAAGTTTTAACTTTTTTCGAATTCTGAATTTTGCAAGACCGAAATTGATGAATAATCCAGTGTATTTTGTGTAATTACTATATTCATTTTCAAAATATAAAATAAAAAAATAAAAATTGTCAAACTTCCACTAAACATGCTTGCATGTTTGGTGGAGGATTTGGTGACATGTTTGGTGCCATGTTTGATGCCATGTTTGGTGGGGCAATTGGTGGAGAAATTGGTGGAAGCCTTTAGATTTTCCAATAAATACCAAGCTAAACTTTGTAAAATTTTTATGCTTTCTTTGAAGGAATTTCTTCATGAAAACCTAAAGGAAAGTGTCTTGTATATTTATTTAAGTTTTCTGGTATTTTCTTTTTATTTAATTAATAAAATTTTGTGTGTTTTCGTTTAAAGCATGGGCATGTAATCTCATTCTGCTAGGGTGAAAAGGTGAGACTTTTAATATAATAAATTAGATTAATCTCCCTTATTTTAATTAAAATTTGGATTAATTAGTTACCGCATATATTGTCGGTTTAGGTGACAACCTTATTTATCGCCTATATGGTCAGTTTTTCATTTCAGACGTAGTTTCCCCCTATATTGTCGGTTTAGGTAATAACCTTGTTACCGCCTATATGGTCGTTGGATTTAATTGAGACAAATGAAATTACCCCATTTATGGTGTGGTTAATTAATCGGTAAACATTCAGAATAAGAGAGATTTCTAATTTTGAAATATTAAAAGTGGATCCCTAACCCCATCATTTTCTTTTATTGTACTTTTACATTTTTAATTTTCAGTATTTACTTTATTTAATTTCTAGCATTTACTTTATGTCTTTTATTTTATTTAAGCTTTTATTAGCCTTAGATATGTGTCGTAACTAAGTCTGTTATCTGATGTTGTGATGAATTCCAATATCAGCGGGTTATAAGGGGTTATTTTATAGTTTGGGTAATATAAGGTTTACTTATTATGTCTTAAACTTAATGCTTCTTGTTAACTGGCCATTAATAAGATTGATCTGGTAAACTTAAAATAAACTTGACAAAGGAATTTTAGGTTTCAGCCTTAGACTTAATAGTCCATGATCTTTCTTGAGGATATATAACCTTTTAATAGATTTCCTTACAGGATGGACATATACCTGTCGGGCGGGGGTAACCACATTTGGAACTTAATCTTAATGAATTCCGATAACTTGGTTGACATAGACATATGATTAATTGGGTTACACTGGGTATTTGCATCCGACCATCGACATAGGGTTTTGCAGAATTTTGTTTTCCATGTTAGTAAACCAATATATTACACAAACATAAAATAACCACTTAATATTTTAAAAGATATTGGAAAGATTCACAACCCTAGATAGTTTCTTAATATTGAATTTTCCTAAACCTACTTTCGCGCGATTTTATTTACTTGTTTTTAAATTTAAAATCACCATCCTATCAATCAATCCCTTAGATACTCATAAACATTTGACTTCATAAATTAATAGCTTAGGTATTAAATCCCCGTGGGATCGATACTTTTTATACTACTTGAACGACACGTGCGCTTGCGTTATACGCGTGTGACAACGCCGATCACACATTCAACCAATCAATCTTCAATCATTCTCTTCTCCCTCTAATTAGATACATGTAAATAAACAGAATCAACAATTTATAACAACATTAGGAATTAAGTCCTCGTGGGATTGATATTTTTATACTACTAGAGCGATACGTGCGCTTGCGTTACGTGTGTGATTTCACCGATCAAGTTTTTGGCACCGTTACCGGGGACTTATTTTTCTTACGTTATTAATTTTGAAGCTATCTATTTTATTTGTCTCTAATTTTATTTATTTTTATTGTCTTTAATTTTTATTTTTTATTTTTCAGGTAGTTGAAATGGAACATTATTAGGAATTACGTGCTTTAAAAAGACAAGTTACGACCCAAACCAGGGAGCAACAATTCGATTTTCTGAGGCCTGTTGTCCAACCCAATTATCACTGGATGTCAGAAACTAGCAATTCAACTTTTGCTGAACATAACGCGATGGGGGTGATGTAAGGTATGTGATGGTAACCACCCGAGCAATCAATGCATATACATCTACAATTCGGGCTGGCGAAATTATCAGGGATCTGCATATTCAGAACCAGCATATTTCACAGAACCAAATTCTCCATCTTATCCACCATCTTCTTATGATCCTCCTTGTTAGACAATTATAACCCATAGCGTCACTATTTGTATAGATCATAGTATTG
This sequence comes from Zanthoxylum bungeanum, assembly GCA_019454045.1. Taxonomy (NCBI): domain Eukaryota; kingdom Viridiplantae; phylum Streptophyta; class Magnoliopsida; order Sapindales; family Rutaceae; genus Zanthoxylum; species Zanthoxylum bungeanum. Next base: position 321,643 of record SKCR01007178.1, read on the forward strand.
TTGTACAAATTAACTATGTGACAAAGTAGATTGCACTCTTATCATTTGTGATTAGATCACCAAGATATATAAATGATGCGAGGTCCCTATGATTAGTGCCTAGATTGAGAATGATATGAGACAGTATCAGTCCCCGAAGGCAGAATCATTAAATATCCATAGTCAGAGTATTATCGAGATTGAACAACGATAAATACGTAAAAGACTAGTATTACACTTGTGCATGTTGTGAGTGGCACAACGGCATAGTTCTCATATATTTGGGTATAGGATACTCACGCAAGTGTAATAGGAGGTTGTGTTTTACCGATGGTACGGGAAACAGCTTCGCTCTGGATAGACCCCCTCGGAATTCCATTGGTAGTATGACTATGTGTCTATGGAAGTCCGAAATCAGGGTAGGTGTATTTGGTCTTAACCTGAGACTTGCACCGCTAATACTTGCGACAATCAATATACTTTGGTTGAGGTCGTCCAGGGCTTTAACAGGTTCTGTGTACACCAATACTGGGTATATTGGGAATCGTAGTGTGTTGGGTGTGATGTCAAGACGGAAGTGTCACTCCAGTCATATGGAGATGATGGTCACGTAGGATACGGAACTCGTTCTCTTAAATGCTCGAGCTATCGGGATATTATGACTAGGTCATGTATATCCGATTATAGAGACTAGTTACCAGACATCCGATATGTGCTTCGTACGGGGCAGACACAATTCCAGCCTCAGGCCTAGCACGTGATCATCCGATACTGGATCGAAATACGCAATACGACGGTAAACTACGCTTGATATAGACCATATATTCCTATAAGAATATTTCTGGAGAATTGGGTAGGCATGGCGCTTTGCTAGAGGCTAACCTTGTCTTGTAAATCGGTATAAACGTAGTACGAGGTACTTACATGTTCGGATAGTCCGACGATCGTATTTACTGCCAACATATCCAGGGAGCTCATGGGTCGCTTCCCGAAGATTCACCGATGATGTATGACTCGCACTTTAATTAATCTGGGATTAATTAGAAGAGAGAGAAAATTTAATCTGGGATTAATTGCGGAGATATTTTATCTGGGATAAAATATTAATTAAAGAGAGAGAACAATTAATTTGGAATTAATCGATAAAATAATATATTTGATATATTATACGAAATTGGATTTCGACGCGGAATTAAAATTAGATTTTAATTCGGGCGAACGAATTAATTTAGAATTAATTCGTTAGCGACGTGAATAGTGATTTCACTAGGCGTAATCGTTTAATTACGATGCGACAGAAAATTCGTTAATTTGGAATTAGCGAACCCGAGCCCGAGCCCGAGATTATTTGCGAGCGCATTCGCATTTCGAATTCAAGTGCGGCACGCAAGTCAAATCAAGCGTCAAATCGCTAGTCACATCAAGCGTCAAATCACATGTCACTTTGAGTGATGTGAGAATTTAATTGATTGATTTGAGTGATTGATGTGGTAGTTGAAAAGCATTAAAGGCATTTGCTTTTTGACTTTTGCTTTTTGCTTTTTGACTTTTGCTTTTTTGATTTTTGGTAAATGGAAAATGCTTTTTGTATTTTTTTTTGTTTTTGGAAAATAAAAATAAATATATAAGTAAAACATTTTCCTTCTCTCTCTCCTCACTTTTACGTTTTTCTCTTCTCCCTCTTTTTTTCTCCTCTTCCTCACACGGCTTGGAGCCGATTTCTTCTCCAAAAATTCTGGTTTGACCGAATTTGTGAGAAGCAAAGAAGATGAAGAAGTGCCAGCACACACCTTGGGTTATACATAGGTGATAGGGAAACGAACACATGAGCTTGGAATCTATTTTTGGAGCTTGAAGCTTGGAGCTTCAATGGATTCATCAATGGCCGAATTTTGGAGGTACCAAACCAGTCCATGCCGTGCAGCCCACTGCACATAGGAGCTCACTGCCGAGCTTCAATAAGGAGGAAGAAATGGGTTTTGTTCTTCGCATCTCAAACCGATCAATGTGAGTAATGTTTCCGCCTTATTCCTTTGATATATTCATGCGAATTTCTTGCTTGATTTCATGATCTTGGGACCTAATTAGAAACCAATAATGGTATCTATGAGCTTTGATCAAGCATGAAAAAGTTAGGGTTTAAAATTGGGTAAACTCGATTTGAGCATCAATTGGTTAAATTGTTTGATATAGTATGCTTGAATGAGGTTGAATTGATGTTGTGCATGATCAATTTCAAGAAATTTGGTTTGATCCATTTTTCCCCAAATTTTTGGGCATGTCCGATTTTAGAACCCTAAATTTGTCTTGGCATAATTTTGTTTTTTGATCATTAGATGACTTAAAACAATAGGGTAATATTGTATTGAAGTTTAATTGGATTGAATTTTGATTTGGAACATTTTCCCCAAAATTAGTGGGTTGGCCGAATTCAATTGGATATGAAATTCATTGTGATTTTTTGTTTTGATTCATTGGATGAGTTGAATTGATTTGGGAAATGATGATTGTGGATTCAATTGGATTGAAACTGAATCGGATTGGAAAAACCCCTAATTGCCGAGACTTTAAGCATGTAAATTGGGTTTGATTTTGTTAAAATTGTGTTGGACACTATTAGTTGATAAAGTGCATGATTAATTATGCTAATTGATGTTTTAGAAATATTAATTGGGTGGTTAATTGTGTATTACACTTAGGTTAATTAATTATGGAATTTGGAATTTTATAAGTTAATTTATTGGGCTTGTTTTTGGAAATTGGGCCTTATAGGTTGTAATTGGGCTTTTGGGCTTGGTTGTACCAATTTAGGTTTAGGCCAATTTGGTTGGATCCAATTGGGCCCAAAACCGCATCCATAAAGTCCAATTATGACTTAATGAACCTTAATTATTTAATTGGGCCTAATGGGCCAAGATTAATTTTGGGCTTATGGGGTAACTCCCGGATTGGATTTTGGTTATTCGGTTTGACTCGAGTTGACCAAAAGTCCACGCCTTATAGAAATTAATTAAAAGCCCATTGGACTTTAATTAAATTAATATTGGATATTAATCGGGCTTTGAGACCCGTTGCGATTAAATTTGGAATTTAAGTCGTAAAGGTTCGTTAATAAAAGTGTAATATTTAATTTGGAATTAAATAGTGAAATAGAATTAAATGCGTATTAAATTGGATTTAATTATGTAATTTAATTTAATTCGAGAATTCGTACTTTGAGTACGTGTTTGCAAAATGAGTTTGACTCGAGCAAAAATCAAATCGTTATTTGAACATTGGATGATCACTAATTATCAGATTAATTACTTGGATTAGATTGATTGATAACATGCTTGTGTGATAATTTTGGAAATTGTAATAAATTTGATTTATTAATTGGACCTGCGTGTCCAGCCTTATCACCTCTATACTCTTTGTATTCTCTTCTCACCTATTCCCCTCAATGTAAATGAGATTTCTTTAGAAGTGTAGTGTAACGGGTAGAAGTAAATACATGTGCTAGCTGGAGAGAGGAAATGAGAGATTTGATCTAGGATCAATGTGTAAATTATCCATCCGCATATCATTATTATTTTTCATATACGCTTTATTATGTGTTTAGAATGCATGTTTAAGGGTGTATGATGATGAGACCTTAACAAAGATAATAAATTGGTTGCCAATTTGCACGTGAAAAACCCTCGCTCAATATTAAGCGTCTTTCCTTCCATTGAGTGATTCTCACTCAAGATCCTAGACGGCTTTGGTTTGTTGGCCAAAGTCAAGGCCTTTGTCTGTCGAAGATGTGTTTGAATCACGAAGGCTTTGTTCCATATCAGTGTCTTGTCCAAGTTGTGGTTTGTTGGCCAAAGTCAATACCACTTCTTGTCCATCGACATTGATTACGAAGCTTTCCATGGTCAATGGGTCGCGCTTGACTGGGATCACTAAGTTTGTTGTGCCAAAGCCAAGCTTAGTTGATTCAGAGGAAAAAGGTTAGGTAATACATTCGATGTATTGGCATATATAAGATATATGTTTCGGACTTGGATGTCCCCTACCGGATCTAGGAATTGGATTGGATCCAATTGATCTTAGAGATCTACCTAGTTAATTATCATACAATTTGTTGGCCAAAGTCAAGATTGTATGATATTTAACGGGATCCTAGCCCACTAGGAAACACGGTTTCCCGAGTACTCGACAGAGGGTTAGAGGCTCGCCGAAAAATAGTGGGAGGCAAGAATTGAATTTGCAATACTCGTTCAATTACTCGCGATACGCACTCATTCAAATTATTTCGTCGTTAGATTAAATGTTAGTTGGACTAATATTTAAATTGTTGTTTTAATAAGCTATTGGACTGTATTATATTTGGTTATATATAATTGGATTATATTAATCAATATATTTGAATTAATTAATTTCAATTTACAGTTAATTTTATAATTGGATTATAGTAATCAATGTAATTGAGATTAATTGATTTAAATTATATTTGATTATATAGTTGGACTATTATAATCATTATAATAAATAGTACCGCAAATCGTTGATTAAATAGTTGGACTATTAGAATCAAGATAAATTGAAATATTAATGTTTAAAACATAATCCTGGGTGAAAATGTATTTAAACGACTATATTTTTCAAATGGGAATAAAGTTTCAGGATGGTGCTGGAAAATAATAAGTTATTTTATTTGATAAAATAATATGTTATGCCTAAACTCGGAGTTAAGCAAAGAAGTGGAACATGATATTTGGAATATTAATGTATGAAAACTTAAGTGCTTAATCCATTATACTTGTCATATAGACTCCTTAATTTCTTAATCAGAACTAAGGATTAGATCCTTGAAGTATGAAAAAGAAATTGAAGGATCTTCAAAGATCTATTTATAGAATATTTTGAAATACTAAAATTGCAATAAATAATTCTTGGAGAATTAATGACTAATCTCAAGGAGATAAAGTCAAAGTTTGCAATAAGACAAGTAGCGCAAGGCGCACCTTACTTCGATATTGTAGAAACCCGAGGCTTGGCCAAAGGCTTCTAGAATGTTGAAAAGGGCTAAAGACAAAATCATTATAATCTTCTGGGAAGATAAAGGACATATCCCAAGAGGGAATTGAATAACGAGCAAGGCTCTGACTTCAAATATGATTGTCATAATTATGTTCACAACTAGTGTTTAAATACTTAGTGTGATACACAAAATATATGTACTGATGTTCATAATCTGTTTTGAACAGGATACTGACTTCGACAGAGATATATCTGCGAATTGGAAACGGGACGAAAGTCGCTGTTTTAACCGTAGATACCTGAATTTAGGAACTACCTTCGGGTTAATACTTAAATTAGGAAACTGTTATAATGTAACTAGTTTGACTAGAAACATTATCTTTATATCAGTGTTTAATCCGTTGCGGATTGAACCTTTATATTCTAGAACACTAAAGTGTTTTATTATATAAAGATGATATTGAGATAAACACATTAGATGTGAATAACTGAATTTATATTTTGAATATAAATAAAATATCAAATATATAACATTAGAAACAAATAGCTCAAACTGATTTGATCAGAAGAAACTAATTGTGGCATAGTTGTCAGTGACACTATTAAACAAGAATCGTATATCCACACTTTTGAAGAGTGGGTACTAGGACTGATTTGATTTCAATCAAATAAAGTCTACGAATCTAGTTTATTGGGCAAAGTGCCTGAAACACCTTTACTTGGTAAAAGTGCAAATGCCACCGATCTGTTAGCCCTAGTTCATAGTGAAGCAAGTGGGCCCATGTCTAGCTAGGCTAGATGTGGATATGAATATTTCGTGACTTTTACAGATGTGGAATTGCGTGTGGTTATGTGTTTCTTTTGAAGAACACAAATCGGAAACTTTTACAGTTTCGACACGAAATAGACATACAGATCGGCTAAAGTATTAAACCGTCACGGTAAGACCGTAATGGAAAATACTTAAGCAATAGAGTTTCTAATATACTTGAAAGAGTATAATATTCTTTCAAATGAAGACTCCTCCCGGAACACGTCAATTTTACGGTGTGTCCGAACAGAGTAACCAAATTTTGTTAGACAAGACAAGGTTAATCACGAGTCGCTCTGAGCTACCATTACCTTTAATGGATACGCTAAACAGTGCATAATTTATTTTGAATAAGGTTCCATAATAATCTGTTAGACAAAATTCATATTAGATATGAACGGGAAAGAAACCGGGTTTCACATTCCTGAATATTTGGGTATGTCAGGCATATGTTTGGATAATACCAAACTAAACCCCAAATAGGATAAGTGTCGAATGTAGGTTATCCTAGGGATACCATAAGTATTGTACTTATACAACTCACAAGAGAACAATCAGATTGTTGCTCACCATGTGGTTTTCCTGAAAAGGAATACCGATATGCAGTGGTAAGTGGGAGGATAGTAAAACTCAATGAAAATCGGAGTAATACTATTCGAGGCACCAAATCCTAATGGAACATAAATAGTTCATCAAGGATGAAACTAAACCATTAATCTTCGAATACACAACCTGGGTATGGGTTTCTGATCTCGCCTCATAAAGATGTCTATCTTTTGAGGTATACCAACTGACTACGTATGAGGATGTGATACAAGGTATCGACTCCCTGATTATGAAAAAGTGTCATGAATCCGAAATGGATTCCATGTATATCGACAAGTTTGGATACTAGTTGATGTACCGCAAGGCATGGTGCCTATAGGTACTGTATAAGTCTTCAAGGAAGACGTACATGGATGGCAACATACCAACGTATAAAGCTAGGCTTTTAGAGAAAAGGTAGAGTTATCAACATTGTGTTGATTGCGACGAAACCTTTTACCTGTTGCCACGGTAAATCCGTTTGGATAATGCTTGCTAATGCTGCATGTTTCATTCATGAAATGTGGCAGCTGAATGCCAAAACCACTTTCCTTAACGGAAACCTTTCGGAGGATGTTTACAATATCCTGTCGGTTTTGTCGTACCATAACAAGCAAACTAGGTTTGCAAGTTAATCGATCCATGTTTGGATTGAAGCAAGCATTGATTCTAGGAATTATCATTTTGATGTAATCATAATGGTGTATGATTTAATTCAAAACGAAAGTAATTCTTGTGTATATAAGGAGGTTAGTGGGAGCGCACTGACAGTGAATGTCCTGAGTAATAATGATATATCATTTCTTGGAAATGATATTCCCATAATAATCGGTGAAAGCTCGGCTTTCATGATAACGACTATGAGTTGTAACAACGGTACTATAAAAGTAAGAATAACGGTACAATGAGCTGGAAATCTTCTAAGCAAGATACTGTTACCGAATAAACAACAAATGCGGGTTAATTGCAGCAGCTGAGGCAGCAATAGAAGCCATCTGGGTCAATAACAAATCTAATTAGATTAGATATATTTCTGTTAGCAGCTGAGCTAAGCGTCAGCACAGGCTAAAGAATTAATGGTCTCAATAACGATCCAGATACATACTTCGATATTCATCTGATTCGTTCGGATCATACATCGTGGCGATGTGATGATCGAATAAATCACATCAAGATGATATTCATGCAAATCCGCTGACGAAAACCTTTCTCAGCAGTTTGAGCCAACCGTACATAGTTCGAGTGAGTGTCAGACACTCGAGTGACTGGCTATAGGCCAAGTGGGAGATTGTTGGACAATTATGACCCATAGCATCACTATTTGTACAGATCATAGTATTGTTGTACAAATTAACTATGTGATAAAGGAGATTGCACTCTTATCATTTTTGATTAGATCACCAAGATATATAAATGATGAGAGGTCCCTATGATTAGTGCCTGGATTGAGAATGATATGAGACAGTATCAGTCCGCGAAGGCAGAATCATTAAATATCCCTAGTCAGAGTATTATCGAGATTGGACATCGATAAATACGTAAAAGACTAGTATTACACTTGTGCATGTTGTGAGTGGCACAACGGCATAGTTCTCATATATTTGGGTATATGATACTCACGCAAGTGTAATAGGAGGTTGTGTTTTACCGATGGTACGGGAAATAGCTTCGCTCTGGATAGACCCCCTCGGAATTCCATTGGTAGTATGACTATATGTTCATGGAAGTCCGAAATCAGGGTAGGTGTATTTGGTCTTAACCTGAGACTTGCACCGCTAATACTTGCGAAAATCAATATACTTTGGTTGAGGTCGTCCAGGGCTTTAACAGGTTCTGTGTACGCCAATACTGGGTATATTGAGAATCGTAGTGTGTTGGGTGTGATGTCAAGACGGAAGTGTCACTCCAGTCATATGGAGATGATGGTCACGTAGGATACAGAACTCGTTCTCTTAAATGCTCGAGCTATCGGGATATTATGACTAGGTCATGTATATCCGATTATAGAGACTAGTTTCCAGACATCCGATATGTGCTTCGTACGGGGCAGACACAATTCCAGCCCCAGGCCTAGCACGTGATCATCCGATACTGGATCGAAATACGCAATACTACAGTAAACTACGCTTGATATAGATCATATATTCCTATAAGAATATTTCCGGAGAATTGGGTAGGCATGGCGCTTTGGTAGAGGCCAACCTTGTCTTGTAAATCGGTATAAACGTAGTACGAGGTACTTACATGTTCGGATAGTCCGACGACCGTATTTACTGCCAACATATCCGGGGATCTCATGGGTCGCTTCCGAAGAGTCACCGATGATGTATGACTCGCACTTTAATTAATCTGGGATTAATTAGAAGAGAGAGAAAATTTAATCTGGGATTAATTGCGGAGATATTTTATCTGGGATAAAATATTAATTAAAGAGAGAGAACGATTAATTTGGAATTAATCGATAAAATAATATATTTGATATATTATACGAAATTGGATTTCGACACGGAATTAAAATTAGATTTTAATTCGGGCGAACGAATTAATTTAGAATTAATTCGTTAGCGATATGAATAGTGATTTCGCTAGGCGTAATCGTTTAATTACGACGCTTCGTTTAATTTCGTTAATTTGGAATTAGCGAACACGAGCCCGGGATTATTTACGAGCGCATTCGCATTTTGAATTTGAGTGCGGCACGCAAGTCAAATCAAGCGTCAAATCGCTAGTCACATCAAGCGTCAAATCACATGTCACTTTGAGTGATGTGACAATTTGATTGATTGATTTGAGTGATTGATGTGGTAGTTGAAAAGCATTAAAGGCATTTTCTTTTTGACTTTTGCTTTTTGCTTTTTGACTTTTGCTTTTTTGATTTTTGGTAAATGGAAAATGCTTTTTGTATTTGTTTTTGTTTTTGGAAAATAAAAATAAATATATAAGTAAAACATTTTCCTTCTCTCTCTCCTCACTTTTACGTTTTTCTCTTCTCCCTCTCTTTTTCTCTTCTTCCTCACACGGCTTGGAGCCGATTTCTTCTCCAAAAATTCTGGTTTGACCGAATTTGTGAGAAGCAAAGAAGATGAAGAAGTGCTAGCACACACCTTGGGTTATACATAGGTGATAGGGAAACGAACACATGAGCTTGGAATCCATTTTGGAGCTTGAAACTTGGAGCTTCAATGGAGTCATCAATGGCCGAATCTTGGAGTACCAAACCAGTCCATGCCGTGCAGCCCACTGCACATAGGAGCTCACTGCCGAGCTTCAATAAGGAGGAAGAAATGGTTTTTGTTCTTCGCATCTCAAATCGATCAATGTGAGTAATGTTTCCGCCTTATTCCTTTGATGTATTCATGCGAATTTCTTGCTTGATTTCATGATCTTGGGACCTAATTAGAAACCAACACTCCTCAAACAACAGAACCATCAGAGGAAGATCAGATGATTGATATGCTAGCAGATTGGCTCAAGAAACGTGATGCACATTTCATAGTCAAGAGGAATCCATACAGAGGATGACAGATCAATTGAGACAATTAATAGAAAACCATAACCACATACCACGCAGAACATTTTTAGATGACACTGAACCAGCCTTTGCATTTCATAATGACACCTTTACAGAGGAAGAGTTTGAGCAGTATCAAGAATCAGAGGTATCAGTTCAGGAGCCCAAACCAGCAAAGTCTCAAATTGATTTTTATTGTTTGTACTTTGACGAGGAACAAGAAGCAGAGCTATATGCACCAACAAAAATTGAGGATGAAACTTTGTATCCTCAAAATAAGGATCTTAGAGCATACATTCCACTGATGTTTGAAGAAGATCTACCTGAGCCAGTCATATCAAACACAGAGGATGAAGACTTAAAATCAGAGACATCTTTACATCTTCAGGTTAACACTTATGAAACATGCATTTCACAGATTATAGATGAAGAGTTGAACAAATAAATCCTAAAATACAACTGTGAAGAAATGGTGGAGGAAGATGCACTAACGGAAGAGCAAATGTCTAAACATATTGAAGATCCAGTGAATTCAGGAGACACATCAATGTTTTGAGGAGTACAAATCAAAGACATCGCCCACAAGCTTAATAGAATGGAACTTCCATTCAAAGTCAAGCACCATACGAGACCTCTTGATTTTTTTTTCATTTTCTTTCTTTTCAAGAACTACTGGAGCTACAAAGTTTAAGAATGTGGCACGAGTACTGAATATGACAAAGTATTTTGGCCACCTCACCGTTGGAAGAGACCCTTCAAAAGCAACGCTCATGAGATTGTCTTTAATCGGGCGTCCAAAACCACGCTGAAGCCTCATTGAAAGATGAACTTCAATCACGTCTGGCTGAAAACGTTAAATTTAGCGCTAGCAGAGAGGCAAACCATGTAAATTTTATTATTTTTATAATATCTATTTTTGTATTTTTTGTATACATGTTGTGGACTTTTTAATTTTGTGTGTTATTTTTGTAGGAAAAACACAAAATGAGTATTTGAGGCAGAGCAAAACTGGAGATATCAAGGAATAGTATTTGACAATCGCGAAGATGAGATTTAATTCATTAGAGATGGCTGAGTAAAGAATGGATTCTCGAGACGCATCCTAGTGGATATAAATACCTAGCGAGTCGTGTATTGTGTACACAATTCTGTTGCCTTAAATAATTACTTTGATTTGCTTTTATATTTTGATTGCCTTTATTTTCGCAGTTAAGATCTAACTTTTTGACTTTCACGATCTATTTTTTTCTGCTTATCTAATAATTGTCATTTGACAGGTACTAGTGCAATTATTACTCACCCTTTTTCAGGATCTATAAATTCAGCTCAACATTCCTCTCTTTGACACATCCAGATAAAAATCAAGATAAGAGAGAAAATGGAAACAACTTCTTGTTGGCGTCAAATCATGGAGGCGCAGCAGAAGGAGCGCTATTCGGGCGAAATCGTAGTTTAAAATTTTTAAACTTACGAATAAATTATTCAATATCAAATATTAATAATTCATTCATATTTCACCTAAACATATTATTCGATATCATGTAAAGACATAAATAATATAGAAACTTCGTGAAACTTTTGAGAAAACATTTTTCCGTAAAATAGCATAAAAAGAATTTCCGGCCGAATCGACCGACCAATGCACATGGAGACTACCCAGGTCAGCCCCAAAAATATTTGGACAGTTCGTGGGCTGCCCGAACAGTGCCCAATTCACTGTTTGGGCAGTCGTTACCATGTAACGTCATTTTTCACCGTTTTCGCGTATTTTCACTCCGAAACAATTTCCGATAAATATTTTTCTTGTGCAATTAAAATAAACTAATTTATTCTAATTACTCAATAAATAAAAACTGAATTTTTATCTGAAAAATCAGATTTATCATTAATTGCTATGAGACCCCAAAGTTTTGCAATTTAATTATTTTGGTCTTTAAATATTTAAATACATATTTAATTGATACCAAATCAATCCCAAAATAATTTATACAAATTTCACCATAAACCAGAAAATTTTCCAGAATTTCGAAACAGCCCAAAAATGTTCCAGAATGATGAAATCAGCACAGAACTTTAATTAATTGCAATTTGGCCCAATTTGTTCAAAACATATCAAGATCAAATCCAATCAATCCCAAATTTGACATACATCAAATATACACCAAATTATAACATATATATGAAAAGCCCCAAAATTTGAGTGGTTTAAGAACCCTAATTTCACAATTTACTCAAATTGGACAATTTACATTAAATTGACAAAATTCAATACTTTAATCATTCAATTACCACACCAATCAAGTCTCACCATCATGAAATTAATCAAGAACAATTCTAGGTTAATTATGAATTGCTAATTAACTCTAGAATGGAAACTTTAATTTTCTAATTAATTTATTAAGCTTAATTACAATAATACGTAAATAAATTAATTATACATGCATGAACACATCCAACAAGCTTACAACAAATTTAATTACAAACTTAAAGAGTAGAGAAACAAACTTAACCACACAATTTGAAGTTAAGAATTAAAGAAATATTTTCTATGTAGAAGAAAGTGTAAGAAACTTACAAAAATCCAATTTTTGGATTTGTTCTTCATTTTTCTTCAATTTTCTCTCAACTCTCTTTGTAAAATTTTTGTTTATCTTGTCTTGGATTTGAAAAATGAAACAAAACCATTTTTGTTGTCCAATTTTCCAAATTGCCGAATCCAACTATAATAAAAATAAATAACAATTATTTAAATTTTGTTTAATTTCAATTGGCACACCATTTGCTTTAATAAAGTTAACAATTATCTTTAATAAAGCAAACACCAAATGGACCACTAATATCAAGCCATTAAAAAGAAAAAATCATTATAAAGATATTAATAATTTTAATTCATTTAATTATTTAACAATTAAACAATTAAATAATTAAATACAAATATCTTAAATATATGTATTATATTTACATTAAATATCTCAAATACATATATTTATGATATATGCCAAATATCACAATTTGATATTTTATTAATGTGTATTTAATAAAATCAAGTATTAAATACAAATACACATTAATACAGAAATGACCGTTAAGTCCCGATTGCATGTATTTTTCGTTTAACCATTAAACGAGTTATAAATAATCAGTATTATTCAAAATTGTTGCCCTAGTGCTCTACGAGTATATTTCATTAGTGAGACTCTAGATTCAGGCATATCCGTCACGAAATCCAATTTCGTATCCATAATTCACACACCCGTAAATTATGACGACCACAGATAAACTCGCTGAATCATACAGGTCGAGGTCACTGCATATGTATAATCCATCCGTCACAGGTATCCGGATTATCCCAGAGATATAGATATAAACGTCAAATCTCTATAGGAATAATCTCGTCGACGTATCTATTAGCAATATCTAAATAACATTCGGAACTCACTTCCGAAGTGTACTATGGCCATATATTTAACAGATTGCTAATCCCATATGGAATATCTATGCTTTATACACAGAACTAACAGATCCTTTATTGATACACACATGATATCATGAGCATGAGTTCAGACC